>OY744506.1:8060524-8349275 GCA_963556185.1 Pseudopediastrum boryanum
ATCATGCCCTGCTAGGTGGGTCTGGAGATCTTATTTGACAGGCCAGCCATATGGTTGTTGATCCATCAGCATCTACTCAGCAACGAGATGGTAGCAGTTGGAAATAGCTTTGCAATATGGTGTGCCATGCAACATCTAGCGATGATTATGCATCCATTACAAGTATCGTGCATTTTTGTGAGGAGCATCATGCGAACATGCCTATTAGAGAAGCATGACTGGGGGTGGAATTACATGGATCTGCAGTCTTCCTGCTGGATGCTGTTACAGCAGCTCAGGTTAGCCCGCAGAAAGACACCCACGATCTATAGCTGCTCTCCACAGACTGAGTCTGTGGAGAGCAGCTATAGATTGTGGGCCGCGTGTCCCACCTTGGTGTGCTAATGGCAGCCCGTCTCATCCCATCCCCCATTGCCTCTGCTGCCCCCCCAGGTCCCATGGCCCATGACCTGGCGTCCATCATTCCTGATGCTCGTGTGGGTGTGTCTGACAAGGAGGGTTTTGACCAGACCTTCACACCACCACTAGCAGCACCAGGCATGCCAGCAAGGCTGTACTTCCTATTCCAGAAACCTATCAAGCTGGACCCTAGGGACTACCATGACAGGGACAAGTGTGAGGCTATATACACACAGGTGGGCAGGGGGGGGGGGGGGGGTGGCTCGTTCGTAACCTCTCGGGAGGGCTGTCCTTGACCACTCCAGGAGACAAATGTTTGCCTGTCCGTACCACACACGCTGACTACACAAGATATAGGCATGCTGTACATTTGAACATGGGGGCATGGTGCATGTCCTTTCAATCTGGATGCAGACAAGTACCTCACTTATTGAAACATCTCATGCAATTAAGCCCTCAAATCCTCACTCCAGTTCACCTTGCAAGCAGCTGCTTTGCGAGCTTCAGCCTAGTGAAGGGCAGTACCAGATTATACCAGATGCTACCTGTCCTTTCCCTGACCTGAAAGCTGACATGGCTTTCTTCGTTTGCTGATCAGGTTCGGTCAGAGGTTGAGGGCGGCATCAGTTATCTGCTGCGTATGCGGGAGCAGGACCCCTACCATGACTTCCTGCCCCGTTGCCTGTATGAGAACATGCCGGGATTGCTGGCACAACGCAAGGCACCCAGCTTCCTCTCCAAGTCAGAGGGGGAATCAGATTGATTAATTGGGTCTTGCAAAATCAATTTGTCATTGCTGTGGTGCTGATTGGGGCTGGTATATGGTTGAGGCAGAGATTTCCACCGCATTAATCACGAAGCTGCAGTCCTGGCAAAGGAGACGGGGCTTTAAAGTGAGTCTGGAGAAAAAGCAGAGGGTTGGTATGTGAGATGACTCACAGCATGGCGTTGCATGAGCGACGCAGTGCCTTTTATATGGCTCCCACCAGTTTGTTATGCTTGCCCTTCTTAACTTTATTTCTCTGGAGTGAATGCGCCATGTAGCATCTAAGTGTTGCATCCAGAAGTGAGGAGGCTTTGCTCTCTGGTTGCAGCTGGCTAAAGTAGTTCATCATCTCAGTTCGAACATCTGGGATGCCACTCCTGAAGCACACCGCTGCTATTTTATGACATAAGAAAGAGGAAAGTGGGGACATTTGGTCAGGACATGCTATGGTACTTGCTGCCAGATTACTGCTGCATTCAGCCAAGTTCTGCCGCTGCTGAATAATTAATCACAATGGTTTAGCTAGTGGTGTATGGTTGATCAGTTTAGTGAACTGTCTGCTGGAGGACTTGTTTGGCTGCCTCTCTGGGAAGTATGAACTGCACACAGTTGTCTTTGCTTTCTGACGGATATGCTTGAAGCATCTGATTGCTGCTCACTACTATGGAGTTCAAACTGGTGGATGGTGTTCAGTTTTTCCTGGTTCCACCTGTGTTAGTGGCTTTGTCACCCCTGTGGTGAACTGTTGCACCGCACGCGTGCCGATGGGTTTGCCAATGTAAGATTCACAACCTATCACACTGTAATGTGAGATGTGGCAGCCAAGGGTATGTAACTGGCCCAAAGCACTCTGTCTCGAGCATGCTGCCAAGTGTTTCCTGTGCTCGCCTTATGTGAGTGCGGGCCTTGCGAGGGTGAATGATGTGGCATCCTTTCTCCACCATCAGATGCCCAACAAACGGGTGAAACCTTGGGGATTAGGGACCATGCTACACCCCAAAGGATGTTCCATTGCATATGTCTAAAGCGATCAAAGGTACTATAGTGCCACGCCTTCCATTGGTTGCATCAGTCCCGCAGACCCTATAGTTAGGTGTGCAACCCTGCATGGATCTGAGCACACAAGTTGATGGAAACATTGATGTGATCGCTCTGCATTCTATGTCTGTTGGTGTTAGTATTGCATTGCTTGATTATGGCTGCAGTGACCAAGGTGTGCTGCACCATTGATGTGTCTGCATGGCTGTGGTCGAGCATACCACCATCGGCTATCAAGACAAGGATCAGATGCTAGTTCCATGGGTGATTAGAATGGCCTGGGTGTGCCTGAAAGAGAGATCTTACAGACGTTCATGTAGCATATTGAACATGAGCTGTATGCCACTAATGGCACCAAAGCACGATGAGTGCTTCACAACTTGTATTTGACCTGTCAGTAGCTTCGCAATCCAGTAGCTGTTACCAGACGTATGCTGGGAATGCCTGGGCTGCACAGGCAAGCCCTCCACAGTGCCGACGAAAAATGAGAGGTCCGTGGTTAGGCTGTGCCGAGGACGTGCTTGACTGCTACTGTTCAATGCATCTGGCGCCCGTAGCTCTGTGAGGGCTGACTAGCAGGTAACAGCTGTGGATCCTGGCTTATAAAATGCATCAACTTGCACGCAGCTCCTATTTCCACGCGACATATACAGGGCAACTTCCAAACGTACAGCTATGCATTGACTCCGTACGCTCGCAGCTAAAGCAGATGTTAAACTTCTTCGAGACTCACAGATAGGGATTTGCAAACTGGAGCCATGATCAGACCCTCGAGCAGTGAAGACCGCCCAGGGGGAGGCCGAGGCATGTACAAAAGCACGTTCTGTAATATTGCTTCCGTCGCTGCCGTTTACTGATTGCACTCTTGGACGATGAGATGAGCCATTGCGAAGTTCGCCAAAGACAAGACAAACAAGTGAGCGGCAGAGTAAGTAGTAGATCTGGGGTTGATCACGTGGCAACGGAGCAGCCCATCTAAGTCGAGGATCATTCATAGATCCGGCTGCAAGTCCACATTATCATGCATTCTGCGTCCCAGTCGACAGCTGAGTTGCAGCACGGATTCTGCAGACAGCTGGGCACCATTTGCTTGAAGCTTAGCTGACCAATTGAGCATTGCATCCCCTTGACACTGTGCATGCCACTTGAATTGTAACAGCCTGCCCTGTGATCATGAGGCAGGCTGTCTCGGGGCTGCGGCAACGCAGCAATGTCGGTTCTCAGGATCGGTGCATGCGGCCTGGGAGCAAGAGCATGAACTTTACCGGCCAGAGACTGGTGACAGCAAGGCCTTCTGTGAGCTTGAAGAGGCATGGTCTAGTGTGCAATGCTGTGGCCTCAGCAGAAGTCAGCGCAGCTGAGCTACGCGGTACGGAACTGACATCGTACAAGTTCTAGTCACGAAACCGGATCCCTAATTGATATGCTTTGCATGTCCTGTGCAGCTCAACAGACCATGGAGGCAATGAAGACTACCGAGGAGGTTGGATACGACAGCGTCATGAGCGCCCGTTTGGCCCGTTCATACCCCCTGGCAGCTGTCGTTGGTCAGGACTTGATCAAGCAGGCTTTGCTGCTAGGGGCGGTAGACAACAACCTTGGTGGCATTACCATCGCTGGTAGGCGTGGTACCGCTAAGTCTATCATGGCCCGTGGCCTGCACGCTCTGCTGCCACCCATCGAGGTTATAGAGGACAGCATCTGCAATGCGGACCCTGAGGACCCTAGGAGCTGGGAGGTAAGCCGAGGTCCATGAACATAGCAAAAACCCAGGAGTAGCATTGACACATTCTTTGCAAGGATGCATCATTCAAGGATAGCTCAGGCACGGACTCAACAAAGGGCGACCGCATTGCATGACCACAACAGGAACAATGCACGCACCAGGAACACCTCATAAACTTTGTTGCAAGGTAGCCACTCACGAGGGCGGCAAGCCATGCGGAAGATGGGCATTGCTCTAATCCCACTGGCTTAGTTATCCTGTAATGCACACTGCATATGACCACAACGATGTGCAGTTCATCGCCGCGAAGGCAGCCACTGGCAACAGCAGCACCAGCAATCCCCCTTCACACCAATGCCAATTGTCTCCTGGCACGATGGCTTTTAGTAATATGCAACCCCACGTAGCTTTTGGGATGGAGGACATAGCTCGTAACAAGATAGCCAAGCAGCTCTGCCGGGCAAGCACAAAGCATACTGATCTTGAGTTATGTCTTTACCTAATGATTGAGAACGCCGGAAATGTCACGAGAACACACGCTTTGATGCCGGGCAGAGTGAGCAGTGCTGTTGTTGCTTCTGTTTGCAGGATGGTCTGGCAGAGAAGCTTGGCAGTGGCGAGCTCCGTACAAAAATCCGGGATGCTCCCTTTGTGCAAATCCCTCTTGGGGTGACAGAGGATAGGCTGGTGGGAACTGTGGATATTGAGGCGTCCATGAAGGTCAGCAGCAGGGGCTTAGGGGGGAGGGTGGAGGGAGAGGAGCACTCAGGGAAGTTGGAGGTGGCAGATGGCGTTGCATTAGAGATGGGAAAGGGGGCAGGCTAGGAGAATTCGGAGGAGCAAGGCTGGGAGCAACAGTGAGGGATGGGAAACGTGGCAGTTCTGTGGATTTAGGGGCTGGGGGTTTGTTGAGCTAGCAGGAGGAGCGGAAGGAAGTTGTGGGGCAGCAAGACGGGGGAAAGGATTGGGGAAAAGGGTCTAGCAGGAGCAGGAGGGGGAATATCAGGGAGAGGAATGGTAGGGACTAACAGCAGGGAGGGAGGGAAAACACGACAGTGACGGCTCCTTGAGACAGCAGCAGGGGGGAAGCTGTGGGAACTCCAAGAGGGGGGTGGACATGGCAGGGAGGGGGCTGGGAGGAGCAGGAGTGAGGGTGAAGCAGGAGACACTGGGGGCCCAGCAAAGGACAGACATGGAAAGCAAGTCGGTAGCAAGACGTTGACATTGGTGGGCGTTTTGAATGTGAAGGGGTACTGCCAGCAGCGGAGGTGGAGAGGTTAGAGAGGAGGTGGGAACAAGCAGTGGGAGGGAGGGATGTAGTAGCTAGCAATGGGGACTGATGGGCAGTCCACACAGCAGCAGTAGCTTTAAGTGATTTGTAAAAGGGTGGAAGAGGGAGTGGGGCAGAAGGCAACTATGTTGAATGGGAAAGGGCCACGTATTGGTAGCGCACGGGAGGTCATGCACTGGGACAGCAATGGAAGTTAGTTGGACAGGGGACAAGTCAGGGGGATATGCGGGGCTGGAGGTGCGCTGGATTCCAGCGAGGAGGAGGAGGGGGGGGGGTTTGGCAGGCTGGAGAAGTGGGGCATGGTGTGAAAAGGAAGGGGGAGCTGTATGGGCAGAGGGATAACAAACAAACACATATTTTAAGGTGTGGCAGCCTCAAGAGGGCTGCTACATTGAAACGACCAAACACAACATCGGATGGATATAAAGACAAGGAATTCCCAACCACCAACCAAGAGTAATACCCAAGCACACGATAGAGGTTCTGAAATCATTGTTTGCCTTGAGCAGGAGGGGAATGCCCAAGCAATTGGGGCAAGTAGTAGAAAGTGGGTCCTGTTAGCGTCCTGTTACAGAGATGGCTCTTTTGTGACAGCTTGAGGTGTGGGGCCTATGGCACCTTTTGCTATGGCATATTATGAAATGTAGTAATATAGAGGTGGCTCAAGGTGCCAGGTGTTTTGGTAAGAGGGAGATGAAGATGCAGGCCAATGGAACAGCAGGGGGAACAAGGGGGAGAGTGGAGAGCAGTGTGGAGGGCAGGGGGAGGAGGAATGACAATACTAGCAGGACAGGGGTTCCTTACCCAGTAGGAAGGGATTTAATAGGAAGCCATAGGGATGAGGAAGTGGCATAGGGTATTGCCAAAACATAGTGGAAGATAGGGAGATGCTGCCTGGGCATGGGAGTTTGGAATTTGGGGGGTCAAAATGGGGTAGAGGAGGGGGGCGGGGGGTGAAGCAGCATAGCCAACTCGTGCAGCATTCTGCTTTTGGGCTGTAGACTAGTTGCAAGGCTATGACACCATTACTAGCTCCTGCGGCTACGTTGAAATTGAAGCTGATGCCATCTCTGTGTTTTGGTGTTTACTGCTGGTTACAGGAGGGTCGCACCGTGTTCCAGCCTGGACTGTTGGCAGAGGCTCATCGCGGCATCTTATATGTTGATGAGATCAACCTGCTGGATGATGGGATTGCTAACCTGCTGCTCAGCATCCTCAGTGACGGAATCAATGTGGTGGAGAGGGAGGGGATCAGCATCAGTCACCCGTAAGTAATTTGAGGATAGGGGCCCAGGGTTGCGGGGTTGAGAGGACATGCCTGCTCTAAGACCAGTGTAGTGTCCCGTTAGGACACAGGAGAAAAGAATCCTGGGACGCTCCTACAAGCCTATGATACTGTCTGGGGTTTTGCAACGGGTCATTGGCTACATGTACATGCAGAGTGACTGCAAGCAGTAGCAGGAAGGGGGCTGTAGCATTGAAGATGAGCAGATGGCAGTAGCTAGGAGGCAAGCTGCTAGCACATTGCATTTGGAGTCTTGTAGGTCTGGGTAGAGTGCACTGGCCAAGTCATGTTTGGTAGTCCTGAAGCTCGTATCTCTGATTGTGAATCAAAGAGATGCAACAGGGTGAGACAAACACAAATATAAGGTGTGGCTGCACACAAGGCAGCAAAGTCAAGACCCCATTTTTTTTCAATAAATAAAAAAACCACTGCATAAATGAGGTAAGGATGTTCATGCATTCAGAAGTTGTACCTCTGGTTGAGTTCTTTAACCTTCAGTCGATGTCAGCCTTTGTTCTCTACCTAGATGCCGTGCATGTAGCCGCATCTCTTTCTACTATGTTACATCAGATCACTGATTGGAGTGTCTGCACATTGCCTATCGCAAGAGAGGGATGATCCAGCGATTGTTCGGTTGCTTACCAATTACTAACAACAGATCGCATCAATTACTACTCAGTCCGAATATTCCCCCTGCCCTGCTCCACAGGTGCAAGCCGCTGCTGATTGCCACGTACAATCCCGAGGAGGGTCCCCTCCGTGAGCACCTCCTGGATCGCATCGCAGTCTGCCTTTCCGCTGATGTTCCTCAGAGCTTCGGTGAACGTGTGGAGGCCATCGATGCGGCCGTGCGGTTCCAGGACGACGCAACCGGTGTTATCACAGACACGCAGGAGCTGACGGATGGGCTGCGGACCAATGTGATCTTAGCACGGGAGTACCTCAAGGAGGTGGTCATAACGCCTGATCAGGTGGGGGAAGAGGGGAGGGGGTGGGAGGTAGTTCTGCCTGGGAGAGTGAATAGGCAGGGGGCGGCAGTGGTGGGTAGGAGGGGGGGTCAGAAGTTTTGCCTGGAGGGGTGGGCAGGATAGGGGGAAAGAGGTGGGAGTCTGGAGGTTTTATTTGGATGGGTGGGCAGGCAGGTGGGTGGGTGGCAACAGTGGGTTGAAGGGTGGGACTAGGGAGGTTGTAGCGTCCTCCTGGAGGGGTGGGCAGGCGGGCGCGGTGCAGCAGAGGGGTAATGTGCAATCCTTTGGCAGGGATGAAGGAAGGAGGAAGCAAGACGTCCAGGGATTGGAGGAACATTGTGTGATTATGATAGCCTGGACGGGCTGCAGGCATTGACGTATTACACCGTACTGTTTTTATTATGTTGGACGGTCCTCTGTCTTCACCTGCGTATCTCATTTCCCACAGACTCATCGCAAACTTGTTGGAGTCAGGTGGTGGGTGCTGCACAATTCAAGGGCTGTGGAGTGATCTAAATTCATTCCCATCAAAATTTGTACCTCCAATTCCGGCTGTTTTCTCAGTTGCTGCTGCCTCTGCATTGTCGTGTCCTCCTGTTATACACCAGGTGAAGTACCTAGTAGAAGAGGCTCATCCAATTGTAGAACACTTTTATCACTATGTGTTTCTTCATGTATCACAGGTGAAGTACCTAGTAGAAGAGGCTCGTCGTGGTGGTGTCCAAGGTCACCGTGCAGAGCTGTTTGCAGTACGTGCAGCCATGGCAGCAGCAGCACTAGAAGGGCGGGAGAGTGTGAACAAGGATGACCTTCGCCAGGCCGTGAACCTGGTCATCCTACCTCGTGCAGTACTGCTAGATCAGCCACCACCAGATGATGAGCAGCCACCACCACCACCACCACCACCTCCACCACAGGTTAGTTAGGAGGTTCTGGGTTTTTTGGGGTTTGGGTGTGAGATGTGTGGGTCTTTTGGGGGGTCTTTTATGGGGGCTATCACCACCACCACCTCCTCCTCCTCCACCACAGGTTAGTTAGGAGGCTTCAGCTTGGAGGTTTGGCTGTTAGGTGTTTGGGTCTTTTGGGGGGTTATGCGTCCTTAAATGGGAATTGTGTGGATGGGCCACACCCACCACCACCACCACCTCCTCCACCACAGGTTAGTGATGCTGTCTACAGGAAGGGATTTGCGGTAACAACGAGCCTCAGCTTGTGTGTTGACAAGTCCATCATTTGTTTCGTCGTTACGTGATTGTGATCATGGGTGTTTTGGTCTGGGTAATTTGGCCATTGGCATAGCTGGCTTTCCATTCTGATTGATTGAGGGTAAACGGCGGGGCTTGGTGTGATGGGTGACGCTGTACAGGTTGGGAGGGGGTTGACCCAGATTTAAACCCTAGCAGTGCTTTCCATCACTTCAGTGCTAATGGTGAAAATGTTCGCCCTGGTGCTGCCCTCGGCCAACTCTACTAGGACAGCTGCCACTAGATTATGAGCAGCAGTTTCTCGGGTGGGGAAAGGGTTAGATTTCGGCAGGGACTGGCTGCAAAGGCCAGGCAGAAAATGCAGGGTAATGGACATAGTTTTTGGAGCAAGGTTCAGGGAAGCATGTTTTAGCTGCTGTTGGGGGAAGGATGAAGGCAGTGAAGAGGGCCAAAGCCCTGGTGCGGCAATGTGGGACAGCAGAATTCTTTATTACTGATTGGTCGAGTTGGATTGTACCCATGAGTTTGAAGCTTAGACTTGCGGCATGCATGCAGGGGAGTGACCTTGCTGTTTTGGTCGCATCACGCTCAGTGCTCTTCAGCAATCTGCCCTTGGTATGACATCACAGCTTGCATGTACAGCAGTTGAGACCATGATCGCAAGGTTGGCAATGAGATGTTCACGGTTAGTAGTCAGAGCTAGCAAGCCATGAGGATTTGGTTGAGCTTATAGTATGTGCTTTTGGGAAATGGCGATTGGTGGGGTTCAACATGTGCTTCATGAAAGGAAACAGTTGGCACCAGGCCAGCACACGTTACATCATTTGCAAAAGAAGTACTCTTTACACCTGGCTTTTGTCTGATGAGGAGTCTTGTGCCTATGGCCTATCTCTTTTGGCCATTGGCATAGCTGGTCTTGCACTTTTACTGAATGTTTGTTTGATTGACACCTCGACTCCATTTGCTCTTTGTGCCCTCAGGACAATATGGATGACCAGGACGAGCAGGATAATGAGGAGGAGCAAGAAGAGGAGAAGGAGGAGGAAGAGAAGGACGACCAGCCCGACCAAATCCCTGAGGAGTTTGTGTTTGAGGCTGAGGGTGTGATCATGGACCCCAGCATCCTCATGTTTGCACAGCAGCAGCAGCGGGCCCAAGGGCGCAGTGGGAGGGCCAAAAGCCTCATCTTCAGTGAAGACAGGGGCAGGTACATCAAGCCCATGTTGCCTAAGGGAGACAAGGTGAAGCGGCTGGCAGTGGATGCCACGCTAAGAGCAGCAGCACCTTACCAGCGGGTAAGAAGGGCATGGGGGCGACACGGGGGTGGGGATTGTTATTGGTAGTTTTGGGCGCTCTGGCCTTGGGGGCTGGGTAATAAAGGCATGGGGGAAAGGGGGAGGAAGGGGGCGGGCTGGGGGAAGAAAGAGGTTGGTTCTGTCTGCCTCAGAGGTCGCTTTAAGGGTAGGGGCCAAGAGTGGATTGGTTGGTTGGGGTATACGTCAGGGTACCATACCAGCAGGTAGAAAGGGCTGGGGGATGGGAGTATGGGATCTGAGGTCTTTGGCAGAGAAAGGGCACAGTTCTGATTTAAAGGTGGTTCTTGCTGCTCATTTCTGATGTTTTGCTGCAGACAGGTTTACACCTACAAGCAAAGTCCTGGGTTGGGGCTTTATGCATGGCTTTATGCATGGCTGTAAGCCGAGCCTTTAATTCACATGATCTTCCTGATGTGGGTCTGCTTTATCAGCCCCCAAAATATGTTGGCTATGACTCACTTTGTAGGACAAAGAGGCAACTGGCACAGACAAGAAGATGCCTCCATGTAGCCCTGAAACCCCCACTCTTAGCTGTCCATGACCGTCTTGCCATTCCCCTTTCTGCTGCTGCTCCCAGATCCGCAGGCAGCAGGCAGTTGATGAGGGCAAAACTGTGCGGCGTGTGTATGTTGAGAAGCCGGACATGCGCAGTAAGAAGATGGCTCGTAAGGCTGGAGCTCTGGTGGTGTTCATTGTGGATGCCAGTGGCTCCATGGCCCTCAACCGTATGAGTGCAGCAAAGGGAGCATGCATGCGCCTACTCAGTGAGAGTTACACCAGCCGTGACCAGGTGAGGGGGGGGGGATTTGGGCTCCAGGGTGTGGGTTGCATTTCCGGTTACGCAGTAGCCAGGGTTTAGGTCAAACCCCTAAATGTTAATGGAAAGGGTTTACGCCTGTTGTTTTGAGGCTGCGGGTGACACAGTAGTGCTGAATGCTGGAAGATTATGACAGGGCTTAGAAGCTAGGTCTTTAGTCCGTGTTTAAGGCCGCATATCTTGCGCCTTTGGACCTGTGTATTGCTGTTAAGGAAGTAAAAGTAAAACAGTTGTGATGGAGTCAAGGCTGGGGGCTACTTTAAATGGCTTGCAGGCTAGGCTGGGGTTTATGCTTTATCCTGCATCCTGAACCCTGGCCGAGTTGCATCACTGTGTCAGATTGCATGGTCTTGATTTAACTTACTTCAACCGGCATGTCTTAGGTGCCTGTTCCAGAGGAATGATGTGATTGATCTGGCATGACGAGCCCCGTGCGTGTGCTCATTTGCAGGTGGCTTGCAGTCAGGGATAGCATCGGCATTGCTCTTTCTGCCCCTTTTAAGCGGACGATAGTTGCTGTATCTAGCATCTGTCACGGGATTACCTGCTAGCTGCCTCTCTCAGTGCTACTCTCACAACTCCTCTTCCTCTCTCTTCCCTCCTGCCCCCTCCTCCTCCCCTCCATCACAGGTATGCTTGATACCTTTCTACGGTGACAAGGCCGAGGTCCTCCTACCCCCCAGCAAATCCATCAGCATGGCACGTAAGCGTCTGGACCAGCTCCCATGTGGTGGTGGCTCACCCCTAGCACATGCCATCAGCACTGCACTACGTACTGCCTTGGCAGCACAGCAAGGGGGGGATGTGGGGCGCGTCATGATGGTGCTGATCACTGATGGCCGGGCGAATGTGAGCTTGGCTAAGAGTAATGAGGACCCAGCAGCATTGGAGCCGGATGCACCTAAACCTTCAAATGATGACTTGAAGGTAGGGGGGGTTTGGGGGGCTTGTGAGGGTGTTTTAGGGTTTTAGGGGGGGTAGAGGGACGCTGGGGAAGGAGGCAGGCTGTAGGGGGTGATTTAGACAGTGGTCTGAAGAGTTGAGAGGGACTAACGAGGGATGGGGTGGACAGAATGGTGTGCGGAGAGGTGTGGGGGTGTGGGGCCGGGATTGGAGAACTCAGCTGCACAGGGACACATGAGAAGTGATGGGTTTTAATGGGAGGGTTCTTTAGGGATGAAGATATACCCTGGAGTGAGGCACACGGCAGGATTGGTTGTGGATCATTGTAAGTATCACTTGTAGAGATTGAGAAGGCGATCTAATGAAGTGGTGTCATTGTGAAGGTGAGGGTATCATTGGGGCAGGGAACCTGGCTGATGGTGCTTCTAAGTCATTTGCGGAAGGTTTTTGTATAGGAACAATGACAATGGGAAGCTGCATGGGTGTTATGCGGACTGCTGCTGGCTAACGCTATCACATTGCGTGTTGCTGACGATCATCGTCCTGCTTGACAGTGCTTGCTGCCCTGTGCTCTCTGTGTATCTGTACTATGGCTGGCCCAGAAGTCATGATGCCTGTTCGCTTTGTCATGATATAGCTTCTGATTGTGATGCCAGTCTGTCTCCACGTGAGTTGCCATGGCTTTGTTTGGCATTCTGAGGGATGTGTCTGTTTTCATGAACTGCACATTTGCTTGAAAGGGATTTGCACAGATGTTAGCTATGTCTCTTGCATTTTGTGAAGCTCACTGCACATACAGATTACTGATTACAAGTTGGCTCCACACCGGGGCGCCCGCAACGGAGCCAAACTAGGCTCCATGGGCATCTAACTCGAATTCCCCAATGGTTTTAGTTACGGGGTTTTGGGATGCGATTATGGGGTCGGGGGCGCGTATGTGGGTTTGGGGAGTGCGTGAGTCTGGCCCTACTCAGCACATAGCCCAGCGCTGTACAAGAGGCTAATCCATTATGCACCATCTCTGCTCTTGCTTTCTCTTTGTGCAGGAGGAGGTTCGTGACATGGCAAAGAAGGTAGCAGGCGCAGGCATCAACCTGTTGGTCATTGACACTGAGAATAAGTTTGTCAGCACAGGGTTTGCAGAGGAGATTGCCAAGGCTGCTCAGGGCAAGTACTACTACCTGCCCAACGCATCTGATGCAGCTATTGCTATGGCAGCGTCAAGTGCCATGGCAGCAGCTAAGGCAGGCTAAGGTGTTGCTGGGTTCAGGCAGTAACAGCAGCAGATGCTGTGACAGCAGTAGCATCAGCAGCCGTTGTGGCGGCATTTGCAGCAGCAGCAACGGTTGTGGTGGCAGTAGCAGCAGGGGCGGTTGTGGCAGTAGCAGCAGGGGTAGCCATGGTGTCAGTACCATGCTTTGAAGTAACAGCAGGAGCTGCAGCAGGGGGATGTGGCCGGATGGTGGCATGATGGGGATGGGGTGATTGGGCTGAAGGGAGTGTAGGCACGGCAGGTCAGCATGTGCTTACCACTGAGCAGCGGCAGCGGTGTTAAGGCTAAGGAGTGTTGGGTGACCGGGTTGAGGGCGAGGTTGGAGTGGCGGATTAGAACAGCCATCGGCAACAGTGGCTCAGAGCAAGATGGTGGTGGTGGCAGGTGTGATTTCAATGCGGAGCGTCCGTTTTATCATCATACTACCACCACCACCATTTTGCTTTAGTCAGTTGCCACAGTGGCAACAGTATTCGGGTGGCGGCCAAAGCAGATGAGTGGTGTTGGGGTGTGCCTGCTGTATGAGGGGTGCACCTGCACCGCTAGAGGAGGGCTGATAGGGTAGTGAGTGCAGAGTGGAGTGCAGTGTCGCTTCTTCTCGTGTACTACGCTAAGGTAATTGAAGCACGGGCTAGATGCGTTGCCAGAGGGGACTACCCTAGTGCTGGCTCAAGGTGCGCATGATGACACCAAGTACATTCGCGAGTGCACGGCCAGGTTAGGCACTCTTGAATGTATTTTTAGAGACTGACTTAAGTCTGCTCCAGGTTGACCGCCTTCACTCTGCTGCAGGGCTGACTGCCTTACTAACCCTGTGCACATGTGCTCCTGTTGACTTCGATTCTCGGAAAGCATTCATCGGATCCCACTCTGCACCAGGTGATTTGTACGTTCATGTTGCCCACCGATCACCAGCACGTACATTATCGCGGCAGGCATTATACAGTCCCAGAGTTCTTTACTGGCCGCGAGCCCGACCGGCATCCACAGGTTTGTGCACATACGTCTCGACAAAGTGTGAGTTTGGCAATCGCAAGAGGGCTGCTAGAGTCCGATTGACCAAACACACCATCGGATCGGACCCTCGTAAGACAATGGATCCCAGACCAGGAGCCCAGTGAGTGATACCCAAACCCCTTGCATCTTCTTTATGGCCCAGTACAACAGCTAAGATGATAGCTGCCCATGGTTAACTCACCCTGCAACCATCCCATCGCCCTGCACGGCAGCAGCCGCTATGTAACATAACATAACATATGAACTGCTTAAACCAAGAAAAAGTGTGTCTGTCTCAATTTCACTCCAGCTCCAACCGGTTGACTGGCTATCCGCACCCACACCCCAAAAAAGATCATTTAGTGCAGCTGTCCTGTACTTGCTGACCCTGCTGATCGTCACGGCTCCTGCTGATTAAGCCACCAATGGATAGGTATCCACCGCTCAACAGGATAGCAGCAACACAAACAAACCATAGTTGTGCCGCGTAAAGCGGGCTACGAGCATTATTATTACATAATCATAGCCGGTAGCTCGTCAGATTTACTTTAGCTCACCTTGAGGGTAGCCCGCTGTGTCGCCACACTCTGGCACATGCCGCTCAAAATGTACGAGGGAATAAATGTGCTCAAAGACAGACGAGGGTTGTCCAGTTACAGCCCTGACTTTTTATAAACCACAATGGTTCTGTTGTGGGCATTGGCAGAAAGGTTGTACTCCCCAGCGCTTATAATGCACAGCGCTCAATGGCGACAATTACGGGTGATTCTGGGCTGGTTTAGTCTACCGACTTTGCTGTTCTGCAATTTAGGTGACGGTAAACGTTAAACGGCGAGGGGTTGCGAGGCCGTACTAACGGCCAAGCTTGCGAGGCCTAAACGGTATGCAAAGGAAGTTGGGAGGCGTAATTAAACCTGTACCAAATGACCCATACCACCCGTTAGACAATTTTTGTTTGTTTGTTTGTTTAGACAGTGTCATGTCACAAACAGTGTGCACAACCTGCACATACAGTGATCTCAACCCACTCAGCCTGCACCGATGTCACAACCTCCACAGTGACCACAGCCTGCACCAGTGATCTCAACCCACTCAACCTGCACAGTGTCACAACTTTTACAATGACCACTACCTGCACAGAATCTGCAGAGTGGTCTCAACCCACTCAGCCTGCACAATGTCACAACCTTCACAATGATCACCTACCACCTGCAGAGAATCTGCACATTGATCTCAACCCACTCAGCCTGCACAGTGTCACAACCTTTACAATGACCACAACCTGCACAGAATCTGCAGAGTGATCTCAACCCACTCAGCTTGCACATGTCACAACCTTTACAATGACCACAACCTGCACATAATCTGCAGAGTGATCTCAACACACTCAGCCTGCACAGTGTCACAACCTTTACAATGACCACAACCTGCACATAATCTGCAGAGTGATCTCAACCCACTCAGCCTGCACAGTGTCACATCCTTTACAATGACCACAACCTGCACATAATCTGCAGAGTGGTCTCAACCAACTCAGCCTGCAAAGTGTCACAACCTTTACAATGACCACACCTGCACAATGGTCTCAACCCACCCTACCCCCTTGCACACCAGTCCACAGCCAGATAGTAGGAGACCTGGCATCACTCGAGTCATAGCCAGACAGCATGGCCCCATATCAAACCAGACAATATCATGCTTGGTCCGTGCACCATCCTTATACCACTCTCACTCCCACCATCCTACAACCGCTCAGCCTTCGTGCACTTTCAGTTATTGCTTGCACGGGTTTTGAAATGGTCCAAGCACCTGCCATCATGTAAGACGAGGTCCCTGTAACCAGGGTTTTTTATGCATATGGACCCCACCTTGGCAGCTTTCACCAAGGCTGCGATACTGTTACAGAGTTCCCCACCACAAATCATTCCTGCAGACAACAAGCACAACAAGATAGGAAGCATGATCATTGCAACCATCATGTGACTGTATCCTTCGCAGGTGCTATGCGAGTGATTACCGCTGCGATCCTCATGTTTCATGGCATCAAGGATTAGTGGTGTAGCAGGCTGCTCACAACTAGGGTTTAGCTCAAATCAAATACATGCCCTGCAAGCCGGTTTACGAAGCAGGATAAGGCACTTGTAGCCTCGCATCAAGTACAATTAGCACCGGCATACTGACTGTCCATGTGTAAGTGGCATGCTGATGGTTCACTGCATGCAAGCAATCCCTTTGCAAAGGTGTATTGGAGCTACCATATTTGAGTTGGGTGTTTGTATTTGCTCATGTGTGTATAAGCTAAACATATGGTTGCATGTTAAGAGAGACCACTGCAGAGCTCTCTAGGCGGTGCAGCACCTCAGCAGGACTCCAGCTGCCAGCAGTTATCTTGTGGGGTGAGGATGGGAGATTGAGAGAGAGAAGAACGCAAAAAAAGGAGGGCAGTACCCTTCATAAAGTACATGCAAGATACGTGCAAAATCACTGCACAGCCCTCAGAACCGTGCCGCACCCAAGCATGACTCCAACAAGTTTTTCAGTAACTGTTTTAGAGATATCACGCACAGCTTGAACATGGCTCCAACCGATTTCTTAGTGGTGTGAGGGTGAGTGATTGAAAGGCAAAAGAGAGCTGAACTATCTTTGGTGTTTGAGGTACGTTACAGCACAACTGTGGAGAGCATGCATTTGCAAGTACATTGAGGAACGTTAAGCATTGACTTAACCACAAAATAGGCGTGACACCCGTCCCGGCATCCCAGCTCATCGGCATGTAGGAAGCACTTTGCAATGTCAACATTGAGCTAAAGGTCAGCATAATGCAACCCCGGCTGCTACAACCAAGATGCATGACCCCTTTGCTGTAATCAGAGTTAGACATGTGGATCTATATACTTCTAGGGGCGAGCTATGCTCAATTCAGCACTCACCGTCTTCCCTCAATGTCACCTCAATCTTAACCTTCTCTCCAGGGGTCCTGCTAGTGCAATTAAGCACTATGCTATCCCCCAGCTCCCACCCCTCAACCTCCTTTACCAGCTGCTTTGCCACATCTGCCAGTCGTGTCTGCCCCTGCCGCTTGGGCTTCCTATCCACAACATCCCGCTGCCCTCCCTCCCCGCCCTTATCTTCAGCCCTTGCAGCAGTAGCTGCTGCTGCCAAAACAGCCCTGGTGCGCTTCTTGGTCGTGTCCGCCAGCTGGCTGCTGCTGCCCACTGCTGCTACTGGCACCGATGATGAACCTGGAACATGATTGTCGCTGATCAGTTGAGCAGTTGATGTCCCTGAGTTCCTCAGGGCCGCATCCCGCACTGCCCCCACATCTGTTGCTGCTGACTGGCTGATCGCTGAATCAATCTCGTTTGCCTCGTTGACCTGCGCCAAACAATGCAGTGTAGGTGACCTAATCGCGGGGTTGCGGAGGTATAGCATTATGATGACATGATGTTTGAGGCATCCCGCAGCGTTTGAACTAATGCAATTCATGGACCGACACAAGCTGGCAGGTAGCTTGCGCTGCAAATGGACTCAAGTCTTGATGTTGCCAAAATCGCATTGATAACACAAACACAGCGGGTGCCTTTAGCATAAAACAGCATAATTCAATTGACATTCACAGATTTTTCATAAGTGGCAGAACTGCACATGAGCAAGCAGCTAGCAAGTGCTAGAAGCATGACAAGATAGGCTATGGGGGACTAGTTTGTGCCCGGCCGCCTTAATGCCAACATTGATATAAGGCCATGACTACAACTACCTGTAAGACACTCGTCTGGCATGTCAGATTACATTCTCTCTTTTCTCAGGCCTCTGCTTTGTGGCCTCCTTGGTAAACAAAACCTGCATGTTACCTTCTTGAGAAGAGCTTTGCGTGCCTTGGAATTCATGTTGATTTTCGGGCCTGTTGACAAGAACGTCACTGCACCCTTCAAGTTGCTGAAGACGTACGGCACTCTTCCGGAGGTACCATTATCGCCAGGGCCCCCTCCATTGCTCCTCCTGGGGGAAACCGGGCCATGGTATGCAAGCTTGGGCCCGTCTCCTATGGTCTCACAGACTTCCCAATTGTCCGGATCAAGGACTTCTGGTAGGAAGCTGTTGCTACAGCTCCTAAGAGCTGACAGAAACTCCGTGTACAGCCGGTCCGAGCTGGAAAGCTGCAGTGGGTGCCTGGCCGGGTGTTGGCCTTGCACATGACCAGCTTGCTGTTGCTGCTGTTGCTGCATGGCCGCCTGCAGCTCCTCTGCCTTAGCCATCAACACATATGGCGGGATCCTCTTGTCAAGCTGCTGCTTCACCTGTTCAGTCAACTCACGCTGCCTATTGTACACTAATGTAATTGCATAAGGATACTCATCATGCCGCCCCAACCGCAGCACTGCTAAAGGCTGCTGCTGCAGCTGCCCAGCCCCCCTAGATGCTCCCCCGGCGGCTGCTGCTGATGGGGGGTAAATTCCTATCTGGACACCCTCCCTAAAGTCCGGAAACCCGAAAACCCTGATAACCTGCCGGCCATTTGCTGCTCGCTTCACCGGCAGAAGCTCCAGCAACCGCCTCTGATCTGTTGTTGTCTCCAGGCGACCTGGCTCCACCAGAACGTCAACTGCATACTGGTTATTGCCACGAGTTGTCCCGTTCTTTGTCAGCAGAGGTATTCTGCTGATGTTGTTCACCAACATGAATAGCTGCCTTGCCACTCCTCCCGATCAGACGGGCGCAAGCTGCTCAGGAGCTGGTTGGGGAGTACCTGTCTCCGAGCAATGAGAACATCCAAGGCCTTCTGCACTGACGCCTCCATGTCCACCACGTCCCAAGGCCATACATCCTGAAAGCATGCAGAAGAGGATGCACATTCATATCCATGTACTGGCTAGTATTGGCTAAAATCTAGCCCGCCACCTTGCTTCATTGCATGAAAGCCCAAACAATCTGGACTGTTACAACCATTGCTTGCACCTAGGCTGACAAGCCCTCCTTGTTCACCTAGGAGGGAGGATCTTACCCCCATGGGGCCACTGGAGGTCTTGGCTGCTCTTGACCTAAGCTAGTTGCTGCCCTCATGTCTAGGCATATGATGTCATAATTTGTGGTTGCATGCCACAAACCACCCATATTCTCCTCCAGGTTGTTGTATGATCACAGCTTGTAATGCGGCAGGGCTTATGGCACTTTTGCTATAGCATTCATGAAAGGTAATGAGTATAACAAAGTGCATGGCTCTGAATACAACATGCAAGTGTTCGCTAACAACATGTGCTTCATGTTGTATGTTTATTTGAAGGTTGCATCACTTGAAACTACAATTAAACTGCATTACATTCCCACACATTAAACTCAAAGCATTGCAGGTACATCAGCAGCACAACATGCTGAGCCCAAGATAAGAAAACATCTGACATGCATACCTACAAAGCAAGGGCTATCTGCTTGTAATTTTGCAATGCGAGGGTGTCCATTCTGTGGCCATTCAAATGGTCACCATAAAAATGGTCAATGGCATGTCTGTTTCTTGCAATGCAACGACAAGTTGCATGCATCTGGTGACCACTGCCAGTAGCATTACAGAAGAGGGCGTAGACTCACTTGATGCCCTCCGAGCATAGGGTGCCACTTTAAGGGCCACAGATGGGTAGCCACATCAATGGACCTTCCATCACCAAGCTATTTGCTGAAGTGGATATACCAACGCGCACCAATGTGCATGCGTGGGTCTGCCCAGATTTGCATGCAGGCATCCTAGCATCACTGCATGATGCATACAAAATGTTGCACTAATACTCAGAACACCCCCTGAGGTTTTGGCAAGTTGAAGAGGTTGACTGGATTCTATATGTGTTGCACCAAGAAATCCTAATAGCAATGTTACACTTACCACGACTTCGCTCAGCCACCGCATGTAGGCCTTAGAGCTGATTGCCGGGTTGCTACTGGCACTAGAGGAGCAGGGCAGGTCGCTGCCACTTGCACCAGCAGCTTCGCGCGGGCGCACAAGGTGTTGCAGCTGGGTGACGCGTGTTGACCAAGGCAGCACCTTGCACAGCATCTTGAGCCAGAGGCTTACGATGTCTAGTGGCTGTAGCTGTACAGAATGCTCTTTACCGTCAGCCCCAGCCCCAGCCTCATGCTCATGGATGGGGCGGACGACTTTTCTTGGAACAAGGTTGAGTTGCTCACAGCAGCGCTCCAGCACCTTCCCATCCTTCAGGATATCAGCCCGCACTACCTTTGCCGGGTCCGATCGGAACGAGTCGTTTAAGCACTTGGCGAGGATCTGAACCTGCTCTGCACTCGGCATGAGACAGCTGTGGACATATGGCAGGAGCACATCCGGTGCTTCTGCTAGCAGCAAATCGATCGCTGTCTGCTTACCAGCCCCATACCCGGGTACTGGCCCATGCCCCTGCCCCCCGCTGACCGCTTCACAATATAGAGACAGCACTGCGTACGACCGCATGGCAGTGCTGAGCCCTTTAGCCCCTCGAGCGTGCTGCTGAAGATGCTGACGATCCAAATCGTATGCTCCCAGGACTTCTACAACCCTGCTGTGCAACTCCTCAATCAAAGTATCCCACGCCCCTAGAAACCTATCCTGCACCATCAAGATCGCTGCGTCACGGACTTTACCCATGATATTCGGAATTTCGTCGTTCAGGCGCTGCAATCGTGTGATGTAGGTCCCGCGAAATGATGAGATGGCCAGCATGATGGGCCCTGACATAACCTCGTCGGCCACACTTCGGATGCCTGGGTGCCATAGCTGGGCAAAATCTTCCAAACAGCGGAAGGCGGAGGTAAAGCAGTCAGGCACCACGTTCTCCTGCAGATCCTTTACGAGTGGAATGAGCTCAGGGTCTGTGAGAAGGGGGTCACGGAGGTACCTCTGCAAGTCGGCGCAGAGGTCAGTGAGCTGCACAGCCGCCTTAGCTGCTGGTTCAGGCACGGTAAGATTGTGATGCTGCAGGTTAAGGAACGGCTGCAGCGTGACGGGTGCATCGTCGATGGGGGACCGGAAGCAGCCGATGATGGTTTTTGGGTACTTTGCGGATATCCTCTTCGTGCAGCCATCATGCTCAAAGAACTTAGCAAAGTTCTGCCTGTTGACCATGGCTTTGAGGTCATCACTGTATTCTGCGTACTCCTTAGCCTGCTCAAAGTTGGTTTCAGGGCTCAGCACATCCCTCCAGTCGCAGTCCTGAATCCCAACCTCAAGACCATGTTCCCCCACAGCATGGTAGGTTGCTTCTGCCTGCACAAAGTCAGAGCATGCAAAAACAAATGCTTACTTGCAGGATTTATACTTAGGGTAAATGGTATGAGGCTTGATAAAAGTTTGTTTCCATACTGAACAGAGTTGAATATTCTGTTCATCGGTCCATTAACGGTTGAGAATAGCCTGTACGATCCCTGATCCATAGCATGTCCCACTTAAGGCAGAAACTATTAGAATCTTAAAGCACAACATAACTCTCACAACAGAAATAGCACAGGTTTAACTTGTGGGTAGGGAGGTGGGTTCAGAAGGACAGAAAAACAGAGTTGGCAAATGTTGTGTTTTCAGGAGACGGCGGGAAGGAGGGGGGGGGGGGCAGATGAGCAGACATAGCAGAAGTTGGAATCTCCAGGTAAAATGGGTGGGTTCAACAGAAGGACAGAAGATATATTCCCCAAGAGGAAGCACTTTTTACGCTGCTCAGTTACAGAAGAGCACAGTTGTAGCACGAGGTTTAGAGGCGGGGGTGAGCAGGACAGGAAGGCAGAAGTAGCAGAAGATGTGTTTTAGGGGGGAGGCGAGAACCGAAGGACAGAATTGCACAAGTAGGAGAAGATGGATTTTCCGGGGGAAGCGGGGTGGCTAGGAAGGGCAGAAGTACCAGAAGTCGTGTTTTCAGAGGTAAGGTGGGGAACAGGTGGGCAGAAGGCACAAGTAGCAGAAAACAGACTCCTGAGGGGGTGGGGGGGGGGGGGGGTAACCTTGGCTGGTTAACCAAGAAGGGCAGAAGTAGCAGGATTCCTACTTTCAGGGGAAGGCGAGAAGCAGAAGGACAGAAGGGCATAAATAGCAGAACACCAAAGTTCAGGGAGAAGATTGTGGGCTAAGGATGGCAGAAGTAGCAGAAGCTCATTGTTAAGGGGGAAGGTTAAACAAGAAGGGCAGAAGTGGCAATAGGTGTGTTTTCAAGGGGAGAGTGGGGTTCACAGACGAGCCTCAGACGTTGCAGAAATAGCTGTGTTTGGGGAAGGCCGGGGTAGAACGATGGAAAGGGAGAAGCAGCAGAAATGTGTTTTCAGGGGGAATGTGGGGAACGGAACGACATAATTTTGGGCAGAAGTAGCAGAAGATGGAACCTCAGGGCGAGTAGGGTGTGGGCTAAGACGGGCAGAAGTACCTGAAAAGGGTTTCAAGGAAAGGGGGAGATCAAAAGAACAGAATGCCAAGTGAAAAGTGGATTTCAGGGGAAAGGCACGTAGAAGAAGGGCAAAAGAGGCATAAGATAAAGGCAAATTGTAATAAGAAGGGGAGGGGGCGGCCCGGGGCAGAAGGGCAGAAGCACGGAGGTAGCAGAAGCTGGATTTCCTGGTGAAGGCGGGGGTCAGAAGGGCAATAGTAGATTCAGTTAGATAACTTGGGGAAGTGAGGGCTCAAAAGGGCAGAATATACGTGATACGTGAGGAAAAACACGTTAACATTAAAGGCAAGTTGAATAAAAAATCTGAACTACAATGGAACCTAACTACAACAATGGGTAGTCGCTACCTATGTGTCCAAATTCACACATCAAAGATTCATGTAGATGCAAGGAGTAGTTTGTGTTTGGACGACTGTCACACACTGCACGTGAAGCAATCTCCCACGGCACCACGTAGATACTGCACAATCTCAGCCATGCTATCCCACAAGCTCTTTTGGGCGACCTGTGCAACTCACCATGCCCCTCCTTGCTGTGCATCTGTCAAGTACTGGTTGCAGCTTCTCCGCTGCAGCATCACCAATCTGCTGCTTCACAAGGTCAAGAGTATCTGCTTTGAACTGCCTGAGCCGCTCACTCCATTGCTTCAACACAGGCACAATTTCCGACTGCTGCTGCCCTTGTCCCCGCCCTTGCCCCTGCTCCATCTGCCATTGGTGCCCTTCCCCCCTGCATAACCGCTCTACTTCTCGCTTCCTCTGCTCACAAGCCACCTTGGCAACCCTCTCCAACTCCCGCTGCTCCCGCTCAGTCCCTGATGCTTGCTGATTCTCCATTGTAACTCTAGCCTCCTCAAAGAATGTGGTGATCGCAGCCATTCCTGTGGCACGTGCTAGAACCTGTAGGATGCATGAAGTCGCCGAAGCATGCTCCAGCTCACTGCTTAACAGCTGCTCAGCCACGCGCTTCGCAGCATTGTGAACACCGGGGAAGTAATACAGAGGCGTGATCTTCAGCTGCTTCAGACCTGACACAGGGTTCAGCAGTTCCTCCCTGTTGGCAAAATAGCCGATGCTAGGGTCCCCCAAATGCGCAAAGATCTTCTGCGCCATCTGATCCTCCTCCACCTGCCTGAGCTTCAGTAGCTGAAACAAGGCATCTACTACCTCCACAACCTCCTGGCACAGAGGTGGCCCCACTGCTACTGCTCGTTGGACATCATCCAACTTCTGACCTTTCCCAAACATATCCAAAAGGCTCTCTGCACGCGGAACGAACTGATCCGAGAAGCTCTTGAGCCCAAGCCCCGTAAGAGCGCGGTCGTGTGCGGCTACGAAGAACTTAGACAGTTCCTGGTTCTGCAGCACCTTGTCACCAGGCACCACCACCAGTAGGCCAGGGGTCAACCACTTCTCCACAGGCTCTCCCCGCTTCCGCTCCATGATGAGATGCTGAAAGAGCTTAGACTTCTCTAGCACATTGAGGCCATCATACAGGTAGTCTCGCAATTCGGCCACAGCCAGCACCACTCCTGAGAGGTCCAGCAGCTGCACAGCACAACCACACACTCAGCTGTTGAAAAAGCAACTTGATATTGTTGATGAGCAGGTGCTCTTTATGGACAATAGCATACTGACAGTTAAAAGAGACTGGTGAAAGAGACTGGTGAAAGACAAAGTACCGCTACTTGTCCTAGCAATGGTTGCAAAACATGTGTTTCGGCACCCCCGCTCTATGCTCTCTATCCGTTCCAAATGCACCATAGCGCGTCGTGAATCCTTAGATAAAAGAACGCTTGCCGTTCCGTACAATCTTTGCTTCATGGCAGGGCCTGCAGCCGGATCCTCAGCAGTTTCATCCTGCTGTTAACATGTATGCAGGCTATAAGACAACCAAACCGTTGGCCTCAGCTGGTAAACCCGGCGTTGGGCTCCGCGGCCTACAACATCGCAGGGCACGAGCCTTGCCAGCTTCCCAGGATTAGCAGACCAATAGTAAGGGCACGGTGCCTTCATCTCGTCTTTTGATGCTTACCACCGCACATGCTGCTTAAGGCTTTCATCAGCTTATCCTGCATCGCGCGTGCACGGGACCCATGCACCATGCGAGCACGTTGCAGTGCTGCACCTTCGTTCCCAACTCTTTCGCTTTCAACCTTACACTATAGCATCAAGGAGCGCACACTTGACACTTCTTAGATGAAGGCATAGCACTGGCCTTGTTTCGCCCGCCCCCCCGCCCCCCCCTCCCTCCTTGCTGAAGGGCCTATCTGCATACATTGTTCTTCCTAACAAACAAACAAAAATTTAAGGTGCGGCAACCGCAAAGGGCTGCTAAGTCGAAACGACCAAACGCACCATCGGATGGGTCCAAAAACAATGGAATCCATACCACCAAGCAAGAGGAATACCCAAGCAGACATCCAACTACGGACACGGCAAATAGTAGCACCAGCAAACAAATCAACAGCGGGAGACTGATTGGTGTGGCCAAATCAAACACAATCCAGAGCACCAACCAAGCAGGATGTCCAGTAAGTCCACCGCCACCAAGAAGACTGACAACCACCTTCAAACTGCCCCACCAAGAAGACTGACAACCACCTTCAAACTGCCCATACAGCCTAGAATGTAAGCGGGGTGCCGCACTCTCGTGAAACGAGAGTTCTTTGGGACCAGACTGGACATCAGAACACAGCATGGTGCGACTGGAGTGCAGAGTTCAGAGCTAACCAATACGGCAGGTTTGTGGTTGTTTAAGCAGAGCGCAATGGATGAGAGTTTGGTGGCTTGGGAGTATTGCAGGTTCTGCATGAACTGTCATGAGGTCTAAAGATAGCCCGCAGAATGGAAAGAACCAGTGTATGGTTTCTCCGCCCTGCCTGGCCTGCTTTCAACGGTGCATTCCTTGTGAAGGGTTGTGGAATTTGTCTGAGTTCGCGCAGACTAAGCTGGTTTTGGAACTGACAGAGTTGAAACCATTCAGGACTCTATTTCTGATCTCGGCTATTCCAATCATGAGGCCAGCAGTAGCAGCATAGAAAGACTTACACATCCTGCTTGGTTGGTGCTCTGGATTGTCACCGCCGCACCTTAAATTTTTGGTTTGTTTGTTTGTTTGTGTTTGATTTGGACACACCAATCAGTCTCCTGCTGGTGATTTGTTTGCTGGTGCTACTATTTGCCGTGTCCGTAGTTGGATGTCTGCTTGGGTATTCCTCTTGCTTGGTGGTATGGATTCCATTGTTTTTGGACCCGATGGTGCGTTTGGTCGTTTCGACTTAGCAGCCCTTTGCGGTTGCCGCACCTTAAATTTTTGTTTGTTTGTTTGTCTGGATCCGTAGGGTCGCTACAAGACCCCATGGCCATGCAGCCATCAACCTGTCCCTAGGAAGCCACGACTCTGCAACTCTTTCAACCCCGCATCACCTAAGCAGCTTTAGGTAGTTTTAGGACGTTTGGTTTAGGCTTGATGAACTTAGGGTTGGTGGAGAGCAAGGCCTTTGGGTTTAGAGTTGTAGGGGTTGTGAACAGCGAGGTTGTCTGCGGCCCCCAATTGTCTACAATCAGCCGAATCATAGAATAAATGTTGCAGATTTGGACTAAAGCAGGACCCGCTTAAGGATTGGTTGCTTACTTGACCGTGAGTGGAGTGATATAGTAAAAAGAGCTGCATGGAATCAGGGAGGACCCCTTCAGGCCTGGTTGCTTACTCTAGGATAAGCAGAAGGCGGCAAGAGACGGATTTTATGGGTCCTGGGGTTGGGTGGCGGTTGTAGTGGTGTCATTCAACAAGATTTCCGTCATGGGAGTTTTTAGATTTTGTTCGCCTCCAGCTGAGAAGTGATTTTCATTGGCAGGAGCCTTTTCCAGTTTGTCATTGCTGCTGCCACTGCTACAAGTCAGTGTTAAGGAACTAGCATGGGACTCAGTCTTGCGCAAGATCAGCAAAACTGGGCAATGGTCACCATTCCAGCTGCAAGCGCATTAACCAACAACAGAGCAAAAGGAGCTCTCCACGAGCTCAGCAAATAGCCCATTGAAAGCCCTGGCAGAGTCAATAGAGGGAGTCTGTGGTAGCCCAATACCTCCACAGCCATATGCTTTAGTTGTACATTGCCACCGATTTGTCCATGTCCCATGAGAAGCAGCTTGCCCATGAGTTATGTAGTGTAGTGTAGACACTGGTTCATGAGCCATGTTCCTCATAAAAGGTCCTTTATCCAGTCTGCAAAGCTGCATAATGTGATTGCCTTTAACACAACAGTTGGCAATTAAACACTCTGGAGAGCGCCATGTTTTACCTTGCTGTACGGCTCATCGCAAGCAGGATCCTCATCATTGTAGCCCACATGGTCCACCAGGACCAAAGGGATCCTGGGGTGCCACCTGAACGGAGCTGTCAGGTGCAGGCCTGACAGGTATGGCAGATGTTGGTTGCCAGTAACCTCCCCTAACCCCTCTTTCACCAGAGTGCCCCACCTCCACACCTCTCTCGTGGCTCCCTCCAGTTGCTGAGAAATAGGCAGGGCTGGGTTGTGATAGCAAGTGGTGATGGACCCAGCCTCCTCCCAGCACTCCCGAGGCACCTTGATGGCTGTTGCAGGCAAAGCTCTAGCTTGTCGCACCAAAGCCGCCATGCTGTCCCCCTTCTCCACATCCTGCTGTGCCAGCTCAAGTCCGTGTATGAGCTTAGCCCTATTCACTCGCTCCAGTGCATTTGCACGCACATCATACAAGTGCATGAAGGCATCAGCCACCACCTGCTGCTCCTTGTTTATGAGTTTCAAGACCACATTGACGTCTGCGCAGCAAAGAGATAGCAAATGCATTGGTCATGAGCTCTGGATCAAAAGCGAACACAGTCCTATTCTGGTCAAAGATAACCGCAACCTCAAGCATGCCCATGGGGGCACAAATTGGTTCAGGTACTTAGCACGGGTAGACATCTGCAGCGCGACGAGGTTACAAAAAGTGATGCAGTGGAAACATAAAGTGTTGCTTGGTCTTGTGTCATGCATTCCAATTTTTCAGCATCATGCACAGCTTGAGAATCCTCAGATGTGGATCAAGCTGCATTGTATGCCCTTGCAGCTATAAACAGCAACACCCACATCCACCTTCACATGAACTAAGAGCAGACAGACTTTAGAGATTAAGCATTATCGGATTGATACATTGTCATGTTGCCATACCAACCTTACTGTCTGGAATTGGAAACATTAACATTACGTTTAGGCTATCTACTGTGTGGGTAAATGATTATGGCACCTTGGCAGCATGCTGTTCAGTCTGATCTATGGGTTTCCCATGCTGCCATGTCCTGTCAAACATGCTGCCAATGAGATATGTCGATCATATGTCCCAAGCCAAGCTGAGTTGAGGTTGCAGCCGGTCCGGCACTCAACAGGGCTGCAAGCTCACCGTCTTCCAGAAACATGGTGACCCCTGTGGAATGACCAGAGCGCAATATTGGGCCAATTGGGATGGTCTGGCTGTCATCAAACAGGAAGCGGGGCTGGCGCATTATACTCTCAGCAATAGGTCTCGGTTCTGAGAATATTCCATTGCCAAGAAGCGGTTGACCATCTGGGAGGAGGGGATCCTACGGTTGCACAAACGGTAGTGTCAAATTTGCAGAGGCAAATGGCAGTCAGTATGGGTTGTCAGAGGTGTTAGCTCAAGAAATCGGATAATTGCACACATGGGTCGTTTGCACCTGCGTGCTGGGTCTCTGAACTTGACAGAGGTAAGTTTCTCTATTTCTGCACGTGTGCATCTTTCCATTGTTGAACTGCACAGATTGCATACTCTCTTCTGGAGGAAGACTGCACCACTATGGCACATTTTCAGAGATTTTTGACAAAACCGAACAAAGGCCCAAGCTTCACTTCACGGCGGAGATCAATGCGCAGTCAGCTGTACAAGACATAGCAGTCATGTATACCAGGTGCTACATGGCAAAACTACAACTTAATGCTGCAGCACATCAGGCCTTGCTCACAAGAACCTTCAGAACACCTGACTAGTTACCGGGTTTCTCCTCGGTCAATTTTGCCCCAAGTTGACAATAATACAGCATTGCCAGCGGAGCTAAACAACAATCGGATCAGAATCTGCTGGGGGCCTAAACGTGCCTGATCTCACCAAACATACCTTGTCAGACTCGTCTCTCTCTTCATAGATTTCTCTGACGGGCCCCTGCAGCCGGCAAGACAAAGCACTGAAGGTTCACCGCAGTGCAGGGGAAGCATGCGTCTACATTATGCTAGTGCCAGAAATGATCTAGGACTGGTGAAAAGTGTGATACATCACTGCAAACTTGCCAATCACCAACCCAGGCCGGCCTAACAGTGGCCGCTGTATTCAGCACAATTGCACATTTGCACCTACAGCTTCTAGCCAAAGTGTCACACCACCAATTGATGATGCCGTCATGCATGCAGTGGATTCACAAGCACTGGCCGGCATCCCTAGTAACCACTGTCAGAAACTCCGCCGTTGCTCAGCATTGGCCCCTTTTTGTTTGATGTGGGGCAGCCCTAACAGGGACGCAGGGGCGTATACACATGATTACTTACCACATCACACCGCTGGTGTCTGGCATCCTGCTCCTTTGTCATGCTGTTTGCTTCCTTGAGGCTTTCAAGTAGTGATGTCTTTCCTGCAGGGATAAGATCGATGTCAAGTTTGGCAACCAAAGCTTCGTCTTTCAGCTCATGCAAACTAAAGAACTCTCGTTTCACGAGAGTGCGGCACCCCGCTTGCATTCTAGGCTGTATGGGCAGTTTGAAGGTGGTTGTCAGTCTTCTTGGTGGGGTAGGAAGAACAATGTATGCAGATAGGCCCTTCAGCAAGGAGGGAGGGGGGGGCGGGGGGGCGGGCGAAACAAGGCCAGTGCTATGCCTTCATCTAAGAAGTGTCAAGTGTGCGCTCCTTGATGCTATAGTGTAAGGTTGAAAGCGAAAGAGTTGGGAACGAAGGTGCAGCACTGCAACGTGCTCGCATCATGGTGCATGGGTCCCGTGCACGCGCGATGCAGGATAAGCTGATGAAAGCCTTAAGCAGCATGTGCGGTGGTAAGCATCAAAAGACGAGATGAAGGCACCGTGCCCTTACTATTGGTCTGCTAATCCTGGGAAGCTGGCAAGGCTCGTGCCCTGCGATGTTGTAGGCCGCGGAGCCCAACGCCGGGTTTACCAGCTGAGGCCAACGGTTTGGTTGTCTTATAGCCTGCATACATGTTAACAGCAGGATGAAACTGCTGAGGATCCGGCTGCAGGCCCTGCCATGAAGCAAAGATTGTACGGAACGGCAAGCGTTCTTTTATCTAAGGATTCACGACGCGCTATGGTGCATTTGGAACGGATAGAGAGCATAGAGCGGGGGTGCCGAAACATCTTGAGGTGCAGCATGCGACATTCGAAGGCACCAAGACGTACCTTGACCTTTATTGCCTACAATACCGACAGTGGTCTTGTTGTTGCCTAGGCATGCTTTCTTTTTGGAAGCCAAGTGCTTCCTGACCTGTGAGGGCAGCACGCAGCACGCAGAAGACGTTAAGGATCATATGCTTTGTACAAGAAACCTGACGTCTGCCATAATAGACACCCGTCGGTGACAGGAACCAGACAAAACTGTTGCGCGTACAGGGCCGAGTGCCCTGATGGCAGAGGTTGTGTGCTCGGAGTATGCCATCCCCACCTGGTGGGCTCCAAGGGTGTCGTCAATGCACTCCCGAACGGCAGCTAGCGCAGACAATGGAGCCATACGATCGCGTCCTCCGAAGTAAGTCATATCGTCTGAGACAGCCCTTTAAAGGTAAATTTACCACTGCAGGCTATTTTCTGGCACTAGGGTGGGGGGAACGAAAGCATCTTGCTCATGATGTCTGCCCATACTAGCGAGAAGGAGCTTAAGACGTCCAGCAATAAGACACTCCTCTCTGCTCGTACATTGCTCACGCCCGCACGCCGCACAGCCTTGAACAGTTTCGCAAACCGCCCCTCGATTCAAAATGTAAGCACAAGCTATCAGCTGTGCATCCAGCCCATACTGCTCCCAGCACAGACACTGAAGTATGTGGGATAGCAGGAGAGTAAGCAGTCAAATCAGATTGACAGTGGCATTCACTCGAGAACACTTGGCTTCGGTTCGTCACTGCCAACACTACATGTGACACGCACCACCTCAGCTGTGCCCGGTTTGAAGGCACACTTCTGCCTGTTTCCAGCCTATTCTGAACTTCGCTGTAGCCTGCACTCATCGGGCAGGTACTGTTGTTTCAGATATCGAGGCCATTCCACATCCCAAAGTTTAAGATGCTGTCAGGCCACGAAGGCGGAGAAGAAGGCGACAGTGCAAGTCAGATGAGGAGAAGGGGTCCTTCCACACACTGTAGAGCTAAATGCAACAAAGGTCCCCGTCCCCAACGGGCGCCGAGCTTAATCTACTCGACCCGTTGACACCAGGCTATGGACACAGAATCCGTCTTGGGTATGATTATTGGATGATACAGGGGTCACTCTTTTTGCAGCAAACCATCAGTATGCTCAGCCTCTCACTTAACAGTTAATTACTGAACTGCTAAGACGATGGGAAAAAACTGACACCTTTCATGCCAATGCTGCACCCTTGCAACAGTAGTAGGGAGCCTGGGTCCAACCGATACATGTACTTTATGTTATCTACAATCTCCAGCTCCTCATAGTGCCTGTGACTGCTGCCAGCACCTGTTACTGCTGCTGTTGGATCTTCCATGGGCCAGAAACCCCCACCACCTCCAGTTTCCCACCCAGCACCAGAGCCTGCCCTGCTTTGTATGGTGTCCGGGACGGAAGGGCTTGGGGAGGCAGAGGGAGAAGGAGAGGGCGTTGGGGTTTTGTGCCTTAGCCGTGGGCGAAAGTTGCGTGCCATGGCTTGTATCTCAGACCTCTGGATGCGCTCAAGTATGATCGGCTCTGCATTAGGCGGGTTGTACACCTGCAGCAGAATAGCATCAGCAAAACATTGTGAGCACAGCAGCAGGATCTAACTGCCAGGCTGAGCAGGGAAGCATGTCCCAAAGTTCACTTCAGAAGGGCTGCCACCAAGTAGGCAGATAACATTGTTAAAGGACCCTGTTTGGTCCAGTCAATCTCCCAATGCAAGGAACAGACGTTTGCACGCCATTACCACAACCTGGGGCTTTTACAGCGCTAGCTGTTGGCTTCAATGGAGACTTCAAAGCCCCATAAGGACATAGATTAGGAGCAGACAGCCTGTCTAATTGTTTGGTATGTATGGAGGTCATAACCCACATATCCATCACAAATTACATGCAGGCTCTGTTTAAAAGCAGGCTGCCAGTCCAGGATCGCCTTCCCCTGGATAAGAGACCCGATACAACTTCTGAAAGGGCCTAACCTAACGCTGAACACCTCTTCAGACCTCCACTTCTATTCGAACTAGCTCGCACAGCCTGCAACCAATTCTAGCAACTCCTGCTTGTATTTACGTATTTCTGGTCATGAGTGCAAGCATGCAGCTGACAGATCCCCAGGCCAAAGTATAAGCCCAATTCATACCAAAACCTCTAAACCTTGTCATACCTGCAGCAGCTGCTCCGTTGTCCACTGAAACCATCTCATGAGGAATATCCTGAGTGTGAGTCCATGTGTGACGAGCACCAGGTTGAGACCAGCATATCGCCCCATGGCCAAGTCACGTACAAGGTGGTCCTCAAACATAGTGATGCGATCATAGACATCAGCACCAGATTCACCATGGGGGAACCTGCACAGCAGCAACAGCAGAGTCAAGCAAAAGCAAGATACAGTGGACATTTGTATGAACAGGAGCAGCAGAGGGTTTCAGACAGGTGATGCTTCATAGCTTGATGATTGATAGCACAGCTTGACCTGTAGGGTGACAAGCAGTAAAGCATGCATTGATCAAGCATCGACAGAGCATGTAGCAGTAGCACTGCGGACCCACAGCTGTAGCGCCACGCATCTGAAGATGTATGGCTCAGTACAAGCTGCATGTTCTGCATGTAGGTAATGGCAATGGCGCTTTCCCATCCTGGCATGCAAGCTTTTCAGCCAACTAAAGTCACATTCAGGATTAACCATGGGCACATTTACGCTGTGGACATTATCATGCAGCAATTCTGCACAGCATTGCAATGACTTGACCGATCTGAGCGCCTTCCATTCCACCCACCTGAACCAGAAGCGCCCATATCTCAGCCGCTCCTTCAAGTCGCTTGCCATCTTGGAGGGGTCCTGCACATGACAGATATGCAAGCTATGCTCAGTCTCTCTTTCGCCTCAGTGCCTGGTTGCTACAGTGCTGTCCTGCATCTGGCAAACATTGTGAGCCAAGTGGAAAAAATAAGATGACAGATATCAGCCTGAGGCACTATGATTCACAACAGTGTGCAGCAGATATTGCCAGGCCCCTGTCAAGGGGTTCTTTGTTGGCACAAGCTTTTATAGATGTGCCTGGTGCAGATGGTGGCACGTGCAAGCTGTAGAGCTAGCACCGAAAGCCGCAAACTACCAGCACGGACACACAACTATTTGCAAGGGAGGTTCCAGGCTTGGAACCTTGCATGATTGTTGCATCCTCTGATTGGAGGGCGTGTGCACTACCACCCATGTGGAATTTGTCATCTACAGCTATCTCCTGTTCCGTAAGGCCAGTGACAAAGGGTGCCTCCTGTGCATGCTGCTTCTGATGCAGTGCACCCTCCCTGTGCTAGCTACGCCAAACAGCCTGCATGCACGTCTGCATGTGACTTTGCCTCTGGCTTTCCCAACAATCACAATCAATATGGGCCCCTTTTCCTCTCTGCAAGTCACCAGCCCCACCTGGAAATTGCCAAAGTCCTGCTCCCTGAGCTGAACCTCCTCCCGCACTGCCAGAATCTGACTGGGGTCAAAGGCCTCACTGCAAAGCCAACCAACAACGAAAGAAGGCAAAAGCCATCAGGACCTTGCCAGCCTAGGCAAAGAAAGTATATGCTCCAGCCCATCAGTACTGCCGAAAGCTGATCTTGTGCGCTGCTGACTACGTGCATCTTCATAGGTGCAAGTAGGTGCATTGCCAGTGAAATAAAACTGAGCCTGGCAAGAGGAGACTTGACACAAAATGCACCTTTGCTGCAGTGACAGTGATAACACAAACTGTCTTCAGCACCCAACACTCAAGATCAAGGACTCCTCTATAGGCATGCAGCAACATGCCTGTGTTTTGCAATTGAAAGTCATTCTATTGCTGCTGCTACCCACCTTATGCCCTGGAAGGTCTGCCTGCATCTCAAGTATGGCGATGTCAAAAACACTAGCTTGTCACCCCGGTTGTAACGGCTGTAGCTGCCATTGCTGCTGCTGCTGTTGTTATTAGATCCTGGCCAGCCCATCTCCTCCTCCTCTTCTTCTTCTATATGCTGTAGCAGCTTCTCACCAGCAGCCTTGGCCTGTTTCCTGCCAAGCTCTGTCTGCAAGCAGGATGGAGGTTGGTTAAGTCCCCTTGTCTCCTCGCAAGGACTAACACAGGTCTGCAAGCTGCTCTTATGGGACAAACATCGACCTGCAGCCTTTGCAGCTAAGGCCTGTCTCAAGCAGGGTACAGATCTGCAAGCTGATTGCTGCTTTTGCAACAGACAGTGAGCTGTAGGGATTTAATTATCACTACTACAGCTATGCCTTCTAGAGGGCGGAGCTTGTTTTACCACCATGCAAGGAGGATAGGCAAGGCATTGTTGCCTGTTGGATGCCACGCTTTATTACTTATGGCGATGGGAGCACATACAGACATACAAAAACGATGACCTTTGCCAGCAGAACAAAGCATAATGTTTCAAAGGCATCCCTTGCCTTAGCCGCTACATGCTTTCATCCTCTGCTCCAAAGCTTACCAAAGGCAGATTAGGATCAGGCACGCTTGCGTAGGTGTTTAGGTCAGTGTTACCTGCTGACTGACCATGTCTGCAGGGCAAAAGAGGAGGACTTCACACCACCATGCATCAGACAGGAACAAAACTTGCACGGCAAGGGGGCAGATGCAGTCAGATATGTTTGTGCATCATAGATACAGCCAGCAACCAATTCCGTATGGCACGCGTCTGCTCACGGAGAAGCTGTCCCCGTCAGCCCATCTCTTTTCCGTCCACCTGGTACTATGCTGCTGCTGCTGCTTTGTAATAACTGGTAGCTGGCTACTTCTGCATGAACAGTTGAACAGTTGAAGTCAAGACACGTGTTCCTCCTGCTCTGGGATTGCACCTGCAGCACATCTTTCCCCATGCAAGCTGCATTTTCACTTTGCTGCCCTTCGCTGTGGCTCTGTGCTGCACACCCACCTGATGAGGATTAGGCGTTTGGGTAGGTTGTAATGGTGGATGAGGTGCTCCTCCCTGCATGCAGGAGCACCATATGGTATAAGCACATCTGTGGCAAATGCATTAAAGCATGCAATCGCAGACATGCCCCTTGTCTGCTACATTGACCTGACTGGTCTGCAAGTACCCTCGGCAGCAGCAACCATGCACACTGGCCCAGGTTATCATTTCTTGAACCTCCAGCCCACCCCTACCCACGCTGGTCCGCATTGACCACACAAATCCACAGCATTCGTGCGCAGAGTGATGTGGATCAACCTCAGGTTTACAACCCATTCTAAAGGACATGCTCTCATGTAGCACACCCAAGCACACCCCGAGGGAAAGCTCCACAACATACTCAGCTATACCCACCGCTTGTCTACATTATCCTTCTGAGTCATCTTATCTATCAGCCGCTGCTGTTCCTGTACGACCTTCTGCAGCTGCTGTACTTGCTCCTCAAGGGTCAGTGGTCTACTTGGACCCTTGTGCTCCGCCAGGGACTGGAAGCTGCTGGTGGGAGTGCCTAAATCGTACCACTCGTCATCAGAGCCGACGGGACCACGTCTAATTGCGTCCATCCTGTGCCTGTAGCGCGTGGATCTGCCATGTTGGTTGGGTAGTGGCGGTAGTGCCCAGCCATGGCACATGCTGCGCGAGCCATGAGGACAACTCGGGAACATCATACTGCGTACTATACTCATTATTTATAGACACTTGAACAGAACATGAGCGCTCAACCAGGCACTAAGGCAGAACCTTATGACGGAATAAGCTGCTTCGTCAGGACAGTTCAAGAAGGCGCCAGCAGTTCCGGACAATTCGATCTTCTCGCACGGACGTTAAACTTGGGCCAGATCTCATGTGCCGACGGTCGGTAAACATAGCGGGGAGTTGCGTCACATGCCCATTCCAGCTGAAAGTACTGCCGTGGTACAGCGCACACCCCAGTGACCACCAAGAGGACACGGAGCTCCAAAGGCATGAGAAAGCCATTGTCACGAGTGCTCGACAGCAATGGTAATGCCTCTAGCATGCCCTATTGCTGCCATGCAGCCACAACGTGTCTATCCCTTTCCTTGAGTTCTGACCATTCTTCAGTCAAATCAGAGCTAATTAGTGTTTATAAACCCTATCACAACTGTTGACGGGGGTGCACTATGTTCTTCTTGATGCCCAATGACCAGCAAAACGTCATCTACTGTCATGTTGCAGCCACACAGTGACAATGTAGCTAGCCTAGGAGTGACACTGAGTGTTCTGAAAGACCCTTTTTCCTGTGGCAGGTAATCTGAGTGGGCCCCATTGCGCCATTGGATCTCACACACTGGTAATCGTGGCACTGAGCTTTCATCCCTTCAACTGAGATAAGGGTCTGCCCGACCGCACTCACAACAGTCATCACAAGCATGAACATGAAAAACAGGAATCTGGGCCAGGGTAGGGCCCGGCAGCCCCATAAGCGCGTCCAACTGTCCAGCGGCACCACGGCCCAGAGCAACAAACCAGGCCATGGAAGCAACCCCATTGAGTGAAGCACAAGAAAAAGAGCTTGGAAACAGTATAACCATCAGGATGACAAGAGACCACATTTATATTTGTAACAGTTCATGATATGCCATAGCAAAACGGTGCCATGGGCCCCGCACCTCAAGCTGTCACAAGAACATCCAGGTAAAACAGAATACAGGTTGTCTTTGGCAGACCACACTGCCAATTGAGCAGACTACTGTCACAAGCACCACACATGTTACCAATAACATGAGCTGAATACATAGGGAAAGATGGCTTTGGGACTGCCTGTGACACACAAAAAATACCCCAGGGCAAATGTATGCAGGCATAAAGGTAAGCGATGCCTGGGCTTTTCGCCTGGGCGTATTGCTGCTCTAGCTCAGTACGATGTTTGGCCACTTCCCACGCACTTCACAATAGCAAGCAGGATGTAGATGCCAGCTTTGAACAGCCAAAGCGACATAAGAACTTTTGTGTCTGCCTGTGACATGCCCCCATCCGCCTCTCACTAAGGCTCCTAATGATGATTCCCACGCCATATGCTGCATGCACCAGCATGAACAAGGCTCCTGATTATGATTTCCATGCCATATGCTCCATGCACCAGTATCAGCAAGGCTACAAACCAGTCTGAGAGTGGGAAACAGCATCATAGCTTCTTCATTCTCCATGCGCTAGCATCTTGAGGCTTATGAGCACATGACTTACTGATCATTACGAGCAGTTGTAAGCTGCTCCCTCTGCAGAGCCTGAGCTGCTGCTGCCACTTGCACATACATCTCTTGCAGTGCCTTCTTCTCCTCTCTGACCTCCGCCAAGGCTGTATCTACTCGGCTCTTTGCTGCAATTTCTTCCACGAGAACGTCCATTACTAACTGCTCCACTATCAGTCCAACCCCCTTCCTGTCTGTGCTGTTGCTGATCACCTCCCTCAAGGCTTCTGGGTGCTGCTGGAAAAGCTGCCGGGCCACGAGGGTGCTAAATTGCCAGTGCTGCAAGCGCACGGCTGTGTTCAACGCCTTGGTAAGGTGCTCCTGCTTATATACGCCAGCAGGCAGGAGTGCCTTCACTGCTGGATAGAAGCCTCTTGCTACTGCAATATGCAGTGGTGTACGTCCGTTCACATCTGTTGCCTGGATATTTGCACCGGCCCTCAGCAAGACTAAGGCAATGGTAATGCAGCGGGCATTAACTGCAGCGTGTAGGGGGGTGTACCCGCTCTGCATGGTTGCTTCTAGGTTGGCCCCTGCTTGTAGCAGCGCAGTAGCATGCCTCGCATCCCCATGCCTGCGACGAGCTGCAGCATGCAGCGGACTTGCACCCAGCTGGTCCACTCCTGCTAGGTCGGCACCAGCACCGATCAAAGACTGCAGAGCACCCAATAATCCTTTGGAGGCTGCTACATGCAGAGCTGTCTGGCCAAGGGCACCAGTGACGTGGATGTTGGCTCCAGATGATAGCAGGAGTTCCAGGCAGGGCAGGTGCCTCGAAGCTGCTGCTATATGCAAGGTAGGCACCCTGCCTCCTGCAACTGCTGCTTCTTTGTCTGCTCCAGCCTGCAAGAGGGCACGCATGGCTTCCAGATGCCCCTTGTCAGTAGCAGCATGCAGAGGGGTGCCAATGGTGGCTGCTTGCGCTTCTAAGTTGGCGCCTGCTGCTAGTAGGTGCTGGATGATGGCTACATGGTCAGCAGCAGCAAGGTGCATAGGTGTGCAACCTTCCTGGTCAGTAGCCTCTATGTTGACACCAGCCTTCAGCAGGGCCAAAACTGCTTGTGTACGACCATGGTGGGCTGCAATGTGAAGGGCCCTTCTGCCAAGAGGGTCTGCTGCTTCTAAGTCCACTCCTGATTGTATATGAATCGCCAAGAGATCCAGTGTGCCCAGGGCAGCTGCTGTATGCAGAGAATCTGCCGCAAAAGGCATTGCCTCCTTCATTATGACAGTAAGCTTTCAGTACCACAGAGCTTTGGCATGAAAAGTTGGACGATTGCCCTTGCCCAAGCCAAACAATCTGAGCGAGCAGGTTAAGCCGCAAATGGTGCTTTGACGCAGAAATCCATTGCACCATTGTGCAGGTGCTATATCCACGACTTAGTCTGGATTGGCTGTTTATGCTTCGGCTTTCCCGCTTCGCCAGATTTGCCATGGCTGTCCCCAGCCACATTCGCAGCTGTCACAGGGAGTCTGCACACCCCTTGAGCAATGAGCAATTCAAGGACTGCCGGCGCAATTAGGCATTCAACAGGTGCAACAGAATACTCAAAGGCGGATCGCATTGAGGAATGTGCGGTTTCCCTCAAATTCACGGCTCTGGCTGAACTTGTCGAGGTTCTTTAATGGTCGACGGTACATCCCTCTGGCAAGTCCTGCTTGCCTGCGTAACTGCTGTGCTGAGATTATTGATTGAGACCTGTCCCTATGCGCCTGACCATTGCCTATAGCTTTCCCTAATAACTCCATGGCACATTTTTGTACTCTGGCAACCAGATTTCAAGCACCACAAAGGGACGGGACTTCCAGTCAATCTTGAAGCATACCTAGATTCTAAAGATGAAGCAAACCTTGGTTCCCACTGCGCCTTCAGCCTGATTGACAACTTCACACGACTCATAGCTGCAGGTTTAAAACAGTAGGAAGTCGGAAGAACAGTATCAAGCTGGCACTGTGGCCCCTTGAAAGCAACAACCATGCTGACCTGCTAAGCGAGGTTGTAGCATGAAAGCCTAACAATCCGCGCACCCGGATAGGGGGGGGGTCGATTTCGATCCTTCTCCTGAAGCGAATATAGCACCGTTGCTCCTCGCGCAAGTTGCAATCGGTAGTAAAAATATATACCAAGGTTGTGCAATCGCTAGCTGTGCATGCACTGCACTTTTGTATTGCTTTGAGTCTCTGGACATCGGTAAGACACATCTTCGCACCTGCTTGGAGAGAACAACAGGGCTATAACGTCTGTAACAGGAGCCATCAACGCGTAATAGTATTTGCATGGCTCCAGCACCCTTTCTGTGCCCTGGATACCTCAGCTGATGCAGGCTACTTCCGCCTGCATCTGCCCCAGGATGAGGCCTGATTTTGAGAAAATTTTCAATAAGACTTGCAAGCCGGTCACTGACCCTTGGAACCAGTAATGGCATGCATGTTAGAGTTAAGAATAAGTGTGTGGGGTGTGGCAGCCCTTTTTTGGCTGGTTCGCTGAACATGCTTCGCAGATGCTTCAGCACAGCTAGACCTCGATACACGCGAGCATGGCTGCCCCCGCCGATTGTAAACCATGCCTTCATCATTGACTTCATAAATGACAAGCTGCAGTAGCTTAGAAAGCCCTCAGGCGGTGGCCCAGCACTACCACGATGCGAACTTGCATTGACTCAGCTGAGCCCAAACGCCGCCTTGCGCGCTTTCAGGACAAAAATGCTCAAGAAAGGTGTCCCTATAAATAGGCTATACATTGCGCTTTGTAGAGTAGAAAACGCTGCTCTGTAGAAGCGACTGTTGGGCGTCGAAGCGACCCCCCCCCCTATGGGCGGTGCGCGGAATGTCAGGGCAATGCCTAGTGCACTCTCAGCCACACAGCACTGCTAGAATTAAGTAGCAAGTGGAGCCATCACCTTTATCGCCGTGAGGTGAATGAAATGGGCACAAATGAGGCGGGGCACAAATCCCACACTCACATCACCATTGGAGCAAGTCCAAGAAGAACAGCCAGTCTGAGAGGGCCAGAGAGAGAGAGCACTGCTGCTGCTACTGCAGCTCTAGCGTTTTCTCTAGCTACAATAATAGTGAATCTCTATTGTTGTAGCATTCTACCCCACTGCCAAAGTATGGTACTATCCCTTGCTTGTCGGAGTTGCAGGCACCATATACAACAGTACCACCATGAATCTTCAAGCCCTCGGTATCAAAGGGCAAGCTATAAAGCAATGCATTTCAGAATACATACTGCAGCAGTTAAGTCCTTACACAGCATATACACAACAAAAAAAAACTGGAAAAGCCCAAAGAGCCTCAATGGCACAGGGGGAACTACAAGAAAGTAAGCTAACAAAGGCGGGTGGGCGGAAGCCCACCCACGGATGTAACTATCCTATGGTAGGCTGGCCCAGTGTAATCCTTACACCAATGGGCCCCTCCCTTAATCTTACGCGGGAGGGCACCTCACGCCCCTCCTTGCGTAGCTCTCTCTCTCTATTGTAGCATTCTGTCCTTTGACCAAAGCTCCAAAGACACGTGCAGCGGCAGTGTAGCAGGTGTACATGCTAGTAACAGCCGCCCGCATGTTGTTCTGCAGCTGCAATCTAGACTTCGAAAATGATGCAGCTGCAGGGGTCACAACTTAAGTAATCAACTAGTTCAATAGTGAGATGTCTCAAACTAATCAGCACACTCAGCACAGAATCCCTGCACGACTCATTGCCATTCTTCAATGCGCTCTATGCATGTCCCTTGCAAATCAAGCAGTTCCATTTCTGCACACAGATCATCTGGCCAGAATGGCATCCCAGAACAAAGATGACCTGTCCACATCTGCAGACATGAACCATTTACACCTCTGCTTACGCAGCAGTGTTGCAAGCACAAGCAGAGATGAAAATGGTTTTTGTCCGCAGATGTGACACTGCGTTCACCATACCAGCCGATGCTCCACAGGTGCAAGCCAACGTGGCTGGTGCACCCCAATATCAGGTACATCCTGCACCATGGTTCTTGACCAAAAGGACCTCCCTCACAATTTACATATATACATTTCGGCATCCTTCCCCGCCTCACGTTGACGGTCCACTTGTTGTGAGCAAAGAAGAAGCCCAGCCATTGTAGTGGTCATTTCATCTCATGCCTTCTGCCACTAGCTGCTGCAACCCCTTCTTCAATCTTCCAGCCGCAGTAGCACAGACATTGGGCTGCAGATTGGCATAAGCTGCTCTTATATACCCAGGTGTCCCACAAGATAAGCCCGGGATGACACACACGCCATGCTCCCTGATCAGCCACTCCACAGCATCCTCGTCAGAACCTTTCAAACCAGGTGGCAGCTTAGCCCAGTAGTAGATAGCTCCCTCGCCACCAGCAACACCACCAGGAGATAGTTCAGCTAAGGGAGAGAGGGCATCTCGTAGCGCAGTGCGGTTGGGGCCGAGGGCGGAAATGTTGTTTGCTACGTAGGTGTCACCATGTTGTAGTGCTGCTAGTGCCATGTGTTGACTGAGTTGACTGGGACAGATGGGGATGGTGTCTTGCACCTGCATTAAAAAGCAGCCAACATAACACAGGAGTGAGGACAATCTTGGCAGTCTACATACTTCCTACGCTGCCGCAGTGCAGAACAGTGTGTGCTGAATACACAGAGAAGAGAGCGAAGAAGCACATTATCCACAGCTGCACTGGAACAAAGTTGCCTTTCTACTAACCTTACATCCTTACAACAGTTGCAGCAGTCATGTAAGAGTCAGGCACTACCACTCTGACGAAGGCACTCGGAGCAAGCAGTCGTGTTCACCTCATCCACGGCCCGCATTGGCCCTGCATGCCCTTGAGCTGCTTCCTCCCCCTCTTCTCATCCTGCATATTGACTGGCCGCCTATCTTTGCCAATCCAGCACTTTCTCAACACTCCTCCGTACGCCCCTACTATCCCATCTCCCATTCTTACCGCCCTCTACTAAATCCCCCTGAAGCACCCCTTTGTATTCCCATTCAACCCGTCCAACCCTAACAACCCTCTTTGGCCCCCACTCCCTTATCTTACCTCTTCCTCAGCAGACCGCAGCCTAGGTGCCGGCATATCACATTACTCCCCTCCTTCAATTCCTCCTCTATGTTCTCATGACAAATCCATTAGAAGTTGTATTTGTTAGTTATCAACCCCCCCCCCCCCCCACACACACACACCACCACTGCGTTGCATCCCCATCCCTCACCTTCAACATCTCCGCCCCCAGCTGTCCTCCTGCTGCTCCTTCAGGATATGCAATGTACCCCACCCTCCAGCCCATCATGCCATATGCCTTGCTGAAGCTGAACATATGTAGGATATGGTCTCCAGACACTGCCATGTGCTGTCGCCCATTGTACACAAACTGCTCATAAGTATTGTCCATAATCAACCAGCAGCCTGCTGCTTTGCAAAGGTCAGCTGCACGTTGAACCTCCCCATCTGTTAGCAGCACACCTACAACAGCAGCAGCAGGCAAAAGCTTCATCTTATTCTCCATCTCACATCACGAGAGATGGCCGCCATAGAATTTGACGACTTCCTCGTCGAAGTCTGCAGAGCTCATCTATTCCATCACCACAGCTCACTTGCCTGCCGCCTCGTCCCAGAACAGTGCAAAGGACTTGGCAGCTTTCAACAGGAATGAAGCACATGCAGGGACTGCAGAGCCTTGGACTATATGCTACCAGCTCCTATGTTTGATGCCCTGGTTTGATGCACTGAAGCAAATACCCTGTCCACAAGATGATGGGCGTTGCCAAAATATCTCACTCGTGACTTGCCAGTGGTGGAGCCTCCACTACATGACCAGAGGCACCAGCACTGCATTAGCACCTCTCCGTTCATTCATTTGCATGCACGATAGCTTCAAGACACATGTATCCTAGGTGCCATGTCCAAGCATGCTCCAGTCCTAAACCCCTCCATCTCTTACCAGTAGGGTTACATGGGTTCACCAGCACCACCATCTTTGGAGGATCAGGCCCCCGCAGCTGCTGCTCCAACCACTGCAGATCAGGGTGTAGGGTATTGGGGTTACATGGGCCCAGAACCACCTGAGCTGCACCCCCTGTCATTTGCAGGGCCATCAGGTGGTTGAAGTAGTAGGGTTTAAACAGAACCACACGGTCACCAGCATCACATAAAGTGAGCACAATGTTTGTGAAGGCTTGGTTGGCACCTGCTGTTACCATCACATCATACTGCTCAATAGCCAGTAAGCAGGGCAGGAAGGACAACAGCACAGGAAGCACAGGAAGCTTGTTTCAGGCACACTAATGAGAATCTCTGCAGGAGCGTGGAAGCAGAGCAAGCAGATGTAACATAGGAAGGTGCAACATTTGCACCGCAAGCACGGCGCAGGGCCAAAGGAACAGGAATGAAAGATCAAGGTCCGTCGTAGCTGTATCAGCAGCCCAAGCAAAAGAAGACGCCCGGCAGCACAGTTGGGTGCAGGGGGGTCCAGCTGGCGTGTTCTTGCACCACCTGAACATGCAAAACACTCCAGGACACCGCCATACAGCCATGCTTGATACTATGGAGAGGAACATACATAAGTACCAACACCCAGGGTTTCAGGTCCCCGACCAAAGGGCACAGTGTCCGCACAGAAGTCAGCAAACTCCCCTCCATTTTGCTCACAGGTACTGTGACTTCAAAACCAGGCACGGTGGACATAAAATACGGACATGAATAGAGAACTGCTTGCATCCCTTGCCTGCACCAAGGGCTTGGCTGATTTCAGCAGAGAAAACAATGTGAAGGCTGCTGGCCATTAGCTGGCTACGCGCCTGTTTAGCCAACTTAGGCGTAGACTGCAGTGGGGCCCGAGGGTTCACTCAAAATCCTTTTGCAACACACTACCATTGGTAGCGGTGGTTCCACACATTGGAGGTTAGCCCATGCACGCTCCACCCCTCTTGCGGGAAAGCTCAAGGAGACAATTGCTTCTAGCTTACCCCTTGTAAAGCCTAAACCACTAAACCTCAAACCCCCAGAGCCCCTACAGACCCTAAACCTCTACTTACCCCTTGTAAAGCGTTGACATCAACCAGCTTCTCTCGTAGTGCCTCCCTTAGGGCTGGCAGACCTTCAGCTGGACCATAACTGTGAATGGAGGGGTCACCACTGGTAAGCAAATCATTTGCCACCTGCAGCAAAGCAACCAAACACAACACGCCTCAGCACAGGGTGGGTACCTAGTAGGAGGCCTTTTCTTCCTGCAACCATAGGGCTCAAATTCTGGACCAACAGAGGATGCGACTGTGCACCAGCCAAGCTTTAAATTCGTGTTGTCATCCAGCAAGCTTAGAGATACATTGAAGACCAATATGGGACCGTTAAATTCGCCCTCTGCCCAGAAACATCCTGCTTATCCAGCGAAGTCCTGACTGGTGGCAAAGGCTACCGTCTAAGGTTAAAGCTGATGTGGGCTGTCAATCAGCCTTAGGAGCAAGCAGCACAGGGGGGGATGGTATCCTACCACTTATTACCTGTAGTGCTTGTGGTGGTGGCTGCCAGTGGACAATCCCCTGTGCTAAGGACAGGACATCTTCCCTGCCTGCGTGAGCTATGAGGCGCTTGGTCTTGACAATGACGGGGGCATCTGTCACAAGCACGCGTTCAGACACCTGCATGGGCAATGGATGGTACCCATACCTTGAGTAATGTGCAATGAGGGTGAGGGGCAGCTGATCACTGCCATCGTGAAAAGAGCCATGAAGGAATATTCTGCTATGTGAGTTGGGTGTTGGTAAAATGCTCATGGACTGCCAGGCTGCCGTCGGCAATAGGTGTTTCCATGAGCTGCTTCTGCTGGGAGGCCTGTGGTGCAACTGCCAAGGGCATTTGATCATCTGTATGCCCTTCTGCTCCTGCTCAGTATGAGGCTCACCTGCAAGGCCTGTACATCCTGGACTATACTGGCTACTTGAGGTTGAGCTGCCTGGCTTCTGGTAGATGTTATACTATGACCAGCTGTTACAGGATTGCGTGGATGACGTCGCGGAGCAGTCTGTCCTGAACTGCGCAGCTGACTGGCTTCGAAGTCACCGGAAAGGGCACGCATGCTACGAAGAATGGCACAAGAACCCTGCAGTATTTGTTAACTATAACAAGCAACCAACTGAGGGATGCGTCTACTGCGAATTACGTCTTGGCATGGAACAGCAGGGTCGATCCTGTCAAGAGGAAAGCGGTTCAAAATCCAATTGCACAAGAGGAAGCAACTTGCATTTACGAGCGTCAGCGTCTGTAACTGTGTGGCAGGAACCCCCCATACGTCATACTAGGGGCAGTGAGGGCGACCGAGCCAAGAACTCTGGGGCACCGACATGCACCAGAGTGAGTCCGGTGACCTTCAGTACCTCTTCTCAAACAAGGCAAGAAGGTCGATTAGTGTCGACTTACAATCTCGTAGATGTTGAATACAACAGCAGCATACAGCGCCACTTGCCATGACGTGCTAAGCCTTCAGCTCTAGCTGACGGTTGCAGTTGATCTCCCAGAGCCTAAGGCTCGTCCTTCGCTTCAGTAAGCATACGTGCTCTTTAAATCCACTAGAACAGTTGTAGCAGCTCTTAAATGGCAGCTGCTGCTCAAGAGTCCCAAAGTTGGACGGATGATACCACATCTGGGTGCCAGCATACCTTTGCCAACAACAGTGCAGTTCCGGTAGACTTGGTCTGGTGTTCCTTCGACGGCGAAGACAAAGTTTACAGCACTTTAGGACCAGGGCTTTCTACTCGTCAAGGTCAGCACTGCCACCATCCTGTAGATTGCCCCTTTTGGGGTGCTGATCAGGCAGTGGCCAGGATAGCAATCGGCCTTTCCCCAGCTTTGCATCCTGGAGCCTGCCTCCACATACGTCATTACTGGCACCTGTATGCCTGCAGAAACCTATACCACTCACGTTTGGAGAGTTACTACCGATGAAGGGGTGGTCCTGATTGAGTATGCAGGTAATGTCGTGCACAGAAGGCAGGGGTATGTGCCTGCAAGAATGGCCATGCAGTTCATGAGCATGGCATCAGTCCATGGGTCCGCACATATAGGAACTTGCGATAGGTATCTAGGCATACAAAACCTCGGATGCTTCAAGCAAGCCGGGCTCTGCAAGGAGTGTTATCACAGTTGCTTCTTCAGCCATCTGCTCTCCTGAAGTCGAGAGTAGTTGCCAGCTTATAAGCCATGCTCCACACGCCATTCAGCTTGTCAACTTTCCTAAGTCCTAGCGGAAACATAGCTAATGTGACTGGTGCTGTGCACCTATGCTCATGCAGGTCCCAGTGCCAAGATTGAAATTATGCCTGATGGTTATGCCAAGGTCAAGGGCATTGCTTCAGCCCAAACCACAGAACAATAGTCCTGAATGATGCAAGGGGAGCTGCAGAATGCAACAATAGCTGGATGGCCCCGTCAGGTCATCCCAGTTTTTGGGTGGGCTTATGGTAGAAATACATACATAAGACCTACCCCTGGGTCAAACTGGAAGAGAGGATTCAACCTGCAATTGATCTGAGACAGTATTGTTAATGGCCTTGGCCGCACGGGTGAGAGGCATGTCGAAGCAGACTTCAGGCTGTTACAAAGGGCTGGACCAGTATAGGGCATCAACAAATCGTTCAGATATTGGACTGGTTTGAATCGAGGAGCTGATGTTGCACCGGCTATCTGCACATGACTGTGCAGGTGGCAAAGCTTGAAGTCCAAATGTCAGCTCGTGGATTTGGTTGACCATGGGGCTTACTGCTGCTCTCAGAGAGATCGCTTGGTGGTTTCCTGATCGGGGTAGTCTCTCATTGGTGCAAGCTGTGTTTCTTTGTATGGTTTGTTTCTCCCTGTGCACAGTGCACCTTGCAGCAAGTTATATAAACTCCTGACCATGGCTTATGGCGGTTAAGCAACCTTTTGTATGAACTCTTTGTAGCAAGTGTGCGGCAATGGTGCACATGCTACACCTGGCACATGCTTTCAGATGCGGCAGCTGTACCGTGAGCTGGCTTATGCACGTGTTTTCATGCCAAACAAGGCAGGGACCGCAAGTGATGCGTGTTGCCAAATAGCAGGTGCCAAAGTACATCAAGTACGCACCTTGTAGAAGTTGGTCTTACATGGCACTGTTGTATGCTATAGTATGATTGCTAGGGTAGGTCGGCATGCAGTCTTTTTAGATAAGGGTTTCTGTTGAGTGCTATGTGATTGGTTAGGTTGCAAGTGTTTCTCTGTCCATGTTGTGATGTTGTTGGGTTTGTGGGCATTCAGAGCATCTATGGGGTGGATCTGCTACATGAACAAATCATGGTCATGGCATCCTTACCCATCATTATATTCCACCGCCATCTCTGACAGGTTAGGATGTAGGTTCTGAGTGAGTGGGTCGCAGAAGAATCATACGGAGTTCAGTGTGAAGTCCAGTTGGATGTGTGGCAGTGCTCTGTGGTTCACAGCTTCGTCTCACGATGGAAGTAGCCAGGATTATGGGATTTTATAAAGTTCACTAAAATGTATCTGGGCAGACGGATGTGTTGGAAGCGGTGTCAGTAATGTAAAGACAAGGTGCAATACCTTGGCATGGGGTTGAACGGGGCGTGGACGGACTGATCTGGTGCATGCATTGGAGTGGTGGCTTCCATGGGGTATAAGGGAGTAACGGAGGTGTTGATTGTCTGTGCCACTTTTGCAATTGAATCACGGTTGGCTGCTTGACCTCACTGTCTGGCAGCAAACAATCATGTGTTGCATTTGATGGCGTTACTCATGTCTGCTGGTGTGGCGGTGTAATGGCGATGACATGGCTACTGCATGAACGCCCTCTACGCTTGTTGCATGCTGATGGCATTGGGAGACGTGAGTGTGTGATTATGATAAATATGTTGAGAGAGTCTGGTTTCGGAGCTGAATGGCCATGGAGCCTTACTTCTTTGCCTCTGTCAAGGGCGCCCCCTGAGTGAGGCCTAATTGAGGCCAACTACTGGTAATCTGTTGGGAACAGCGGCAGGTATAGTATGTCTGCTATGTATAACATGAATTGTAAATGAAGAGTTGAGACTGGAAATGTAAGTTTAGGTGACTGTTTAGTATACAATAGTACTAGTAGGTGTGGGGCCGTGCATTTATATCGGCTGCATTGGGTGCTGGCGGCAGCGGTGAGAGCATCTATTCCCCGGTAGCGAGACCAGCAAGCCGGACGGCTAAGAGCAAAGATAGTGAATACGGCCCGGGGTGAGCCCTGGCCTTCACGGACAGGGCACGGACACGCCGTGACAACAGATCTCGGTTAGGGCCTTGAGAATCGTACTTTCGCAAGGTTTCAGCTGCAGCGTGCTAATTTCGCAGCTACAATCCCTCCTGGCACGCTTGCGGGTAGTAAATCGACTTTATCGAAATGGTAGTCATAAAACTGTGAACTGCGCTCACATGCGTCAATCATGCATAGCCCGCACTGCTGGGTCTTCCTGTTGCAGAACACCGTGGGGACGATGCTTGCCTCGCTCAAAGAGCGTATGTGTGCCTATCACGTTGAAGGCACGTCCACGCAGACACGTTGTATCGTCCCCAAGCCAGGAGCGAAGTGGTAGTATCTGCAGAGCTGCGGAACCAGCCAGACACCCCGCCCGTGCAGCTGCTGAGGCTTGGGAGGAGAAGCAACGCACACATCTTCAGAACGGGACGATTGCTGAGCAAGCACAGCATAGCTAGCTCTTGCGGGATCTCATGCAGGACTACAGCACCATCCAGCTGCATTACAATAGGGCCATCCTGTACCAGATTGAACGTCATCCTGAGCTGGCAGGCACAACACATGGCCTGGCCTACGCCTTGCTGTCAGATCTGCTGCGATCAGCAACAAATGCAGGCCTTCAGGATAAGCCAGCGGCGCACCTAGCAGCAGCACTTATGGCACTGCCAGTCAACACCCCCACTTGGCGGCTGCCTCTACCAGACTTGCCAAGCGTGCTAAACTTCGGCTCTTTTCAGAGCTCTAACTTGTTTGCAACTCCAGAACAGGCCACAGGTTTTCTCCAGGGGTTTTTCCAAACAGCGCTCAGCGGCCTCAAACCAGGACTAGATGAGTACCCTGAGGATCTGCTTGCAAGAGTGTGCGGCTGCAGCCCTATTGGGCATCAGGGATCATTCGAGGAACTGGCAAAGGAAGACCGAATGGAGAGCCTGCTTGACAGGTATTGACGTGAAAGCATTGTCAGTGCAAGGCCTCCTCTGCTAGATTATCCGATCCATGTCAAGATTAGATTACGTCTGGGCGACATACAATATGGCACCCATCTCAATACATAAAGATAAGTATAGACAGTGTGACACATGGCTACTGATGGCATCTGTCCCGACATGGCAACAAAACCTCCTGCTTCAAAATTTATGTGATGTTGGTGATGTATAGGGCTTCAGTGACCTTAGAAGCAGGGATCAAAACTCTCGGTTCTACTTGAGCTCACTCTCTCTATTTTGTGACAATGAAACATCTACCCTAGAGATTAGCACTCATTTGTGACGTTACAAGGAATCAAAATGGTTCAGTCCTGTGACAGCCAGGTATGGTTCCCTGACTGCGCCGGCTTGCAAAGCGGTAGCCACCCCGAGCTGAGTAGGTTATCTCAGGTAATGCCCAGCCTCCTATCCACTACAGTCATAAGGGGAGTGAAATCATGGCTGCATTCACTCTAATTCTCACTGGTCAGGCAAAGCAGTTTCAGATTACGGAGGTTTGGAGACAAACCTTACTGCTGAGCCCAACCCCGTGGCAGTACAGGTTTGCGTGTAAATACCAGAGATCAGCATCAGAGCGCATGTTCATGCTTTACACCGTAAAAAGTTGGTTTTAGAGGCAGGAAAATGAACTTTGCTCAGTTCCACTTGAGCTCACTCTAGTGATGAGCATGCATGGCCTACCTATCGTCGCCCTTTCCTTCCATATGGTTGGAGCTAGTGTTCTGCTGAAACTTACAATGGCACTTCGTGTGTCAACTCGCAGCATCTCAGAAGGTCTGGCAAAGTCAAGGATTGTTGATGCAGCCTTGGCTGCAGCACCTACTGAGGCTCAGGCAATAATGGCAGCATCCGTAAGCCTGTCTTTGCGCTTGATGGTAGGAGTGACCTGTCACCCATTCAGACCATATATGTTGCCGGTGTCATTGGGTGTTGAGCTGGTGGAGATACTGTGGTACTGTTGCTGGACAAACCTCAGCCGGGCTATGCACATGGCTGCAATGGAGCAGCTAGGCGGAAGCAGACCATTAGGAAACTGGGGCGCAGTGCCAATGGTGAGTGAAAAAGGGCAGTCTAAGGAAGATGAGGGCTGTGCTGATCTGCAAGCAAAAAAAATGAAAGTTGAAGATCTGATCCCTAAAATGCTGAAGCACGGCTAGGAGCTGCTGTTCATGTTTGAACTTATAAGGACATGCCAGCAAATGTAACAGAGCTCCGACACGCATGCTATGTGCCCAAGGAAAAGGCAGATGCACAAGGATGGGTGCCAGTGTGTTATGGACCATTGCAGAGTTTACAGATCCGATGTTACAAGCTCACTCCATATGGGATAGATTGTCCTGATAACTTACCAGCCGGTATTGTACACCTTCTTGCCCCTGTGGCCTTGCCTTGCTCCATGAGCTGGTATCTTGCTGAAGGACTACAGTCACGTGTCCTCTGGCTGTCATGCCTGGGGATTGCAGACAATTCAATCAGCTTGTATTACACTATTAAATACTGCTCTTTTGCCTCAGACCTCCCACTATCAGCCTTCACGTAGCCTCAGCGCCTGGGAAAACCCTGCAGAGGCATGGAGCTACTTCTCATTGCCAGGGTACCGGTAGCAAACTATGCAAGTGATGTATACGATAGATCCATGTATCTGTTTGGTTGGTAGCCACTCAGTTTTTTGACCCCTCGGGTTGAGTCTGGCATTGGTTCATTTTTTGTTCATGCAGATGTTGAAGAAACTAAAGGACCGGGTTGTGGATGTGTATCACATAAGTGGCTGGATACGCGCTGAGCGACTCCTCCTGTCTGCTGAGTATCCTCTAAATGAGTTTTTGGTGTACCAATCCCAGAAGACTGTGATTGCAAGCAGCAGGTTGCTTGGATTAAATGCAGCAGCTGCTTTGACCATGTAAGTTTGGTCTGGACCCGAGAGCCGTAGAGTACATACCCACGGGGCAGCTGGCTGAGGGCATAACCTACATTCAACCAAATCTGCCATGTAGACAATGTTGACACCCTGCTGCCACCCACTGGGACCTTGTACCTTTAGGGTTAGGGTTTGCATGCAGTGCTTTGGACAATTTGTAACAGTAGGGCAGCTGATCAAACTGAAAGCTACCCTGCTCTCTTGTAGGAGATTAGTTCTTTCCCCATGCAAAGGACATTCAGTTTGTAAAGTCCACCGATGGATATGCAAGGCCTTGACATTCGAGCCTACGAGTTGACTCAAATGGTGGATTCAGATTTGGGCTTTTGTCATCGCAGGATCTTTGAAGGCCATCGACAGGTTCAGAAGCCGATTATCGGCCAAACGGTTCCACTTATCATCTCTTTGGGTCTTGCTCAATGGTACTACCAGGAAACTCTGGACAACGCCCTGGAGGTACGAGAAAAAGGCGGGGCCCAATCACAATTATCAGGCATTGCAGCAATGCCGAGGGCCTTTATACTTGTTCGCTGAAGCCCGTACCAGTCCCTATGGCGTGATGTAGTACTGTCCGGCACCCATAGTGAGGAAGTGACCACCCCTTTTGCAACAGCTACAGCAACAGCAGCAGCCACTCCTGCTGTTAAGGGCAAGCATGATGCTGGCAATAAAAGTGTGACTCCAGTCTTCATGTACGGGAAGCAAACTTGTCTCTAATCATGTTCTCTTTTTTCCCCTCCAGCATCTTGCGCATGTTGTCCTCGTGGTAAAGTGCATGCATGGCTGCAGCCAGATTGAGCATTTATAGCTGGAAGTTCAGGGCACCTAAGAAAATCTATGGTGATGTATGTGTATGTGCTGTGCCGCAGATCATTGAGGGCAGGTCCGCAAGCTTTCCTTCTATGTTCGTCTGGCATGACATCGTTCAGATGTCGCTGCAAATGGCGGGTGGTGCACCGGGACCAGATGCGGTTGCAGCAGCAGAGCAGCTTTTGGCCCTGCCGCCTAGTGTGTTTACAAGCAGGTACGCAGGGTCATGCCTTGGACCCTGCTTGCTTCTGTTTGCTCTTGAGAGTCAAGCATCCATGACTGTCATGGTCCACTTATTCATGCCTCATAATACCCTGATTGTGGCTTATCTGGTCAGCCAATGAAATACTGGTTATGAACTGTCAGCGGTGCTTTCGGCTTCATCTCCCCTCAAACTGTTAGTGTGGTGCATGCACACAGAGCTGACTGGAAAGAGCTTGAAATAGTACAGCTAGGCAGTTGTGTGGTCTATGCTGTTGAATGGGGTCGAGAGACAATGCTATATCACATGGAGTCACCTGGACCCTTGATGCAGTACCAGCAGCTCAGAACATGCAAGATGAGCACTGAAGGCTGGCCAAGGCCCAGCCCTGCATAATTGACCTTGGAGAAGGCACCATTTTGTAGGGGATCCAGCATACACCCCAGCACTAGTTCAACAACCAGACTTTTCACCAACAGTACTGAAGTCATTGCTGCCGGACAGTCCCTATTGACTCCATACCTAGTTAAATCATCTGTACCTCCCAACTGTGTCTGTTGCCATTGCTGTTCAATCCATATGGCTGAGTTTATGACTATTGGTACAATCATTCTTTGCAGGCTCACCCTCCTCTACATCAATGCTGTGTTTGCTTCAGCACTGCCCCAAGACAAGACCATCATTGCATCTCCCCTTACCATCTGTCAGGAGCTCCGACAGCAGATCATTGCTAGAGGGGACTCCCGCGTACTCGCTGCACTACAAACAGCTGAGCGTGGCACCTCCTCCACGCAAGATAGTACAGGCAGTGTGCCAGCAGATATACATGAAAGGGCACGCAGTGCGTTTGCCCATCGCACTTCACCTCATTCCCCAGCATCTTTCCAGGAAGTGATCGAGCAGCTAGTGGGAATAGCTGCAGGTCAAGTGCCAGCTGACCCTGATAAGGTTAATGAGCTGCTGCTGGCAGCTCCTGATCCACAAACAGGGCAGGTGTACGACTCAGGATTTGCAGCTAGCACAAGCTACTACCTGAGGCGTTCACGGGACAAGTCTACAGTGTCTAAGGTGCAGCACTTGTGGTTGCCAGCTGCCTTAGGCATGTTGCGTATCAGGGAGGCAGCCAGGAGTCCAGAGGAAGCTACACAGCTGCTGGGTGGGGCTGGCGGAGGACTGGTGGATGAAGAGTACCTCAGGTGCGGCTTGGGTTCCCATGAAAGGTGCAGCCATTAGGGAGTTGCAGTGGCATCTGCGTGTGGTGTCGTGTTTAAGCAGTAGTGGTGGTAAAGATGGTGATCTTGGGGACGCGCAGGCAGCTTACACTGGCTTGGCACTGGGCTCTTGCAGGCATACCAGGAAGTTTATTGTTGGTAGTTCTTCAATGGTTTATCTTTAGTCTAGTCTTACAATGCCGCATTCTTGAAATCAAGGACCTGCGCAGCAATGCTCTCAACTAGGATCCGTATGCTCTCCTGACATATAAATCAAGGTCCACTTGTGAGCCCATTGTCCCCAGGCGCTATAGCACAGCCAGCAAGGTTACTGCAGTTTGCCCACATAGCTGAACATACATGGTTTTGCATGGTTTTGCATGTTTTTGCACGTTTATGCCATGTACTTGACGGTGCATCGGCCAGGAGTCGCCTTTTTTGTGGGCCTGTTCCTCGCCTTTGCTATGTTTGGTATCCTACTAGTTCGTAGACCTAATTTGGCATGTCCCCACGCAACTGGTCACTTTGTGTGGCATTTACTCCCATGCCTTCTTATGAGACGGAAGAGCACGGTACATATAACCCAATTGAGAACCAAGCCAACGTCCTAATGCATTCTGCTACATGTACTCTGGATTATTATGTGCTCAGGGTCAAGTTGAGCTAAGGTAGCCACAAACTTACCAGATGCGTGACTTATGCTTATGACTAAGGGGAGAGAGCCATCTGCTCTACTCTTGGCTTCAGGATGAAGCAGCAAAGCTGCAGGACAGAGTTAATCACATGGTTACTACTCATGGATTGGTTAAATATAATCTGGCATCTTCTACTGTGTCGTGCAGGCCTGTGACTGCATTTTTGGCTGGCCATAAGGCAAAATCTACAGGCTGCATGGAGGCTATTGGCAGACTCGGCTGGGACCTAAGCCCGTCCGCAGCCCTTACCTTCACCAAGAGCAGTATCCCACGTTCTGCTGCAGCCTCTCTGCAGACCTTAGAGGCGACATTTTGGCTTGTTGCTGCAGCACTGAGTTCACCTGCACTGTTGAGGGATGGCAATGGGATGATGGTGCCAGATGCCAAGCAAGTGAACGACCGGTGCACCTCTGCTGTCATCTTTGCTGTCCATGCTTTGGGAAAACAGCCAGATCTGGAGCCTTTTCTACTCATGGAGCGCGCTCTCAGGTCAGTCTTGGTTCGAGAGGGCCTCTGCATGGGTGATGCAATGTGATGTACCTTTTTTGCATGGACAGGGGTCGTGCTAAATGCTATGTTGTTGCTTTTTTGTTTGCTGCATGTCGTTGGCGGTAAGTTTGCTTTAGTCTTTGTGTTGCTCTGCCGCCATATTGGATCGTAATGCAAAATGTGCCCTGAACACTAAAATGGCTTTAAATGGGAGCTCTGGTACCTTGCAACGGCTCGAAACGTCGCTCTGAGCACACTCAACGCTGAGAGGACTAAAAAGAGGCAGCAGCTGCCTGCGCTGTAGCCACACCCGAATTGCTGTTCGTTAGTTTGCTCTATTCTCCACCATCTGCCATCCCTGCTGCCTGCATCGTCCATCAATCTGGCCCAGCTTTACAAAAGGTGCCCGCACTCTTCTTCTTTTTCAGGTGGTGTGTGTACCCTCCAGCAGAACAAGCAGTTAAGCGCTACCGCTTTGGTCTCTGTTGCATCCGGGAGCTTGTCTCATGCCACCAGGAGGCCCTACAAGCAATTCCTGCTTTCCAGGCAGTCCTGCAGGTGATTGCTAAGCACATGGTGGATCAGCAGCTTCAGCACAGCCATGGTCCCCGTACACCTGCTCCTGTATGGACCAAACCCACTCGTCGGGACCTTTCCTCGGAGGTTTTGGAGCTGCTGCAGCTGGTCCCACTGCCCCACCAGGATGACTATGACAAGTGCCTGGATTGGGCTGTGAGGGAAGGTGCGTGAGGAGAGGAGCAAGCACTAGTGGGACTTGGCGGGCTTCTAAAGGCAGAACCCTGGTGTTGCATATTCTGATCTTCTGTCGGCCAAACTGGCCTTTGCGAAGTGTGCAATAGTGCTGCTAGGGTTCGCCAGTGCTGTGCATTGTATATTTATGCAGCGCTATCAGCATGTTGTACTGCAGATTACTCTAAACATACATAGGATGCAATCACAATCACAGCCAATGTTTGTAAAACCCTGCACTTCCATTTGAGCAGTTTTCCCAGTATGCTCCAAGATGGATATAGTGGAAAGGTATGCATTGTGCAGTGGAAGACACCTGACCTTTTAGTATGAGTGCATGGCCAGCAATGGGCATGGATTCCTAGACACCCAATGCTTGCTTGATTGGTCCTGCAGGCACCAGTGATGAGTTCAACATTATCTGGCAGGCATCAGTGACCTCTGCCTGTGACCCTCAGCTGTCCTCTCTGCCAGCCTTTGGTGGCCGCCGTCCCAACACAACATGGCTGGTTCAAAAGCTGCAGCAGCTGACCACCAACAGGGCCACTGCGGCAAAGCTCAAGCAGAAGCAGCAGCAGCACGTGGCAGGGATAGCTCAGTTGCAGCTACCTGTGCTAGGGAGCCTCATCAGCATGGTCCTGCAGCCTGTATTAGCTGCTGCTGACAGGTTGGCAGCAGCGCCAGCAGCTAGCAGCAGCAAAGAAACTGGTGGCGCCAGCAGCTGTATGGAGAACAGCGGCAGCAGGAATGGCTTGTCAGAATTAGCACGACTCCTAGATGGTGTCTGTTCAGGGGCTGTGGCGTTGTCGTCTTTGGGCACGGACTGGTCCCTGCAACGGCTGCTGCTGCAGGTGCTGGATGTGCTGACAAAGGTTCCGACCTTGCAGCTTCCTTCTAGCTTCACTGTTGCCTTGCAAGCAGCTGTCAGCAGTAGCAATGCAGCTCCAGGGGGTGCAGCCGCTGCTGCTGGTGGTGGTGGTGGTGATGGAGTGGCCGTCTTTGTGAGAGAGTTCCTTGGGAGAGCAGATCAGCTGCAGCTCTCTGCAGATAACCAAGCAGTTATACTATCATCAGCTTTGCAGGGGATAGCCGAGGAAATGAGAAGCAGCAGCTGGACCCAGAAACAGCAGACATACTTCTCATGGCTCTGGTCAGAGTTGGTTGCAGTTGCTCCTGAATGCGTACATCAGCCGTTGCTCCCGGCTGCAGCAGCGGCAGTGCTAGCTATACCAGGTGCCACTGCACATCTGCTACATCCCAATCTACCAGTGCTACTGCTCCAGGCATTGGTCCAGGGAGCTGTCATAAGTGATAAGGCGGATGCAGCGGCACGGGAAGTGGTGGGCTATGCTCTGGAGCAGGGGATGCTGCAGCAAATGCCTGGGAAGTTGGTTATGCAGGTAGCAGCATTGCCTAGTGCTAAGGTGGGGTGGGAGTCTCAGCTGGAGCTGCTGGTGCTGCTGTTGGAGAAAGGGGAAGCACCTAGTAGGGAAGCTGCTGCTGCGTTGCTGGAAGGCTTTGCCAGTGAAGGAGCAGCCAAGGTGGGAGAGGGAGGCAGCAAAGTTGTGTGGCAGCAGCTGCTGTCGATACTGAGGCAGAATTGCCCGGCAGTACCAGCAGCAGCTGCTCATGGGTGTCTTTGTATGCTGATAGGAGCTGGGGAAAGGAGGCTGGAGGGGCAGCACTCCTGGCAGCTTTACGAGCTGTTACTGGAGTGCCAAGCAGCTAAAGGGTGGGGCCTGGAGCAGACAGGGCTAACAACTGCAGCATGCAATGTCCTCATTAGAGAGCAAGCTAAGCAGCAGGCACTTGGCAGGGTCATCGAAGTGTGGCGGTACTTTGCCAAGGGGCGGCCACAGCAACAACCAGCACAGGCAGCATTGGCCTTGCAGCTAGGGGTCCAGGCAGAGTTGCTTAGGGCTTTAGTTAGGTATGGGGAAGGAGAAGCTGCTTTTCAGATGGTACAGCAGGTGCCAGCGCTATTGCCGTACCTGGTAGGGGAATGGCAGCAGCTGTTGCGTAACGCCGTTGACGGTGCGGGTGACACCATAGCAACAGGGGTACTTCTGCAAGCTTTGCAGCTAGCAGGGCAGCAGGGCACTCCCGAAGCTGCTACAGCAGCGTTTAGGCTTTTGGACATAGCAGCAGCAAAGGGGTTGGAGAGCGAGCTGTGGGAGGCGAGGGGTGTCATGGCTGTTGTCCTAGGGTTGCTGTGTAAGCAAGGGATGGAAGGCACTGCACACGGGTGGATTGAGAAAAGGGTAGCTGCTGCAGAAGGTCCTGCTGGTGGTGCGGCTGCAATGGTCGCAGCTGCTCTGATCTCAGCAGTTATGGGAGGTAGCCAACGAGGGAAGGTGCAAGACCAGCAACAGGAGCTTGTGAGCTTGTTAGCTCAAGTGCTTTCTGCTGCCGATATTGGGTGCCTGCTGTCACGCTTGGACGCAGAACAGCAGGAGGAGTTCGTGCTCATGTGTTGCACTTACCGCAGCAGCAGCGCCAGCGGATGCAGCAGGGACGGCGGCGCTGCCAAGCTGCCTAGCCAAGTACAGCTAGCAGAAGCGGCTGTAGCGAGCTTCCTGAAGCTGCCAGCCAAAGCAGCTGTAGCTCTGGTCAATGCTATAGCCCAGGGTGAACCACTGCTACAGCCTAGTGTGGCAGTTGTACTGCTGGGGGAGGTGACGGAGCAGCAGCTTATGGCAGCAGCGGCAAGCGGTGCAAGCAGCAGCACAGCAGCCACTACTACTAGAGCTACTGCTGATGCTGGTGCTTTAGAGGGAGCAGGGAGAGCAACAGCTGGATTACCAGCAGTCAAAGCAGAGGAAGTCAAAGCCTGCAGGTCGGCAAGCAAGCTGTTGGCTGACTTATGCTATGTTCAACTAGGGTGTACCGCAGAAGTTGGGGCTGATGTTGAGACAGCAAAGTCTTTGATTGCCTGGGCTTACTCCTTGTCAAGCTCAGCTGCGGCAGCTGCTTTGTTTGCTACTTGGTATTGGTCCCGACCAGGTAGAGCAATGGCAGGAGCAGTTGCAAAGGCAGTAGCAGCAGCAAGGGAGGGATCAGTACCCCGTCCGCCCTGTCCTCCCTCTCCTGCTGCATGGGGTATGTTGGGTGAAGTGCTGTACACTACCGCCAGGCAGGGTTTAGCAGAGAAGCCTGATCTGGAGAGTTGTCTGCTGGACCTGGCACTGATGGCAGCAGCAGCAGCCAGAGACTGGGACAGAGGTAGGCAACAGGGGGTGATAGGTAATGTTCGCAAGCCCAGTAATGCTGGTGCTGCTGTTCTTTACCTGATTGCAAAAGGCCTTCCACATGTGCCTCTGGAAAAGTATTCCTGGTCTGCATGCTTTCTCAAGCTCCTTGTTCAGCTACAAACCAGCATATCTGCATATCTGCCACATCCCCTGCAGAGGCCAGCAACTGTGTGACCGTTTTCAACCGCTAATCAGCATATCACCCAATGACTCTGCAGCATTGAGGAAAGACAAGGAGAGCTTGCCTGCCTGCCTGGGAGAACTGCCATTATGAGTGCACTTGACGACAGATGCATAGATGAACAGATGCAGAGACATCTTAGCTGCTAATAAGCCTATCTTGCTGTGCTCAGGTCTAGCCACTATAAAAGCAGCGCAGACCACAAGGTTGTCCCACAGCAGCAGAAGCAGCAGTAGCAGCTTGGAGCAGCTGTTGCCCGTATGGCCTGTACTGCCAGGTGCGCGCTTTGTACTGCCTGCTGTACTGGCACATACAGAGGGGCTTGCCAAGGCAGCAGAGGAGCTCCTGCTCCTGGACCAACAAACACAGCAGGAACAACAGCAGGGAGAAGGGAGAAGCATTCCCAAATCAGCCAGCAAGGGCCGGAGATGCGCTTCAAGCTTAGGCCATCCTCAACAGCAGCAGCTGTTGTCTACCTCTGTAGTGAATGGCTTCTTATCGGCAGCAGTTGACATCACACAGGAGCATAAGAAGACAGGTGCTGAATCCAAAGCTATAGCAGCAGCAGGTAAAGCTGGTGAAGTGGTCATGCAACTTTTTGGCTATCCATTAGCAGCAGTACAGAGAGCAAGAATAGCTCCTCCTGCTGCTTTGGTTGCTGTAGCACGTGTGCCTGATGCTGCTAGTTATTCGTTGATACTCCAATTAGCAGCTGTTGCGGGTCAGTATCAGCAGGTGGCACAGATTGTCATGGGAGCAGTTGGGAAGAAGTTGCCACTAGAAGGCAAGCAACAGCAGCAAAACAGCATCAACGTGCTGCTTCGAAGTAGTGATGGTAGAAACACAAGCAGCAGCAGTGTACATGGGCCTGATGCACAGCAAAGTGGGGACAGCTACGCCGCTATCACCCCCATCACCACCAGCAGTAGCAGCAGCAGTCCCGGGGAAGGTGTGGTTTACTGGGTTGGGTCAGCACTGCAGCAAGTTTTAGCAGCAGCAGCGGGTGTCTGGCGTGATGCTGGTTGTGGTGATGTTGCTATCCTGATGCTAGATGGCCTGCTGGTGGCAGGGGAGAAGCAGCTGGACCACCCAGGACTGGCAGCAGAAGTGATGCAGGCAGCCAACATGGGAGACAAAGAGTATGAGGTGAGCACTGCAGATGTAAATGTCTGGCGCAGTCAAAGAGTGTAGTTGTGACAGCGGCTGGTAATTGAAACCACATGCTGTTGGCGGAGGCAGCAATGTAATATGATCGCTCAAGGAAGCATTGTGATGTGCTAACTGAAGGCCAAGTCAGGTTCCCTGTGGCATCCGAGTGTGAAGAGTAGTACTGTGAGAATAGAGGATTTGAGACACATGAGCGTCCTCCTCATCATGTATAGTTTCGATCATCTCAAGCAGGTACCACAAGTGGCGGCTTGACATAAGCCCAATTCCTCGCTGTGTTTAGGGGATGAAACTGCTGTCTTTGATCGTTTCGACCTAGCAGCCCTTTGCGGTTGCCACACCTTAAATGTTGTTATGTTATGTTATCAAACGGTCCTGTACTACCGCCCTTGACAGATGCTACTATGGCTGCCAGGCATAACATAAGTTGCCAACATGTTCCATCGTGCACTGAAGAAATCATCAAATTTCACTCACACTTGCCATGCTGGGCCTGTAAAGGTATAGCTCATATGGGTGCCTGATGCGTATGGCTCTGGTTCTGCTCTGTTCTGCAGATGGTAGTACAACGTCTGAAAGGAGGAGAAGAGGCTTTATACGAAGATCAGGATGTGCTTTCGAGAATGGTGGTTGGGAGGGCGTCCTTTCATAATGGAACAGTTGGTTTGGTGATTACCCAAGGAACATCCTTGAACGTGCTCCAGCAGTGCCTGCAGGACGCCATGCAAGAAGCTACATCAAGGTTGACCAGAGTACCAACGGCCAGATAGCTTGAGAATATTATTGCGGAGAGATCTCTGCTGTCTGGGGCTCTTTTACGAGCATGGACAGCCTTCCGATTGGCTCCAAGGGATACCCTGTTGGGCTAGGATTGGTAACCTATGAACTTGTTGGGGCAGACTGTGTGGGCTGGGTCTGATTCGCGAGCGAGCTCGACAGGTGGGACAAAACGTGTATATGGGCCGCCAGGCACAGTGATCGGGGCATGGTTGCTTTTGGGTTGCCGATGGCGGCTGGGTTTCGGTGCGGCGGGTGAGGGCGGCAGCAACTAACCTTACTTGTGCTGTTGCACTGCGCACTCGCAGTACGGCCTATAGGCAATAATATATAAGGCAATAGCTATTGCCTTATTCTAGTCATACCACCTTCTGCTGGAATGGTAGGAACCGCGGAACATGCATGAGTCGGCTCTCAACTAGCCAGGACAGGAACCGTTTATCCTTCTCCTTCCGATAACTACATGACGTCGTCCTCCTGAAGTCTTACTTCCGCACAAGAAATATTTTATTTCTGCTTGAGGGGCACCCCATGGCCGCTACGACTGACTGGTCATTCTTTGACTGCGCCTTCTACCTGCCATCCTTTATATATAATCCAGTCAACAGCTAACAGACATTGACCCATACACGGCCCTGAATGAACACTGCCTCATACAAGCGAGAGTATACATCTTGGCCTCGTCAAACCACCAATCTTCCTGAGTGCGTTGCACAGTTCTCAACTTTTCAACCTTGACCCTAAATCAAATTGCTCTGTTAGATCTGGTTGGTAGGGCCTGTTGACTCTGGGCTGTTAGGGTCTGGTTGTCCTGCATGCTCTACAGAACCCTGTCCAGCTGCTTTAGGGCCTGTAGACTCATCCACTTTAACAGCATCAGCTTCTTCTGGTGAGCCACCAGCACTGCCTGGGGCGGAGGGATCATTCTGCAGAGAAAAATGCATGGGCAGAGAGCATTTCACCAAGCCAAAGTGCATGCAGAAAATATTGCTTCAGCCATTCATTGGTACACTACCAAGTATAAGGTGACGTCGGTAGTGCCACTGTCTTTGCATGATTCTATGACGGTACTACTTACGGCACTAAAGCACATAGACAGTACTGTGGCGGCGGTGGCGGCGGTACAGGTGTCCCACACAGCCATTCAAACAAGCAATACCCACACCCAGGTCAACCACCAAATTAAACACAACAGCCCTTCTCACATGCAGCACAATACCAATCACAGTAATTAGTGGTAGACAGCAAGATTGGAATTGTGAGAAACTGAGGCTGCAGACATAGGGCCCCGCCCGTGGAAATGACCACGGCAAAAGTACAGATACTGAGCAACACATGCATCCAGCACCGGCAAGGTTCCCTTCATAATGTGTTTCCAGGTGAGCTGGTCAGAAGACGACAGGCTGCGGCTGTTACTGTCATCGCACTTGCAGCAATACCAAAGGTGCTGCTATTGCCCTCTCATACAATTCCACACCCATGCTATGTTCCTGCAAAGGTTTCACAGCAGACTGCACCACGGTCTGCAGTGTGAAGGGCTGGCTCATGATGGAAACTGGCTGCCTGAGAACAACCTCATGAGCAATGTGACGAGGCAGACTGTTGGACCTTATACCTAAGGAGGAACTCGCAATGCCCAGAAATTCGCAATTCCCCAGCAATCAAGGCCGATACAACCAAATATGGTTTTGTCTTTCTCAATGGAAGCCCTGCTCCAGCCCTGCCTGGGTTTACCAGTACTGCGTTCATAAGCTCTAACTTATGTTCCACGTCCATGCCGCTTTTTACATTCTGGTTTCCTCGTGTTATCCCGTTCCTACCTGTACGGGGTACATGTTGGATGACTCCACTCCCTCCTGCTTCCCTGTATCCAAGCTAGCTCCAGGCTGCCCCTGTGTCACTGTACCTCCAGGGCTAGGTGTGGGGTCACGGTCAGGACGACCATACAGCTGACCGCTGCTGGGGGCTGTAGCAGCAGCAGGAAAAGCAGTGGCGGCACCATTAGCTACAACATCAACAACATTAACAACAGGGGACATTACTAGTTGGCACTAGACATAGAAGCTGCAGTCAGACCACCTGTCGGTGCTTGAGCTGCTGCTGAATTTGGCACCAGCAGCCCTTGAGGCAGCTTGCAGCACAAACATTGCATCAATTGCAGACCCCGCCAAACCTCCTGCACCCTTTATATGTCCAATGTTAGCTGCATGGAAGCTTGCAATAATGGTGTAGTATGACACAGCTATGCTTCCTAAGCTTGCTGCTGCCAACTCATGGTCATTAGGAGGTCCCGTCAGCTGTGCAAAGCTCCCAGGAACAGCAGCCACAGCACTCATAGTGCTCTCTGGCTCGCCCCTCCTGCTAGTGCTGCTGCTGCTGCTGGTGCTAATCCTACTGCGGGCCTCGAAACTCGTGAGCCTAAAGTAAGTGTTCCAGCTGTAGCAGCACAACGGCCAAAATGTTCGCGTTGTAAATGGCGCAATCACCGCAACCATAAAGCAGCGGCAGCACTTCTAGGCATGACCCGCTTCAGCGCGGTATACATGCTGCCTTATACCTGCTTTAACAGCACCATGTGTCAGGCTTTGGAGCCATGCGCATCTCAGCCTGCACGGGGGCAACAGCAATGCTGCTGCTGCTTCTGATCGGGGCAGCAGAGGTGCTGCTTCTGATTAACAACTCTGATCACCCAGTATGCTGCAGCCAGCAACAGGGGCCAAAGACGATTGGCTGTCAAGCTTCCCAATTGTCAACCCCCCTGTACTTACTTTCTTTTTCTGGTAGTGCGTTGATGTCCTTGTCTTCCCTGCTGCCTGATGAAGACTCAGCTGCCTGAGGATGACTTGAAGCAATCCCGCGCCGGAAGGACTCAGGCACTGCCATTCCTGCATATTCATAACAAACACGTTCAAATTATGAGAATCCCTAGCACTTCCAGGTGGACCAGCGCATCAATCCTCTGCTAAAACACTCGCTGCCAACTTGGGGTGCCGTGTACCTGATGCCCTGAACCTTGTGGCCACGGCAGACAGAGAAGTCAATTTCTGCATGCTGGAGCCCTTTGTGGATTGTTCGCTGCAGAGTAAATGACCTTCAAGCCCGTAGAGCGCGGGTACGCACTTTCGCAGTAAGTGGAGATGGGATAAGCAACCGAACTAGGAAGTGAGTAAATCAAACAAGCAGCCATGTGTGCCAATATATGCGTAGAACACAATCTAAACGGTTCGTACGCCGAATGTCGTGCACCAGGGTCCTATGGGTGGACGTCTTTATGTCGTCATCCGCAGTCAGAGTCCAACGTCGCACGGGCAGCCAAAGTCGCTCCAAGGGAGCGGTGCAGCAGTCCCTTCTGCGACTGCAATGCAGTACAAGGCTTCAAGACGGGCATTGCTAAAAAAAGCATTAAGCTTCATTAAGGCGAGCTTGGGTTGTCAAAAGCCCATGTCCCACACATGTGCAAATGGCAACCAGCGCAAACACACCTCCTAATGCAACAAACTGCTGCACAACAGCCACGCATTCATCCCACAATCTCTCATACCGCTACTTTCCACACTGTCACAGGCACATGAGGAATCACCTGGAGTCCCAAAATCAATGCCGTTCCATTGACAGATGGCAGATCATATGCCAAGATCCACCACATTGGCCACCTCTGAGATTCCTGTCCATCTTGCATTCATTTTTCAAGACGCCTGACAGTCAACGAATAGGACCGGCGCAGTAGACCTGTAGTCCATGGCCCACTTGCCACGAGCATTCAACACTAGGTTTCTCCAACCAACCACAAGACAACACTCACAGACCCCGATATGATGCAGGAGCTGGCTGCCGTCTGTACAACTATGCAAAGACTAGAACTAACCAGCCTTGTGATTTTCCTTTAGCTTCTCCACCAGACGTTACAGATAATGTACAAGCGCACTCTCCTCCGCTTGCTTGCACGGGTTCACATAGTGCTGCAGAAGCAGCTGCTACTGCAGCACCCACGTCTTGCCCAGTTGGCCCATCAACTGCTAGTTAGTATGCCAGGGCGCTCCCTGACGCCATGCTGGTTCCTCAGGCCTGCGCTACTTGCTGCTGCGGCTGCTGCCCTTCTCTGCCCTGCTGCTGTTGCTCATCTTGCTGCGGCTGTTGTTGTTGCCGTGAGTTTGCTGCTGCTGCTGCTCCTGCTTGCTGCTGGCCCTGCCGCTGCTGCTGCTCCTGCCTCAGATGCCGGAGTTCTAGGAGCCTTTTCTGCCTGACTTCCTCTGCTTGCTGCTTGTATAACAGGTTGATGCGGAACTTCAGGTCGGATGCCACATCTGACCAAAGCAAGTTGTCTGGTGTTTTGAGTAAATAGCGATCAAGGCCACCTGCTTTGTCAATGTACCTGCGCAGCAGACACAAAAACTAGAGTTTCACCCCTACCATATGTGCAGGTGGCAAATTTTCGCGTGCACAACCAGAGCAAACTGCAAAATTGCTACAGTATGGCAGCTACAAAGCAGCAGGGCTGTTCTTCCCATGTGCAGTTGCTATCAGTAGTAGCCATGCTTATGAAGGGCTGCTGCTGCTTCTCAACGGGGCGGTGAAACGGAGAAACGCAGCCTTTCTGCCGGATGCATGCGCTTGTGCTGCTGGCATCAATTCACCAGCAGCACGTTCAGCCCCATTGTGCATGTAAGCCATCATAGGCTGGTAAAACAAATTGGCAAGCCTAATCAGCACTGCTTACATCTGCGCTGAGTATGGAAGTACTGCTTTCAATCCATCTGCAGCTTGCCTTCTATGTGCAGAAACTAGTAGCCAGCCCCCCACCTCAGAGCAGTAGTAGTAAGGTGCAGCCTGACCTCACGGCCCAGAGCCTGACTGTATATCCACTTCTTTACCACGTTCGGGTGCCAGTACCGTTTGCTCCTGCAAAGGCGGTGCCATTACCGTGATTTGCTGCTGCTGGGTGACACTTAGTTGAGCCAAAGATGTGCTTACTTCTTTTCAAATTCCGAGCTATACTTGTTCCCAGCAATAACCCGCTTCCCTGCGTACAGGCCTCGACGCGCCCGCTGCGGAACCTGCCCTGCCCGAAGAACGAAGTTGAAAGACAGTGGCATGCCCACAGGTCCAGACGCAGAAGCTGGTTCTGCTCGCAGGGGCGGTTTTTAGAGATGAAGGCCTTCACTCTACATGCACTTTCAAGTGCACAGCCGCTGTCCCTTCACGAGGGGCTGCAACTGGAGCCTGGTCGGACTCTTGTAAGGTGCAGATCTTCTTATGACGTCGGTGCAAGCATGCGTTCAAAAGCCCTCATGTACATGCCCCTAAGGGCAAAACGCTCGAGAGGCTCGGACCATTGGATTGTGTAGCAGCCTGATGTAGTTACCGCTGCATTGGGACGTACTGCTTATGGGCAATACAATCCTTGCGTATGCGGTGCTAAAGCGTGCCCCACAGCGCAGCAGCAGCCCTGCATGAATCCTCTAACGCCAGCCCTGCTGCAGTTCGTTCACCCTACGATTTATGCTGCTTCTCCCTGAAGTTATCAACGAAACCATCTCGGAGGAAAACAACCTTTTCGCTACACGGAACCGCATGTTATCTTAGCTACCGTTCTACCTTGGCATCCCCAATGTAGTGTATGCATGGTTTCTAGAGAACAGCTAGGATGTTTGACTATCACAATAGGAACAATAGGCAGGACCATGCTCCTCAAGCGCAGTCTCACCCGCTGCACAGGGACGGCAGTCAGGGCAGTTTCAGGCGGCGCAACACACCCTTTATGATTGGAGTTGCTGGTGGCACAGCATCCGGCAAGACAACAGTATGCAACCGCATCATGCAACGGTTGCATGACCAAGCCATCACCCTCATTCACCAAGACGCTTTCTACCGCCCATTGACCGCCGAGGAAAGAGAGAATGTAAAATGTGGGTGGAGAATTGTGCCTACATGGCTGCATAACAGCTGCTTTCGACAGCCGACCTCGTCTGTCTCACTAGCTCGCCATGGATCGGCGGCCGCGTAGCAGCCCATTGTTCGATGCATTGACTTTCAGCTCCTATCTTGCAGCGTACAACTTCGACCACCCCGACGCCTTCGACCATGACATGCTGATGAAGTGCCTCCAGGACCTGAAGGTCAGTCACAGTTCCATTAAGGCCAAGCAAGCTTCCAACCGCTTCCTATGAGGTGCATTGATCAGATTCTTGGAGTATGTGCTTATGGCCGTTCCCAGTCCCATTTGGCCACTCTTCCCAGCTTGCGTATGCCCAGTTGTGTGCCAGTGAGTGCGCTTAGCCATGATGTGTTGTAAGCAGTGCCAGCAGCGCAAGCAGTGCAGAAGGTGATGGTCTGTGCCAAAAGGCACACGCTCGTGCATGGGAGAATTCAGAGTACCTACTTGCCACTGTAAGGTGACTCGTGCCCCATGGTCTGAGACACTCGTTTTCAATTGCAGGAAGGAAAGCCAGTGGACGTGCCTGTGTATGACTTCACAACACATGCCCGGTCGACAGAGACGCAACGGGTGAGGGATTTGCAGCAGCAATGATCGTGAACATAGCAACCACAGTAGGAGCAGGAGCACCAGAAGCAGTAGCGCAGCATGTAGGAAAGGGATTTTCTGGGTAGGAGGTACAGGTAGTGTTTCTGCAGGGGTTTTTCGCCAGCCTGTAAGCAGCAACAGCATGAGATGCGAAGCAATCAGGCATGAAGGGTGCCAGCAGTTTCAGCTCTTTCAGCGCAAATCGCAGGGGCAGTAGCAGCAGCAGCTACAGGATTCAGGGTGGAACGAAGCAGGGTGGATGAATCAGGGACACTGGCCAGCAGTGCAGGATGGGGGTACCATGCAAAATGTGTTCCACAACATATGCAGCAACATACGTGCAGAGGGAGCAGGAGGTACAAGTGATTATTCAAACAGATTCTGAGCAGCAGCCGACACATTGACCCGTTGTACTGCTCTGGTGGGATAGTGATGAATGGCCATTGAGTGCAGGCAGCTTGGAAGGTCTGCAAGGCGTGCCAGGTCAAGCTTTGAGCACTTAGCTCCTTTGGTTTGCTGCTGCTGCTGTTGATGTGGTGAGCAGGTGCCCCCTGCAGATGTGATCATAGTGGAAGGCATCTTGGCACTGCACATGGAGGAGCTTAGGGACAATCTGAACATGAAGATCTATGTGGATACAGGTGGGTGACTACGTGGGGTTGGCTGGCAAGCATGTAACCCAGGAACTACCCCTGTGTCAAGAGATGCATTCCTGTGTAGAGTGCTGATCTTGGATGCTAGTTGATTGTTCAACTTGAGAGTGCTTCAGCAATGTTCTTGCAGCAGTACCAAAGCACCAATGGGATGCTTTGGAAGTTCTCTTCACCGGGCCCCAGGCAAGACGTCCGATCAATCCAATCCCGCCTTCCCTTCAACCCTACCCTCCCTTTGTATGTGCACTATGCGAATGCCTAGGGGTTGGTGCAGCGCTTAGAAGATAGCACAATACACTAGCTCCTATATGCCAACACTCGCCAGTAACCTTTATAAACCAGCCCACAGCAATCTGTCCCCACAATCGTACCAAACCCCTCACCTCCTCTCTCTCTCTCAGATGATGATGTGCGCCTGGCCCGTCGAATCACTCGTGACGTGGAACACAGGGGTCGTGACGTCAAGGGCTGCATAGAGCAATACACCAAGTTTGTCAAACCTGCCTTTGACCAGTTTGTTGGTCCCAGCCGCCGCTATGCTGATGTCATCATCCCTTGGCAGCGGGGGGACAACCTGGTGGCCATTGACTTGATCACGGAGCACATTCGCACCAAGCTGCAGCAGCATCACCTCAGGAGGATTTACCCCAACTTGGAGGTCATACCATCAAACTACCAGGTGCGCTGCTCTGAAGGGCTCCATGTCTCAAGGGAACTGGGGTTGAGCGGGGTGAGGTGGGATAATGAAAAGGCATATCAACCGAACCTTGGGGCCATGTATCTGTGTGTTTGGAGTTTGTTTGGCGGTGGGGTCAGAAGAGATACTGGAGTTGGTGGGATAAGGGCTGAGAGACAGTTGGACCAGAGAACAGGCATGTTGGAAGGATCTACTGTGTCCATAAGTACCAAACAGCTCTCGACTGTGCTTCCACGTCTGCTCTAACCCTAGTATGCCAAGCAGGAAGGCGTATCTGGAGTCATGTGTGCCAAGTTAGCAGCAGATTGGTGAATGCCTACGATACTAAGAGACTGTCATAGCTGCCTTCTGGTCAGCCGTGTCTGTTAAGTTTACGGTCTATTCATCCTACACCGAATGCTGTTCAGGCTCAGACAGCTCATGGGTAAAATTTTATCTGCTCGTGATTCAGCACGTTCACCTACTTTTGCCTCTGGTGCTGGTGCTTTGCTGCTGCTGGGGATGCTGGAAGCACATGCTGTTCGTTCATTTGGTGGCGTTGCTGCTGCGGCTGCTGACAGTTTCGCTGCCTTGTTTGCTTTTTCCTGTGCTCTTGTGCTGGTGCTACAGACGCGGGGGATGCACACCATCATCAGGGATCGTGACACGCACAAGAATGACTTTGTGTTCTATGCGGATCGGTTAAACCGGCTGGTGGTGGAGGCGGGGCTGGGCCTGCTGCCCTTCCAGGAGAAGACCGTGATTACTCCCACAGGGCACCATTACGTGGGGGTGGACTTTGCACGCAAGCTGTGTGGGGTGTCGGTCATCAGAAGCGGTGCGTAATGCTGATGCAACATTCGGTCGTCTTTCCAACTGCCACATTACAGGATCCATCCTCCTGTTTGCACGGCAAGCTGCTTTCATGTTCTGAAGGAAGAGGGTATAGACAGCCGGTCATGCGGTCAGCGCATTAAGCCAGAGAATGTGCTAAGTGAAGGAACACGTTCACAAGAATCACAAGAATCGATCAAGATGATGCGCCATAGTGCTGGGCTCTGCTCAGCTGCGAGGCGGTTGAGGGGCTTGCTGTGAAATTGCCGCTGAGAACGTTATTTAGAAATCTCCATCCTTGGCTTCAGGAGCCCCCTTTCTGTTGGGAACTTGGGATTGCTGCTGCAATCAATTGCCGCCGTTCCTGGACTCAGGGGAATAGATGAATACCTGCTTGACAGCTGCTTCTTGTAGACGGGAGGGGACACAAAGGGATTGAATTGCAATTGTAAATTAGTGGTGATTGCTTCAGGCTGCCTTCTTGACTCATCACAGGCCTCAAAAATTCATTCTATAGCCATAGTGTAGACCGCCTTACTGCCGATATTCTTGATAGTGTTTCTGTGCTTGTCTGGTGGAAGAGTGACCAGGGACATCAGGAAGCAGATGAGGGAGGTGTGAGACAAATTGTAGGAGCCATCTCAGCCCTGACACAGGCATATAAGGTCCCATGGCGGCAAGGTCTGGGGTGAAGTCTGATCTGCTGGCCCTTCTGTTCTGCTTTATTTGTAGGTGAGAGCATGGAAGCAGCCCTCCGCACCTGCTGCAAGGGGATCAAGATTGGCAAGATTCTTGTGGTGCGGCATCATGGGGCTTCATCAGGGGCAGCACTGGCAGCGGCAGCAGCAGCAGCGGGCGTCAAAAGCCCTGTAGGCAATGGGCCACTGGGCTTCAGGAGCAGAGAAGGTGGACTGGATGCTCAGGTAAGGGCAGCAGTGGGATGTCTGTGGGAGGGCAGCAGGATGAAGGAGGCGTCTGCAGTCTGATGGGTTCAGTGCTTTCTTATGAGTTTTATGTCAGGCTAAATGATAGGCGAGTCAGGAATGGTGTATGCCTTTGGGGCACAGGAGGGCTGTGTGCATCTTCCACCTTCAAGGCCTGGGTGAACACCCGTTCTGCCCCTGCTGGACGCATGGGTGCCCGCTGTCCAGTGCATTGTCACTGCCGTAATTGGTATGCAGGTCAAAGTTGTCTGGGTCTGGGTGGCTAGATATGGAAATGTACAACGGAATATCAAAGATCACATAGTTCATTGCACAGTTACTGGGCTTTTCAGCACCCACCACATGACCTCAACCAGTTTGTTTGTGTGAGGAGAGCGGAAGACTGGGCTGAAAATGATTAAAGTAACCTGTAACAGAGAGGCAGGCCATCCAAAGACCTAGTTACGTAGCTAACTGCTGTACAGACAGCATGCTCTGTGACTGGTCAACAACCTCGGTGCCTGCCTCGTACACCAAGCCCGGGGAGACAGCACACTGGTATTCTTGCATGACCGAACCTTGAAACGTTTCTTTCGGCATGGGACGAGAGCAGCTATACAGACTGCGGTGGCAAGTAAACCCTACATGTTACCTTTGCTTCCCCTAGTCACATGTGGTTTGCTGCCCTGCTGTTCTGCAGGACGTCATCTATGAGAAGCTTCCTGCTGACATTGCTGACCGCCATGTGATGCTCATGGACCCGGTGCTATCCACTGGCAACAGCGCCAGTCGGGCAGTGGAGGTGCTGCTGGCCAGAGGAGTGCCCGAGGATAAAATCTTCTTCCTATGTATCATAGCAGCTCCAGAGGGTATCAGCAGGTTGTGCAGCCGCTACCCTCAGATGAAGGTGATCACTAGTGAGATTGATGAGCGGGTGGATGAGCATTTCAGCGTGGTGCCTGGATGTGGGGAGTTTGGTGATCGGTACTTCTGCGACTAGAGGCGTCTGCAAAGAGGTGAATGGGTTCGAGGGTGGCAAGAGAGAGGGTGTGGTGCGATAAGGCCAACATATGAGAGAGTTCAATCAGGTAGATTGCAGAGGTGGGCAGTCAAGTCTAATAAAAACACAACCATCAGTCTTGCCTGCTTCCTTTGAGGCTTTCTATGGGTTGCTATGGTTTGAAGTTTTGGTGGGAAGTGCCAAATTGTGGATATATAGCTTTAGGAGTTGCCGTGATGCCTTGAGCAGCAGCAGGACTGCGTGAATATGTTGTTCCAGGAGAGTGGTAGAGTATGAGGTGTATCAGTGGTCATCTGTAGTTTTTTCTTTTTGGGGAGGGCAGTTTGACAATCGCGGCAGTGCTGTCACACAGTGCTGAATCATATGGTATTTTTGTTTGTTTTGTTTGTTTGTTTATTCCTTACAGTGTGGTGTGGATGCCTATACCACAGGTGCAGGATTGAGACCAGCTGGGCTGGCGAACGTTCGTTCCTGCAACCTTAATGTCACTTTCTGTTCTACCTTAGAATACAAACATGTACCACAGGTGCATGGAAGTGGGTGCATGGTGCAGGTTGCCCGCATAGTTCCTTAGCACGAGAGTGAGGTTGTTGCAGGGGCCCCGTAAGCTGTACTGGCAAGTTTGGTCAATGCCAGGGAGCATAGAGGCCAGGGGCAAGACCATGTCACCGCTGTTCAAGAAGCAATTGTTTGCTGCATTGTTGCATTTGAGGTACTGGTGGATAGCCCGGCTTCATTTTTGGGGCGATGTCTGGCCCAGTTAGTAGTGTATCACACACACACACACACACACACACACACACACACACACACACACACACACACACACACACACACACACACACACACACACACACACACACACACACACACACACACACACACACAGTTAGTAGTGGCAGGGAAGGGGAGATAACGGCCAGGCATACCGCATACGAGTGGACGTGCTTTCAGAATTAGCAGTGTAAGAAAGGTCTCAGGTCTACTTGTATCCGCCTCGCTCGAATTCGCAGCCCTCTAGCTCTCTATTACTCGCTATTACTCAACACACCACACTAACAAACCCGGTTGGAGTCATGCTTGGGTGCTGCACGGCCCAGAGGGCAGTGCAGTGGTCTCTCTTAACAGTTAGTAGTGTATCTCACTTACAGCGATCGTTGGTTAGGTGACGTGGTCCGTATAAATGCTGCATGCTGGTGTATGTATGGCTCCACTGCAGCTGCTGTAGGATGTGAAAGGGATGTGAGGCTCCCTCTTCCATAGCAAGTGGAGCAATGAGGCTGTAGCGCTTGTTTTCGTAGGACTGGCCGACTAATGGCCATGATGCACAACCCTGATCTGTTGGGGAGCAAATGTAAAGGCCAAGCTGGTGCCGCACGGCGTGGGTATCTGTGCTGCCAGCAGTGGGCTGTATTTGTGGTTGTGGTTGCCAAGCGTTGGAATCCCACTGGCTTCGTAGGGCTCTGGGCGACATAAGCAAGTTCTTGGCTCGGGGCCAGTACTGTAAGACACTGCGATTTGCCAGCGGCCAGCAGTCGACTGCGTGTCTGCAGGGTCATCGCGCCGAGCAGTGTACAAATTGGGGTCCCCATCCTACGTGCGGGAATCCTACGTTGGGTCTCAAATCAGCGTAGGACGCAATCCTACGTGGGCCCTGGGAAACCGGGTTTAGCGTAGGATTCCCATGTTTTAAGAGAGACCACTGCACTGCCCTCTGGGCCGTGCAGCACCCAAGCATGACTCCAACCGGGTTTGTTAGTGTGGTGTGTTGAGTAAGAGCGAGTAATAGAGAGCTAGAGGGCTGCGAATTCGAGCGAGGCGGAGGGCTGCGAATTCGAGGATTCCCATGTTGGCCCATTTTTCCGCGTAAGATCTTAAAAATTCTAAATTAAGCAGGTTTTAGCACTTCTGATGCTTCCCCGAGGCCATACACCATTTTCCAAGCCTGAACACAACAACTTCATGGTGTATACTCTGACAGTTGACAACACTCTCCACATGTCCATGCTTGATCCTTCTCCTAACTGCCAGAGTACATGAGGCAGACAGGAGCTCATGAGCCTCAAGATTGCACTAAGATAAATCACTGCACAAATAGCACACAGCCCTAACTAGCTACTCAACTAACTAAATATCACCACAGGGTGAAAATAATACACCATGCCAAGCGACCATTACTTTACATCGCCCTTCCAGAGGGTGGAGCCGGTGGTGGCGCCGCTAGTCACTCTGAGGTCACTCAGCTATAAGGATCCTCCAGCCTAAAGATTCTGGGCTCAGAACCAGAACCACAATAGGATTTTCAGGACACCAGAATCAGAACTTCTTGAAAATTTTCCAGCCCAGGGCTGAAATTTGGCATGGGACCGCTTGAAAGCAGCGTGGGATTCCCACGCACGCCCTCTAAAGTGCGTAGGATCAATCCCACGCACCCCCTAGTTTTCAGCGTAGGAATCCTACACGAGCCTTTCATCCTACGCAGGATCCTACGCACCTTTTGACGTCCTACGTAGTACCTACGTAGGAATTCGTACACTGGCGCCGAGTGATACGCGTCTGCCCTAGCCCTAGTGAAGGAACCCGTCTGCAATAACCCATCCACATGTGCGCCGTAATGCAAGGCCGTCAGGGGGATCCTAGAAACTCCTAATGAGGTGCCATCGCTCGTTGGCAATCACCATTGATCACTGAGAACTTCCCATCTTTTCCGGAGAACGACGATCCACCTCCCGGTTCGCCCGATTTCGGAGGGCCCCCGGTTCACCTCCCGTTCGCCCACGGTGAGTGACGTGCATTCTGAGTGCGTTGTCGCCAGGCGCAGGCGTCGCCTGCCAGGCGAGGTAACGCAAGCCCTGCTCGAAAGTTGCTTCCTGTTTGGGAGAAGGAGAAGAGGTTTGAAAGCGTTCAAAGAAGTCCAGCGTAAATAAAAATTCGCGTGCTTGAACTCAGTAGGCTGGCGTTCTTGACTAACCAGAAGCCCCAAGAAAATTCCCTTATTTATCATGCAAATCGTCGTACTGTTCCTAGTAGTGTTCCTGTGCTTGTCTGGTGAGTGGCCGGCAGAAGGAGATGCGCCACTAGTGGATCGGCGGTTCCTTATGAAGATAAAGACTAAATCCTCGGTATTACCTGAGGCGCAGGCAGAACATCGTCTGAGATAGCATCTTACGTATTTGAAAGACTGCAACTGATGCAGTTGGCCCGCGTCCGCAGGTGCCCATGCTGCTATCGACTGTGCTAAGGGCTGCCCCACAGCTATTAGACCAGTCTGCAGCGCAGATGGAACCGTGCAGTACATCAACAGGTGCATTGCTGAGTGCCAGGGAGTCGCAGTAGCAGATGGCGCGTGCAAGGCTTCCAACAGCTTGCAGAAAGTCTTCACAGGTACGAGCGCTTCAAGCGCGTAGAGCCGCTGGAAATCATTATGCGTCTTGTTGGGAGGGCATCCTTTGTCACGCAAAGGCTCGGGATGTAAAGTTGTAATGCTTCTTACCTTTTGCAGGCACGGGCAGCGCTGCAGTCAGCGGCGCAGGCTCATGGGTGCAGCCATCAGTGCTTGAGCGATATGCTGCCAGCGGATATAAGCTGGTGGGCTTCCTCCCTCGTGTTGCAGAGAAGCCAGCAGCCGCCAGCAGCGTCATTATGGAGATCAAGTAAGAATTGTGGGACGTGCCTTAAACAGCTGACAAGCAAGAGCAGTTGTTATGGGCTCAAATGAAAGGCAGCATTTGGCCTTGCACAAGCAGCAAAGTTGGCAGCTGTGGAGCTTGCTCGGCAGACAGGCCCAAGCAGCGCAGCACTGACTGCAGTTCATCCATCTGCATGATGGTATTTGAAGTCATGACAGCTTGAGGTGGCAAGCCAGAGCCGCTTGCTATGTTATAAATGCAGTAGTTGCATCATGCCTGATGCAAGATGCTTAATTAAGATTCCAACCAGCAGAAGGAAATGAGTCTTTGGGTAGAGACAGATTGCAGCACTGCCTTGGGGTGCCTCAGTGCATAAGAGAGCAGTTGAGACTATTTTCTGCATTAGTGTCCACATGTATCAAGACATGCAGACGACACCGCTGTTGTTGCTAACTTCAGCCTTTGTTTTCCTGTATTCCAGTGAGCCTCAGCCCCTGACCTCCTCAAATGTCCGCCTTAGCCTAGCTGATGGTGCCCTTTACCTAGCAGCTTCCAGCAGCAGCATGAGCGAGGAGAGGGGCTCATCTGCCTCCTTCAGCCGCCAAACCCTGCAGCAGCAGCAGCAGCTGAAGGCCCCAGCTGGCCGCCGTCACTTGCGCGGCATCAGCTCCCTTGCCGTGGCAGCCACTGCAGAGGAGATTGCTGAGGAGCAGACATTAGCAGCTATTGGTCAGCTGACTGCTGGTGGCGCCTGGAGCTGTACCGCTACTCTGATCGCTCCCGGAGTGATCCTGACCGCAGCACACTGCGTGTTTGACCGCGGAGATGCCAGCGGCCGCCCCGTGGCCCCCAAGCAGTTGACTTTCACCCCTGGCCGCCACATCCCCGCTGCTGCCCACAGCCCTGAGGACCCCTTTGGCTCCTCTGAGGTTGAGCACTGCACCTTCAGCAGGAACTTCCTCCCTGACGTCACCGATGTCACTAGCAAGTGGAACCACGACGTGGCCGTCTGCGAGCTCAAGGATAAGTCCCTCGGGGAGAAGACTGGCTTCATGGGTGTTAGCGTGACCGAGGCCGCATGGAGCAGCAGCATCAAGCATGCAGGCTACCCTGACGTTGCGGGTACCCCAGTGGGGAGCCTGCAGGTGACAGAGTGCACAGTCAGCGTCAGCGAGGAGGCAGCAGCAGCAGCCAGCAACAATGTTGTGTCCCACAGCTGCGGCAGCAGCCAAGGTGAGAGCGGTGCTGCGCTGTATGACCCTGCCACTAAGCAGGTGCGCGCTGTGGCTGTGTATGAGGTAGAGGGTGAGTACAATGCTGCCACGCTGATCACATCTGAGCTGTGGAGCAGCCTCATCCAGCCAAGCTTGGTTGTAGTGTGATTCATGTGATTTGTGATGAGGAAAAATGCCGTCACCTGACAGCTGAACTCGGCTGTCATCAATAACAACCTACTCCTGAGTGAGACAACTCGGAGTGGTCACCCAATTAAGCCTGGAAGCTACCTGCTTCCTTGCATGCTTTGGCTGGGGGTTGATATGAAGCATCAAGCGTTGATGTGATATGCTGCTACATTAGCCAGCATCGAGTTTTAAGCAAGTTATCTTATCCATTCTGCATGGCTTTAGCTGGCAAGGTGCCAGACAAGCTGCTGAAGGTGTTTATTAGGCTACCAGCAATGCCCCTGAAATGCAGGGTGCATTATAATAAAATTAGAAACAGTTGGGAAGACAGTAGCAGAGATTCTGATTAGATGGGGAGCAAGAGGAGATGGAAGGGGCTGGGTGTTTGGGAGAGCCCCTCTGAAAGCGGCACAGGGTGCTGAAACAAAGAAACTGACCTTGGCTCAGACTACAAACATGAACCACATTTGGTGCCCAAAAGGCGCAAAGGGTTCTGCTAAGGTAGAAATAAGAGGTGAGGGACCAAATGTCCCCCTCCTCACAATATCGGCTTTTTGTTCTTTTGTCCATCTTAGTGGCATGACTTGACTTGCTGCTCTTCTAGCTGCTGGCTGGTGTTGACATGTCAGAAGGTGGAGTTGTCAAGCAGGGGTTATACCAGCAGCAGCAGGTGCAGGAGGGTTATTCTAACGTTTTGGTGTCTGCCAGGTCTTGGGTGTTACTGATGCAGCTCAGGCTACGATGTCCCAGCATCTGTTCCTGCTGCCAAGCATCTGCTTCAAGCATTTAAGTTTAACTGGCTTAAGCAATAAAGCCCAGGAGGCTCTTTTCACCACGAGGGGGGTGGTATAGGCTACCAATACATGTGCTTGAGACCTGTTGGTGCAACAGTGACTTAGGGTTATGTTATTTGAGAGATGATTAGCAGGGTTGGCCTGCATGGGCCCTATGCTTGGCAATGGGGCAGCCAATGGTTGGCTTTTCTGCAGATCTCTTTATCCTGGTGCTGGCCTGTGCTTGCTTCTTGCCTTCCATGGCAATATGCAGCACTTTAGGGCCGTTTCTGGTGGGTACTTCACTTTGGGGAGCAGATAGGGTGGTCTTAAGGAACGGGGACATCACACATGGGTGCATAACTGCATACCAGGATGTGCGTCTGCAAGTTAGAGGAAGAGAGAGAGAGAGATGCATTCCTTGGGAGCATTGAGGCTGGGGTTGAGGGATCCTTGCTGGGTGCTGCATTGGGCTATTGGTAGAGTTGTCATGGACGCGGGGTCCATGCCGTGCTGGAAAGTTGATGGTTGTGGTTTAGGGTTTAGGGCTAGTTAATGGTTGTGACAGAAGGAAGCACCTGCTCTGGTGTTCATGCAGAGGGCAGGCTAATAAAGTAGGGACCCTTCCCTAGGTCCTGATCTGCTGGGTGCTTCCTTTTGCCTCCTTTGTGCTGTAGGGACTTGTGGACATGTGGACAATAAACAGTGGGGTGTGTTGGTGGGAGTGCATGCAGGTATAAGACTGATCCTTTGTGGTCACATGTTTCTCAAAATTCATGGTGGCACACAAATCCAGCAGCCTTACTGCAATGTGGGCTCTGGGGATATGCCATTCAACCAGTTGTTTCCAATGCATTGCACATGAGCCCTTGCAGGAATGTTGTGGGAGGCTGGGTTGCATTTGGAGCATTGCCCATGCTCTTGCTGAAGAGGAGCACCTACGATTTCTGGTGTTAAGGGGATTAAGACCACGGTGTAGAGAAGGCAGGAGCACCCGTGCAATCTTGCCAGATGGGTTTCCATCCTCTTCTGGCTCAGCAGCCTGTGCAGTAACATGCAACTTTTGGAGTATACACAGCATGGGGGGTTGAGGGAGAGTGAGCTTTTGGCTGGGTGTTTCAGTTTTGACAGCGGGATGGGACATTGGCTTGTTGCCACCTTCCTTGATAGCATCTGTAGTGTGTTTGCAACGTCCCCTTGAGCTGCTCGCCGCTGCTGGCCTTAAGTGCCACAGGTCTTAGTTATCACAGTGCGTCCCAGCTCGTGCTGGCGATGTCTGTGAACATTTTAGCAGTTCCATCAATTATAGTACTTAGTAGAGTATACTTAGCAGTTGTTGTGGTAATGTTTGCATATATGAATTCAGTACAACTAGCTCGTATGGTTGCTCTACCAGGGGTAACTTAGGTTTGCAGTAAAAATGCACTCAGGCGACTTAAAAAGGCAGGGGTGGTCTTCCCCGGTCCTACTGTGCAGTTGATTTTGTACGCCATGGTTGATCCTGAGGATTCCTATCTTTTTGTGGATCTGCCACATTGATCGGCTTAGGATTTCAGTTCTGTCTAGTGGCTGCGATCTCTTCCTGTGCATCTGAGTTTAGATGGGCGCAGCAGGCTTGGGGCTTTGGCATATGCTAGCATCTTGGTTTCCTGCATGGTTGTACATGTGCATTTGAGAACTTGCACCTTGCGTACAGCCTTGCGGGTTGCTGGGACATGGTGGGGTGATTGGCAGGGTGTACTCTGATGGGGGTCTATGTGGATGGTTTTGTTGATGGTGTGCTGGAGGGAATGCTTGTGGCAGGGTGCTGTCAGCCACTAGCTTGTGGGGGTGATAATGCAGGCCCCTTGCAGTGGTGGCAGCATTCCAAGTTAGAGTAAGGGTCAGAAATAAAGGGGCTGGGAAGGGTTTGGGGCGAGTAGGGGAAGGGTCCTGTTGGTGTTGAGGAAAGTAGCTGACCATCCAGCAGGTTCGGAAGGATGGCTGCATGTTGACTATTTGAATGAAAGCAACCCACCCTGCAGCAGGTATTTCTGGCAGGCAGTGGGAGCTCTTGGTTCATACATGAGGAGTTGGCCTCGTAGATGGCAGCAGTAATAAGGTGATGCCAGAAGCTGGTTGGCCAACAATTCGTGTGCTTGTTTGAAAGCTTGCAACATGCTTATCTTTACCATGCAAGCAACAAGCTATGTCTGGACCAAATAGCGAGGCTTTGGGGTTGCTTGAGGCAGGGTAGTAGTCACGCTATTCATAGGGAAGGTAGCATGTATAAGCACATCTGGGTGTTTACATCACAATGCAGGTTGTTGTACCTCCAGTGTTGTACATATGACCAGTAGCATGCTGTGGAGGGCGGCATCCCTGCAGTGTGTCCTGGCTTGGTTGTCCAGCTGCAAGAGAGCAATGGCTCTGTCAACCAACAGCCTTTGATTATGAATCATTGGCATACCAGGAAGTATTTATGTGCCCTCGATTGAAGCAATTCCCCTTGGTGTTGCTGTTGTCAGTCACAAGCAGTGCCTGGGAACAGGGTCCTACTTAGTGGGGCTGAGTGGATCCTGTTCTTGCCAGAGATGCTGAGACATGGCAAGATCAAGGGTTTAGATGTGTTGCCTTGGAAACCAATAGCAGTGTCTCTTGCTTTATGGAAAGTTGGTGCAGTAGTCAACAAACAAGTGTTCATTAGAGTGTGGAGGTGTTAGTGTGATAGTTCTGACGTGGGAGGACAGCTGGATGTCACTTGTTACCCAGCAGGGTGTGCTCTGGGGCGCAATTAGCAGAATCAATCAATGGGGCCTAGGTGTGGCATGGTGTTTTGCTGCTTTGTAGCACTGGCATGCTTGGGGAAGCAGCAAAATGGTTCAGTTGGTACTGAGTTAGCAATCATTCTGAGTACGCTGTAGGGGTCCCGTAGCATACTGGTGGGACCTCTGTGTGTATGCTCTCTAGCAGCATGTGTCTTGTGTTGCGAGGCATTAGGCAAGGCCTTACTGTCGCCCAAGTGGGTGACTTAGTAAGTTGCCCAAACACAGTGGACCTTACATGATTTGTTAAATGGTTTGAGCAACCGGGACCCCCTAGTGGCATGTGTTAACCTGAATAAAGCATGCCAGCCTGGCTGGTTCCTGGGAAGTTGCACTTAGTATGGGCTGCTGTTTGCTGCATAGGCGTGGTAGACAGCACAGCGTGTTTCAATGTCCTCTAAAATTATTGTCTACGGTCATCATGGCCAACATAATAAAGGTTGTGGAGCAGCTCTGCTATGGAAGCAGTTGCTCACTTCCGTCTCAGTACAGCTGCTGGTGTGATTGATGGTATCATGGTGGCTAGTACCTGGAAGCTATCCGCAGGGAGTTGTAGACACTTGACGCTGTGGTGGGATCACTTGCATGGTGCCATATCTTCTGCTCTCTTGCCATGCCTCGATGCCTGTGCGTTGTGTTGGGTAGTAGTGACCGTTTGGGTCTTTGGGACATGCTGAAGCTGATTGAAGTCCATGGGGGTTTGTGATACAGACACTGGGCTCTGGGTGTGCCCTTGGCAAGGACAGTGGGGTATTCTGGTACAGTCTAATCCCGCATAGAATCCCACTCAGGGTGTGACTGTGAATCTGCAGATGGAGGCCTGAGCTGGCAAAGGCCGATTTTGGTAATGTCTTGCACCCAAGCCTTTGACGTGTCTGGTTGCTGAAGGGGGTTTTTGCTTCTAGTTTTGCACACATGCCTACCACTGGTGGGGGGCATGAGGGTGCTAATGGGGACCATGTGCCTACTGGGTGCCACAATTTCAGCAGCTCTTTGCTATGCTCGTACAACTTTTGAATATCTGGGTGGCCGCCTGCCTGTTGCTAAATGAGCACAAGGCATTGAATGGTGGCAGTTGCTCTGGCTTTGTCTTTTCTGGATGGGTTCGTGCTCTCGAATGTTTGTTGTGTGGCTTACTACATGCCATGAAGAGCTGTTTTTGACCGAAAAGCTCGGGTCGTATCCTGGGGCTGACATGCACGTGTGTGGTGAACCTATGGGTGGAGGGAGGTTGCAGCTTGCAGTCCTGATGCAGCAAGAGAGTGCTAGGGACTTATCTCCCAGTTTTTACTTAGCACACAACGGGAATTGCTTGTGTCAGAACTCTGGGCTGCAAGTGGTCCTGCAGGTGATGCACTGTACAAACACTACTGTGCTGATTGTTGTGCTAGCAGTGCTGAAACTGGGTGAGCTTTTTGCCAATGTCTGCACTACTGTGCCTCAAAAGCCCAGATCATGGGTGTGCAGTCACAGGTTGGCGTTGCACAAGTCTGTCTGCAAAGTCTTCCCATGTTTGTACTGTGCATGTCTTGGTGAGACAATTGTGGGCTGTTTTGACCAAGGGGAGCCGTTTTGTCTCTGGATGCATGAAGCTCTGTGAATGGTCTCCCCGTCTGGAGCATTTGTTATGCTGATGGGACATGATGGTGTGTGCTTGCCACATAGGATTCATGCCAGTCCTGCTGCAAGCTCGTGAAGGAAGAATTATTTTTCGTTGCAACGGCGGGAGGCCATGCATTGGGGTTGTCTGCCAGCAATGGAGGCATGCGTGTGCAAAGAGTCGTACATGTCCTGCAGTATGTGTATAACAAACAAACATCAAAGGTGTGGCAAGGCATTGGTGGCATCTAAGGTGTGGTGTAGGCTGTGCAAGGCTGCATTGCCAGGGCTCGCTATCAGGCAGAGACCAAGTGTCTGGGGCAGCAGCCATGTGCATATGGTCTATTAGGGTTTAACCCTACTCCCTAAACCCCAAACCTAAATCAGGGCCAGCAGCCATGTGCATACGGTCTATTGTTTGCCAGGGCAAAATGCGCCAAGGGATTTGGGTGCATCAGCACACGTTTCATTATATGGGAGCCTCAGTATGGTGTGCATAGGCAGGTCCAGGAATGTGGGCGGATTTTGCTGTGTCTTACAGTATGGTGATGTCCCTCTGTGTGTCGGGCCAGTAGCTACAATTGCTATTCTTGGGTCATTATTAGGCTTACAGGCAGCCTCTGTGTCTGCAGATGTGCATTCTATTCGGAGGACATGTACTGCATGGTGCTCCCAGTCATACATGGAGTTCATTGTTGGCCGCAACACTTGCTTGAGCGATGGTGGCTGTGTTGTTGCATTAGCGCTGTACTGTATTGAGTAGGTGCAGCCAAGGGCAAAATGCCTCAGCAGGCATGCCTGGTTGCTTTCGTTGTCCCTGCTACAGGCAGGTCCTGTTGTCTTTGCCCATGGTTGTGGGTGAGACGTTGTTTTATGCCCTGCAGCTGTCAGTGTGCACGCTGCAGCTTGTCACATGCAGGGCGATCGCAGATCTGCTGTTGATAGAGTATGGTAGTGTGTTTGTCATGCTGGTTGTGAACGCAAGGGAAAGGGGGCATGGGACCATCTTTGGACCCCCCCCCCCCCCAGCCTGTCTGTGATAAAGCACTGTGTAGTGTGCATGTGTCCATGCTTTTGAGCATTGCCAGTTGCAAGTGTACATCATCAGGATTTAGGAGGCCTGCATTGTGATTGTCGATTGGTGCATGCCCCTGAGTTTCCTAAGGGTTCATGTTACCGGAATGGCAGTGGGTACTACTAGCACGGCTTCAGTGCTACAGCAGTATTGAGACTGTACTACGGATATCTGTGCTAATGCATGCAATGTGTGCCAAAATTCATTCTTGGGCCACGTGTACACCATGTCCATTCTGTTGGGCTGGTGTCTGTGTTTACTTTAACCCATGCTGTGACACGTCCTTGCATTTGCTGGGTTGCCTACATACATGGCTTCTTTCAGCTTGTGGTGGGAGTCTCAATTAGCCTGTCATGTCATGATGACGTGGCCGCTGGGGTTGGCGTTCTGGCCTATCATAGCCCTGTGGCTGCCATATCTTATTATTTCTTTCTAGTGCTGCTGTTGCTGCTGATGACCTTATACGAACTTGTGGTGTGCTATGGCCTTGATGCTGCCTGGCTGACATAGTCCTAGATTGGGCCTCAAGTGTGGCGAGGACTTTCTGCCTCTGTATATAGGTCATGCGTGTGCTGCTTTGTAAGCAACTTTGAACTGTCTTTGCAAATGCCTGCCGACTGGGTGCTGCTTTAACGGTGAGTCGTGAGTCATTGACAAGGGCATTGTGAGGGCATAGAAGCCTGGGCCTGTGAGATCATTCCATGCACCTGGACTGAAGAAAGTAGACCAAGGAATGTTGCCGTTGGGTGGAATGGAATGGGCCAATGGGCGTGCTCAAGGGGCTGCCATGACGGTGAGCATTGACAGTGCCGCGATTTGCAAAAGCTGGACTTACAGTTTTCGGCCTACCTGCCTTCTACATAGTACCTTGCAGAAGCTTGACAGTACAGTTGGTTGCAAAAGTTTTGGCCGGAACATAAGGCTGGGGTTTAAGCAGCAGCAGCAAGACCTGATTTACAACCATTTATGTTTAAGAAAGTAAACAGGCAGAGCATCAATGTGCTGCAGTTAGTCCTGAGCCCTGAGCAAGGCATAAAACTGTTTGGCTTGCTGTTGACTGGGTCAACTGGTCAGCGCATGGCAAGTCGAAATGGGCTGGCCTGACATACATTGGCTAGCAAGGGATTTAGGGTGGGCTGGTGGCAGCCATTGTTTGAGCTTGGACAGGAAATTGAGTATGCCGTTGGAGCCTAAGTTGGCTCCTTGTGGGTGGCGCTGCCCCCACCGGCGCCCCGCTTTGACGGGGCCATTTGGTAATTGGTAATTGGTAGTATGCCCAAGTGGTACCACAAGTAGCCTCGCACGCGAGACGTCCCGAGTTCGAGCCCCGGGCGTGCCCTATAAATATACTATATAAAAGCCAGCCAGCCAGCCTTAGCCTTAGCCGCAGACGCAGACCAGCAAGCCTCCCCCCTGTTCCTATAGCCCTCCTGCTTTTTTTAACCTGGCTCTCCCCTTCCACCTCTGCCCCTCCTGTGGTTGCCAGCCCCACACCCCATCTGCTCCCCTCCCACAGCCCTCTCAGCTCAGCCTTGCACTTGCCCCAACTTCTCGCATGCCCTGCCTACCCCCACCTGCCCTGCCATTGAACTGGTATAGCCCCTGCACCTGCTTCACACCTGGTCTATATGCTACTGCCCCTAAACAGTAAAGAAAGGGCACCTGTGCCTGCTGGCAGTTCTCAGCATTTACCCCCTTAAAAAGCAGCAAAAATGCCTCCGCTGTCTCCCTTGCAAGACCCCTGCTTTTCTCAGCAGCCAAGCAACACAGAGCAACAGAGATGCTGACCGCACCCATTGGTGACAACCTGGACCTCATACAGAAGCTGCCTGTGCAAGAGAGCAATGAACGGCCATGCCATTTCACAGAAGCAGACCATTTCCTAACAAAATCTGAGTTTTGGGCCAAAACTTTTGCAACCAACTGTAGCGCGGCAGCATTAGACAGCCCGCACTCACTTCTCGACTCCAACGTTGACTCCCGCTGCAGCTGGCCCAACTGACTTCGGTTGAGGCTGGCTCTTACCAAGGGTGATGCTTCAGACAAGATCACAAATACGATTTTTGTCTGATGGCTTGCCGCTAAGTCAGAATCATGCAACACTCAACGGGCGGACCCGCATGAGTGGCCGATAAGTCAGGCATGGCTTCGTTCCGCGGGCAGGCTCCGGCCGTGGGGGACACGATGAGAAGTGACAGCTGTCCGCAATGGCAGATACAAATGCTCTCAACCTACTTGAGTAGGCTAACTATGCTAACTAACAAAGCCACGGCAAATGCTTTCCTCCACATGTATAATGAGAAGATGTGCTTTTTAGCCAGCCCCCACCACAGCCCGAGTGTCTCATAAACGGCTCACCAGCTAGCACGGAGCACTTGTGCACTTCTCCCGTCCTTGAAGGGCAGGTCTTCATTGACTCTAGGACAACCTCGGCAATCGACGACACTCAGTCGGTTGCCGTTGAACCAAGTGACTCCTGTCAACTGCCGGCCGTCCACCCCCGGCGCCCCCCCTCTACTCACACATTCACGGAGGAGTGAGCACGTCGAAGGAAGCTCCTGATCTGCAGCTCCACTCTCGAAAAGGTGCACTGTAACGGGTAGATATGGTCGAAAGACTGTGTTCATTAATAGGCAGCCCACATATTCTGAAGTCCACTTTCCGAATCTACGTTTCTCTCAGAGATATACTACGACATGGCACATCGTGTGTCCTTCCTTGGCCGGTTGGCCTTCTGCATCCTGGTGCTGAATGTTGCAGGCCTCTATGAGTCGGCTGCAGCTGTAGCAGCTGCAAAGAAAGCAGGTGAGAAGGCGAAAGAAGTTTGGATTCTTGGAGTAAAAGGGCGGTCGGCCCTCAGTTTGCGAAGGCTCTACCCTTGCAAGTGTGTTGAGTGGGCCCTGCTGCTTTGAGCCAGCAGCCTCTCACTTTTGACCCAGTTGGTCACCTGGTAGCTATCTAGCAATGTTGATGGTAAAGGTCTATTTGTCGCTGCCAAATTCTGTACTAATTGGTACGACAATAGCCTCATTTTGCAGCTTACAACAAAGCCTGTTAGCTAGGGTCCACCTGCAGTGCTGTTACATGCCTGTTCAATGAGGTGCATGCACGTGGCGACGACTGCCAGCTGCATCCGCTGGTGACTACGGTGCAACACGCTGGGGTTCTTGTGCTTTATATCTATGTTACGCTGTCCACCCATGTTATACGCTCAGAAACTGACTCAATTCTGCTGTTGCGTTGCTGTTGCACTCAGGTGCTGGCACTGGCCACCCCCGACGACTCCTCCATACCCCCAAAGGGAAGAAGTTGCTTCAGCAAATTCAGTTCCCTGGTGGTTCTGTTGAAGTAGGGCCTTCTGGAGTCTTTGTTACAGCCCCAGGTACTGACGTCCAAGTAGACCCTGAGTCTGGAGTCACTGTTGAAGCCCCTGGTACCACCGTTGAAGTAGGCCCTTCCGAAAGCCCTGCACCTGCACCTGCACCTGCCTCTCCTTCACCCTCCAACATCACTACCTCATCCAACACCACCTCTCCTTTCATCTCCTTCTCTCCGTCCCCCTCTCCTGTTGTCAACGTGGATGTGTCTGGAATGGGCGTGGATGTGGATGCCCCTGGCACTACAGTGGATGTTGGTGGGGCTTAAAAAGGGCACACCAGCATTGAATAAACAAGCCTTTATGGTGCATCGTTGGTGCAGATTGGGGTATGAGCGCACGCAGGGCAAGGTCCCTAGAGCGATTCCGTTTGGGAGGACGATTACCTGCTAGGCTGTCCATTGAATGTTAGTAACTGTGTCCGCGAACCTTTCTTCTGACCCACTCAGCTAGTACAAGTACCTGGGTGCATTCATACTTACTGCACCCTCTGCTTTTGAATCTGGGGTGTGTGTTTGGAAGGGAGGAAGCTGAAAAAATATGCTGCAGACCTTCAGAGCGGTCTGAGGCGCCAATAGTAATGTCCTGCAGATCCCCATGATGGAGGAGGTCAGGTTTGCTGGACTGTCCAGCCTGTACAAATTTACAAGGTCACAGGGATATGTTAAGGAGGTGGCAAGTTACCAGCCTGTTGCTGGCAAGCCTGCATCATAATGGAGGAGACAGGGTCACGGCTGCTGAGACATGGTTCTGGTTATTACTCAATATGTGTGCTGCGACCCCTGTGACCTTGCATCCGCTATGATATATAACCTGACCATGTCAGTTTGATCTCTACCGCATTCTGACAGCGCTAAGCCTCTGATCCTTACATCTGAATGTGAATAGGTACATACTGCATTTTCTTGCATGGTGCATATATGACGTTCTGAAGGTGCAGTTATGCCTGAGGTTGGTGGCTGCTGCGCTGCAGCTTTAACTCTGGGGCATGAATGAACTGGTCTGGTGGACCCAGCGAAGCATGTCTACTGTTGCAAATGTACTTCAACTGTGAGTGATGGACCTCTGCTGGAGTGAAGATTGGTTTGACGGAGGATTGATTCATACTTTCCAGTGTGGGGCTGAGGTGACAACCAAGCACCAGAGAGATTTCTGAGGTTGCAGTCAGTGGTAACACAATTGCGGCATTCACACACTGCAAGCCCAATCCACTCTGTTTTGTTTCTTTGATCTTTGGGTGGGATGTACTAGTACTGCCATGTGAGCATGAGACAGCCAGCTTCATGGGAGTATGTGACCTGTTGATGGCAACCTGCCCATGCCCACTTAATGACAGCTGCTACTACTTGTTAGACCATCCCATTACTAATTGCATGATGCTGGCTGGTGGCTTTCATGGGCATTACATGTATTTGCGCCTTACTTTGAAAGGTGTGGGACTAGTACCCGCGTGGGCTGGCTGCACTGTTTGTTTGTGCTCGGTCTGCTTGTGCTTGTCGGCCAAGGCGTGGCCAGTTTGGGCTGGGTGAGCCCCAAACATCTTAACGCTGAATGGCGTAAAACTGGATAGGGTATACAGTTACAGTGGTTGCGTCTCAGTGGTGGATCTCCCATGGGCCTCGAGTAGGCATGCAGGCTAGTGCTGGGAGGGGTTTCAGTCCCCCAAATTTATTGTAATGTAATTTGTGTATGATTAACTAGCAGTGCAGCTGTCCCGATCACCTGCGTGAGGCGCTGCTGTGCTACCCTTTTGCTCCTTGTGGCCAATATTTGCGCAAGTGGAGTACGGCCCGCGGGACTAGACTCCCCTATAGTAGTGACGGGGAGTCCATTAATCTGCCTGCTTCGGTCAATGCGTAACGTAATTGAGAAATCATGACAATATGGATGCCTCAGTGATGGTGCGTGCCAGGTAGTCTGAGTAGAGGGACCATTGCTCGAGTCGGGACGGCTAACCGGTGCATACACATGCCACCGCTGCCATCGATCGACCTATGCTAGCTTCGCTTCAGCCCTCGGAAGCAATCGGACCGGTCGTCTGTCCAGTACGAAATGCCAAAATCACGCAACGTTTACGTTTGAAGGTGATAAATTGAGGAACGGGGTGGTGCCGCGTAGTGATCACTGGATCGCATGCAGGCAGGGGCCGGAGAGTCAACGAGTCAGGTTTGCTACTCCATACCATCTATTGTTATAGAGGACGGTGCACTGCTCATTTCAGAGGAGAGGTGTAGGGAAGCATGACGCCAGTCAGGCTTGCAATACCAATCAGAAACAGTACGCCATTGGGCGCACCGGGAACGGTAGTGCCAGGCCGCCAGGTGGCGGACAGAACAGTGCCAACGTTCGCTCGCACAAAAAACCGGACTACGAATACTGCTTCATATATCGCTGCTGAGATTTATTTGTCGCATGATGCCATTCCCAATGATGCATGCACAAGGGTCAGGCCCGCAGCAGAGGCTTTGCCTGAGATTCAACCAACCGGCATATAACTACATGTCTGACCCGGACAAGCAGTGGCCTCATGCATACTAGTGTAGGCATGCAGCTGTATCCGCTGTCCTGGTTCTCTACTTACCAGGCCCCTACAATGCCGCTGCATCTCCTGAGGCGACCACCATTGCGGTAAGCGCACCACTGTTGACGACTTATTGTGGTAGATAGGTGCTGTGTAGTGGCTGCAGTCAGTGCCAGCAAAACTGCTGCTGATCTGGTAGAACACGCAACCAGGAGCGGTGCTGCTGGATTCCCATACCCTTGCTCGGCTGTGGGCCTTTAGTATTGAAAAACTGAAGAATTGCAGGTATCAGTCATTCAACTCATGTTTAGGCATATATTGTCATGTCGAAGTTTACCCGTATTCTGTTCCACCTCGCTGTTCTTTGTGACAGCAGTGAGTGAGGTGCGGGGCCTATGGCACTTAATGCTATGGCATATCATGAAATTAAATATCAATCATACAAGCAGCACCAACACAGATGACCTATCAATGCCCTATCACACCTATAACCCAGAGGGTAACAAGCTGCTAAACAGCACATTGCTTGATTGACTGCGCTGGCTATGCACCAAAAATATGGCGGTCCCGACATCTTGCTGATTTTCATGGTGTGCAAAAGCATCTCCACACATGCCATACATCGGATGCACCTTACTGAGCCATAGACCACCGGCCTTAGACGGAATGTACCATCCATCACTTTTCCCAGTAACCCTCCTCCAACCATTAACCACCAGTAACCCATCCTCAGTAATAAAGAACCTGATGTGATGGTACCTGTACGAACTACTAGTGAGGCCTGCGCCTCCCTCCCTGCTGCTGAGCCAGTAGAAGCTTTACTGACTTGGGGTACATACATCCTTCTGTACTGTGTATGTGGTCACATAGCTTCAAACAGTGTGATCAGCTCTTGTACTGTGGCTCTCTGTGCCTGGCACTTGCTACACCGTCTGATTATCTCCAGAGACTGTTGGCTGGTCTCCGCTGGTACTGTCTCCTCAAGGATGGGCAGGAGGTGTTCAAGCCAGTCATCTTGCTTAAACCGGGGGAGCTGCAGACAATGCAGAGCAGCACTGAGTTAATCAAGCTACTATTAGTATGGGAGGCAATTTTTAGGCTGCTTGCATTTGTGATGATCAGAGAGGCTCTGACTCATTTCTTGAGAATGCACAGGGAGCGGCACAAGATACCAGGCAGGTGTGCTTGTGTCTGCAGGTCTGAAATCTTGCATGTTGGCCCCAACAACAGCAGGTAAAGAATCCTCACACTTAGTGTCATCTCTATAGTTCAGACACAACAAAGTCAGGCTTGCATGACAAGGTGTTTCTTTACAACGTAGACCCTCGTACCCTGACCAGGATGACCCATGGTGCTGCAATGCTATTGGATCTGCTGCCAAGGGACTGTGCTGACTTCGGTAACTCACCTCTTCCATGGGGTGTTTGCCCTTCAGCAACACCCAGAAAGTTGCTCCCAAACAAAATGTGTCTATAGCAGTAGTAAAGGCAGTGGTCATCCCCTCCAAATAGTACACGCCGCCCTCCAGTAGCTGGCCATGGCCCACATCTGCCAGAAGTGCATTCCCTTGAGCTGTCAACAGCATGTTTGCCGGTTTGATGTCGCCATGCACAATCTGGTTCTGGTGCAGAGCATCCAGGCCACTCAGTACCTGCAGAAAAGCTTTTTATCCTTGGTGAACACAAGTGCGTTAAGGCTCGTAGTATCTGTATCAAGGTGCAGGCTCAACACAGGCAACCAGTTCTACCACAAATTATAACGGCCTAGAACCCGCATGCGGCCTGCGGCACCAATCTATTTTCAGGGAGCACAGCATGTGAAGGTAATTGCTAGGTGTATGGAAGAGAGCTTAGAGGACCATACCACACATGTCAAGCTCAAACACAGTGAAAGAGGGCCTGTTGCACAGAATCATCTCATCATGCTGCAAAGCCTGAGGTTCTATCCAAGCTGCTATCACTTGTTGCATGGAGGCTCCTAGATATGCAAGGTTGTCTCAAAAAGCCATTGACTGTCCCGTTTGGCTGCCAAATGTGTACATGCAAAACTGCCACTGGCTGAGTTAATACATCAGTGATACTCTGAACTAAGGCCTGCACGGCTCTAGAATCACTGATAAACCTGACCAATCTCACCTGAAGCATCCATTTGCAAGCCAAGGCCTCAGGGATGGGCCCTATGCTCTTCATGGCGTCATCTACACTGTGCACACAGAGCTCCAACAGCAATGCTGGTAGCTGGTGCTCGCCTGATTTCACGTGCCCTTGGTCATGGCACTTGACGACATAGGGGCTGAGGGCGCGAGCACCTTGCAGGGCATTGGCCTCCATGTCAAACTTGGACTGTGACTCAGCAGAGTACTTCTCCTTGCTGTAAGGTAAGGCAAAATTGAGCTTCAGGAGCCATAGGTAGTAGGGGGTAGCGATCTTGATAGCACAGGTGGTACCATCCTGAATGTCTTGCACCTTGAAGACATCACTCCAGCCTCCACTGCCTAACTTAGCTAGCACCACCAGCTTGCGCTTGGTGCTGCTGGTAAACTCCAGGAAGCTTCCCACTTGTGTTGCAGGGATGATCTTGCCAGCTCGGTAAGCGTCTGCCACCTCCTCCTCCACATCTTCTTCTGGCGCGCCATACCCGCCATAGCCGCCCCTACGTGGAAGGGCGTGGGCGATGTAAGTGGGGATCTTGACGCCGTCAATCTCCTTTTGCTTCCGCATCACCGCCTTTGGCTCTTCTGGTAATGCCCCATCAAATGCAATGGTGTCATCCACTTGAGATGCTCGGGCGCTTTGCTGGGCCTTGCTTGGGGGTAGTTTGGCTGAGGAGGGTTGCTGGGCATGGTTGGAGCCATGTTCCTGGGCGTTGGCTGCGCTGCTAGCTACTGGATGGCAACAGTTACAGGCCTTCCAGGTCTCCAGCAGATTGGTCAAGTCAGGTATAGTGGCATGAGCTGTTAAGCAGACCTTGATGAGGTGTAGCATCTGCTGACTGGTGCTGGGAGGCATCAACTGCCTGAGGTATGAAAGAAGCACTGCCCCATCATGTGCTGCATCTGGGCCAGGGTCCTGCAACATGGGCAAACGCTTTTAGCAACATCCAATATGTGATTTTCCAGTTCATGCTCGATGTATCATTCTGCTCAAGCTACCAAGGGGCAACGCACTGCATGAAAGTGCTGGACGAGGCCCTTTCCAGAGCAAGGCCTGCACTCCTGCAAGGTTGAAAGCACTTCCGAAACCTACCATGAACCTGAAAACCTCTGCTTCACTGTTCCCCTTGCGTCCCCATACCTGTAAGTTGGATGTCTGCTTCCCAGCCAGCAGTGTGCAGAAGGCGCGACCAATAGCAGCAATATCAAGCTCGAATGGAGAGCTTGACTGAGAGGTGCCAATGACATTCTGCAGACCAGATACTAGACCACCGCTGAGCTTCCGTTTCATGCTGACAGGCGCCAAGCGTGCTGCGCCCTCAGGTGTGAGTAGGATGGCTGAGGGGGTTATATTCCTGTGCGCCTTCTTGGCATGATGAACAGATTGCAGCTCATACAGCACCTGCAGATGCAGCGGTATGCCCTTACACATCAATCCTCACACTGATGTGTTCGCATCAACTTCCGCAAAGTGTTCCACATCACTCTCAGCTCAAGGTTATTTCTGTTCAAGCTTGCATGGGGCTCCTGCTAGGCATGTTGCTGTAAATGTGCGTCCTGCACACGTTGATGAGTGCTATTTGCCTGCATGCATAACACCCAAGCAAAATGAGTTTTCTAATGGACACATAATCTTTCTTTGACCAAAGATGAGAGAATCAGGCATGCATGGCTTATCTGCCCACCTGTAGCATCCATTTGCGTGCCAAGTCTTCAGACAATGGCCCCATGTGGTCTATCCAAGCTTGAGCAGTTGGCAGGTACACCTCCAGCTTCAGACCAGGCAAGGGAAGGCAAGCTGTGGGAGGTGCTGTAGCTATGGTCTTAGTCAGTATAGCTGCATCTGCTTTTGGCTGGTAGCTCCCAGTGGGCGCTGCAGCTGACAATGAAGCCGAGGGGTCTACCATAGTTGCATTGGCTGTGATTGCATAGCCTGTTGAGGCCAGAGCTGTATCGGCTGCTGCTGGTACCAGTGGAATCTCTGAATTGCCAGGAAGAGCTGCAGCAAGTGCAGGGTTAGGATTGAAGGCTGCAGCGTAGGGTTGCAATGGCACTGAACTGATGGGGATGGCACCTGGAGGCCGTGCCACTGGGGGAGACTGCAGTTGCTGCGTGACTTGAAGCAGCATGTCATTCCGCTGCATGAAGTGCTGTGGGGTTACACCTGGAATAGGTGTCCTTGCTTCTGCTCCTGGTGGGATCAAGCTTGCATATTGTGTGCTCACTGTGTATGGTGCCCTCAATGGATTGAGGGTGCCTTGAGCTCTTGTTGTGGGATCTTGGGGTGCGGCTGCAACTGGAATCACTCCTGGGCCAGCAGGTACTGTAAAACGTGCTTTCTTTGCTGTACTTGATGGTGTTGTGGCCAATGAAGCTGGTGAGTATGGGGCAGAAGGTGATGCCTGGGCTTGCATTGGGGAGCCCTGGAACGGAAGAGGTTGTGTTGTTGTCTGTAATCAACACAAACCGCTTGCCTGGAGCAGAAGGAGCTTGAGAGGTGCAGAGAGCTTACCACAGAACCTTGGCTGCCTTGCCGTATGATGGCCCCATTTGGGCCCCATATCACATCTGCAAGGGCTGCGATTTGCTGCATGGCGAAAACTTACGTCACAAATGTTCTAGGCACTGTCACACATTGCAGAGTCAGACTGTTGACCTTTGGATCCTTTGCAGGAACTGGAGTGGTGTACTGCCGGAGAATCTGTTCGGTGGGTGCTACAACCATCGTGGTGCCATTGTAATCGATTTCCAGAGAGGTAAGCACGTTGGTGTTCTGTCTTTTCTCCGTCGTCAAAGACACCACGCCATTACGTCCAGCCACGAGCTGCCGCATGACACCGTCAGAGCAGCAAACCAGCCCTTCAGGACGACCAGTAAGCACGGGGTCTCCTCTCGTTATGCAGTGCTTGCATTCCTTGGAATCTTTGCCTGCTGCATCTCTCAGATAGTATACTTTGGAGCGGGTGGTGTTCGGCGATTGTTGCTCCATTGCGCCCCAATGGCTTACCGTAAATATGTTCACTTAGTTTTACATATCCACTTCTGACATAAAATTCATATAGCGGAGATTACTGGTGGCTGCTGGCCTTAACATGTAAGACTCAGGGTCGTGACTAAGTGACTTCAAAAGGAATTCGAGTGTTACGACAGCACTATTCTTCTAGAGGGACAGGTTTGCTAATGCAACACTCTAATGCAGAACATGATCATCACAGGGAACTCGGGGAAGTCAACGCCGAAGCATAGTGATAGGGTTCTGCACACTTGCCCGACTCTTGGAGCTCTTGGAGGACTGTATTTATCATAATTAGAAGCTGCTTAAGTTATACAAGCATGGAAGAGGATATACCTGCTTCCCACCTGTGAATTTCGACTGTCACCCTTAGCCGCGATCCCGCACTAGTGACGTGCACACTGGTACCTCGCCAAGCATTACCGCAGTTGGAACGGCGCCCATTCTTACCCTCCTGGGTGTTCCATGTGTTATCATGTGAAGGCGCTCAGGCCACATGGGATCAGAATGCCCATATGCTCCAAGGAACACATGTAGTTTGGCAGTGGAAGAGTTCCCCCTCTTTCCGTAATTCACTCCCATCCATCCAGGTTGCTTGACGTTGAAACTCATGCCCTGCCATATGATACTACTCCTCAGCAATGAAAATGTTTGGTCAACCGTGAAAGACCACTGCAATGTCGACAATCCATATCGCTCAGTCATTAACGAAACATAATTGATACTAGAACACACAATCACTCGCCTACCAGAAACCACCCCTGCTGACAGTATTTGCCCTAGCAATACTCATCCTGGCAAGGCAATGCAAAGACTGCTGCACATCAAGTACTCACTCAGCAGACGCATCCTGGGCTTTCCATCAGCATCCCCGCTGATGAGACACCCTCATGCAGGCCACGCATCATGTAAGTCCAGCCACATGCATATTACGCCACCCCTTAGATGCTGAACGGCAAGAAAATGGCTGGCTGCTTGATCATGACAAGAGCATGCTTGATCAATAGCATGTTATATATTCACAGGCAAGTCGAGCGCAGCGAGGCAACATGACCTGCATGAGCAAAAGTGCGCAATAGAACCACCCGACTAAAGTGCAGGTGCAAATCAAACATAACTGCATCTCCACCGCGACTATTGTCACATAGCAGAGGACATAAGCAGGAGGATCTGCTGGCTGCTGTCCTCATGTACCACTCTCGACAAAGTCAATAGTTGGTAGCTGTCACAGTTGCTAATTGTAACCCAATGATAGGCACTCTGGAGGCACTGGTAGCACAGGCCTATTACATGGGGCAGTTATCACAGCAGGACACTGCTCCTAATGCCACCATGCAAAAAGCACAGCAGCTGCTGAGCAGCTACTCCTGCTCATTCTACCCCAAGCATAGCACTAGTCAAACCTGCAGCTGACAGCTTGCCCAACACTACCTCTCGCAACCCTTTCCCACCCTCCTGTCCAGCAGGCATATCTAAAACCCCATCCATATCCCTGCCACTATCTTTTCCCTGCTTCCACTGCACTAACCAAGACAGTGGAAGAGAACCCTCCTTCACTAACTCGTAGACTGCACGGCCAGCAACAGGAGTAGCAGCTCTGTACTGTTCCCTGCTCAGTGTGCCAGCATGGTACCCTCTGTTCATGGTGGCTCTCACCAGCTCATAGGCAATCAGCTTTGCCTCCCGTTTCTCATCATCACTCAGCATGCGGCCTGCAGCAGGCCTGCCCCCTACGACAACCGGCTGGTGGTGTAGGTGCACATTTCCATGCACAGGCAGCACTGGTGGCTGCTGCTGCTGCTGCTGCTGCTCAGGCAACCTGTACCCCGCTTCCCAGGGCTGAGCGTGTACCCCACCAGTAGACTGTGATTGCTGCCATGGCTGCAACTCTGCTTCATGCTGCTGCCCCAGTAAGCGAGGAGGACACACAGGCATCGGCGGAGGAGCTGCACTTGCTTCTGGTAGGCGAGAAGGATGATGATAGTGGAAGTGGTGGTGGAGGTGATGGTGTTGCTGCTGCTGCTGGTCATGCGGCTCGCTATGTGACCCTACAGCTGTAAACCGCGACACATGCTGGTGCTGGCACAACTCCCCATTTGATGACAGAGAAGGCTGTTGCACACTTCCATCCATATGCTGCTGGTGCTGCAAGGGCTGGCTGCTTGATGTAGATGGGTCACTACCCTGCCTGCTTGTGCCCTCTCCCAGTCTCTGCTGCTGCTGCTTTCGAGCAGACACATGTTCCCAAAACGGAGGGGTCAGTTCAGAGCTGTTGGGATGCTGCTGCTGCTCCTGCTGCTGCTGGTACTTATGCTGATCCAGGAGGCCCAGCAGCTGCCGCTGTTGCTGCTGCAATATCTGCTGCCTCTGAAGGTCTCCTGCACCAGCAGTAGTTGCATGCAAAGCACACAGGCCACCAGAACTACGTGCATCCACCGATGCAGATGCCATGGCCCAGGCCTGTGGTTGCTGCTGCTGTTCTGCTGCTGCGATCTCAGCTGATCGCCGGTGCATGGCCAACCTATCTTGGTTACCAGGCAGATTACCAATCAACGAACCCCCTGCACTTTCTGTGGCACCAGAGGAAGCTTCATAGCCTCTCTGTTTATACCCTGCTGCTACTCCTGCAGAAGGTCTCTCCCTATCCTGCTGCCTGTCCCTGCCAGCTGAAGCAGGAGCACGACGTGCAACAGCAGCAGCAGGAGCTGAATGACTATGATTCCGGTCTTGAACTTGCCACCCCATCTTGACTTCCGCAGCAGCAGCGCTGGCAGTGCCACGAGCCGTACCGCCACCATTACCTGCTGCTCTTGAAGCACCTAGGCCAGCACTACTGCCAGGCACAGCAGCTGCCTGTTGCTGCCTTGAAGCAGCTCCCCCATTCACCGCAGCCCCCTCCCCTCCATCAGCACTTGTCCTAACACTCCTAGCTACCCTCCGCAGAGATGCCCCACTGCCAATCCCCTGCTCCACAATGTTCCGCATGCGACTGTAAACATCTCCATCAATCTGCTGCTGCTGCTGCTGTTGCTGCACCACCCGCCTCTGAGCTCCCCCGCCATCATTGCTCCCATCCATGCCCAAAATGTGCTGCAGGCGCTGCAATCGTGCCCGATACAGCAAGTCATTTGCACCACCAGCTGCTGCTGCTGTCCTATTACCCCCCACACTTCTAGCAGCCCCAGTGACTGCCCCCCTCCTCAAACGAGCTAACCTAGCACCCCCCTCAGCCCTTTGTCGCTCCGCCCGTGCTCTCACAGCTGCTCTAAGTGCCGTCTCTCCATCAGCTGCAGCTCCTGCTACTGCTGCTGCCCTGCTTGCCGCCTGCCTATCGCTACTGCCAACCGGCCTTGCTCCCCTCATCGCAAGTCGAGCACTTAGTGGCTTCTCATCTTCTGCATCATCAGAGGTATCGCCACCCCCTGCTGCTGCTCCTGCTGCTCTCCCAATCCTGCCCCTTCCAGCTGTTGATCCCGCAGCACCCCTTCCCATAGCAGTAGCCGCTGCAGCTGCCGGCAAAGCCCCAGATGAGGGAGTGCTCCGAGGCTGACCAGCCAGGTTAATCCCTGCCCTTCTTCGAGCTTCCCTCGCTGCATCAAGAGCTGCCTCTTCTTCACGCATTCGTCTCCACATGTCCTGAGTGCCCGACACCTGTTTCAAAAGTAGAGCAGCAGATCAGCCGGAAATGATAAGAATGCATGCAAATTACCTTGAAACCAACAATTACTCTGCTCTGTTGTCCACTTCTGCACTTCCTCCCTGTTTAACGCTCTCTACAGAAGTACACTTCATCATAACCATTGGAGAAGGTCACATTAACACTATTTAAGAAACAGAAGCATGCAGCAACAGGGATACTTGAGCACCGTGCTCGACCATTCTCCTGATAGATGATGCCACAACTGACGACCAACATCGGCTCCCTGCCTGGATCTCCATATTCAAACATTACTGCTGCACCTCATGCCACAGTGTCTCAGGTGCCACAGCTTCTTGTTACCTGGCGAGGTGGCTCTGGCATGGGTCTACCCCTAGCAGCTAGCTGAGCCAGACGAGGTGGAGGTTCAGGCGCTCGCCGCTGGTCCCCGCTCATCCCATGACGTGGAGCTGCAGCATTCAAACCCTGCACAAACCTGCCCCTCTGCCGCAGCCTCCGTGTATTGTGACTAGCAAGCTCCTGATCCCCTGGTGATTCTGTCCCCATTGCTAGCCACTCCTCTTCCAAGTCATCCTCACTCTCAGCTTGCTGCTGGTGCCCATTCCCCCTCTCTGCTACCAGCACAACTTCATCATCACTGTCTGTATAAAGTAAACCCCATTCCACATCACTGTCATCTTCATCAGTGTCTTGCTCCCTGCGCCGACGTTGTCCTGTTATGCGCCTGCCTCTGCCTGCTGCTGCACCCCGCTGACCCCTTGCTGCACCCCGTCCTCGAGGGGCCCTTCGGGCACTCCTCCTCCTGCCCCTCTGCTGCTCTGCCTGTTGAACACAGCTTGGGCAGAACCAGTCCCCATCAGGTAGGTTTCCAAGATGGAGGCAATAGGTGTGATAGCCGCGGTCACAGCCTGCAAGTCACACAGCAAGGGTCAGCCCACTGCACATCTCCTTCATTGTTTTAGCCATGACACCTTGGCAAATTTTGTTACTAATGCGTGCACATCTTGTATAGCCTTGATTAGTGAAAGCCGATAGGGATAAGGTTCAATACTATATGGCAAGAGATATTCAAAACACCAGCCGAGGCCCTACACGCATAAGAACCTATAATGGCATTCTGACGTCCTCTGTAGGCCTGCTCTGTATTCCGATTTTAGAATGGATTAAATATTTGGACCTGCTGCACTGCCATCATGTGATGCCAACACTTCATGTGGAGGGAATTCCAGTACGCACCATCACATATAAGGAGCTGATCATCATGGTCACCACCCCCGCACAGCTGGCAGTGCAGAGCTTGGAGGAAAGCCATGTCGGCCCCATCAGGCTGATACACCTGCACAGGAGGAGCAGTGACATCTGAAAAGCTGCACTTTGCTTTGATGCCCAGGCTCCCTTGCTCACCAAGCTTGCTCATTTGGTGACTGCATGAGACAAGCCATTGGTTCGCGGCTAGCCTTGTTGCTTGCAAGCACAGGTGGTATCTAACTGCACCTCCTACATGGTGGCCTCCACAGACTTTGTATGGGCAGAATGAAAGTGCTTAGAAGTTGGTCCAACTAACACATTGTACTAGCATCCTCATCCTGCGGTTCCTGTGCTGCTATTGGTCACCACTGCTTGTGAAGCTATTGGTCATGCGTTTCTTCTGATGCTTTTGGTCACCATCATTAAAGTTGATACGACCACCAGCTGTACACTTTCACAGTTGCTTGGAATCCCACCTGATCCTTGTCGACAACAACCTTTGTCTCCAGTACCTCTCCTGGCAAAACCCCTTGAGGGGTCTCAGGAGACACAGGTATGCCGCCAGGCTCATCAGCATCAGGGCCCTCAACAGCTGCTGGGACGCTTGGTAAGGCAAGTGCCTTCTTCCGAATGACACTGAAGCGTTGCTTGCATAAGGGGCACCTGTTCTCCTGGTTGGACCATAGGTCGATGCACGGGAAGCAGTACCTGCAGGAGCATTACGGTGAACTTGATCCCGTATTTTTGGAGCCCTTGAAGTGTCTGCAGGCACCTACTGCTGCTATGGCTGTCTCAGCGCGAGCGGTTCAGCACTCCGATTGCAACAGCAAACGGTAGTACAGCATCCCCAACAGATTAATCCAGATCTGTCAAGCATTACCGTATTATTCCCTTGCCGTACATACCTATGGTTGCACGAGTTGAGCTCGCCGATCTGCTTCAGTCTCTCTTCGAGGCATATTGAGCAGGTGACCATGGGCGGTCACAGGTCTCGAGGGTCCGACATGCTGCGGCATGTTGCTAATGAGCCTGAGCTGCTGCTTCGTACCAACCAACTAAAGGTGAAAACTGTGACCCGGTTGGAGTCATGCTTGGGTGCTGCACAGGGCCGCTTGCATTCGACGACTGCCGTGTGGGTGACCAAGCATTTGAATCCCACCGTCCAGCCCAGGCTAAGATCTATGATAGCCTGAACGTGCGATCGTATAGATTGCATTGCAAGCACAGTAAGCCTTTCTAAACTTACGGGCTCAGCGCTTACATAAACATTGGTCAGAATGGGCCTTCAAGCGCCGGCTTGTCTCGTCTCTCTCGACGCAGGTTTACCACCGACGACGCCCAATCTGTCCCACTGCTGCCGTGCAGATGTTTAGCCTATAATGATGACATAGGAACATACCTCTCGTGACGACGTGCTCAAAAGGGGGAGCGCATGGAAATACAACAAGCACATATTCAAGCCGTACTTTGCCGTACTTTTCCACCTAATGCCAAATAAAGAAATCCCTTTGTTCATGATCCCTGATATCCTCCAGATTGAGCGGTAGAGTACTTGTTGAGTGGACGCACTAGTTGAGCGGTACGGCAGGCACTCGACCTCAGACCCGACCTCCAGCAAGCCACCTCGCCTGAGCGGTCGCAATAGGCATGCCTGTGCGTGCTACAACACTCCGCATTATCTACGAAGCCTTGAGCGAACGAATGGTCGTTGTGGTGGCCCCGTCCAGAGATGTGCACCTCCACTCAAGGAAGAGTGACGAGCCCTAGTAAACTAGCACACTGGCTATGTTTATAGTGGTTGCCGCATGTGGTTGGATTTGCTATAAGGTGATAACGCACTGCGGAGGAAGAGTTGAGAACCTTCAGGTAAGCGCCCTTCGGCCTTGCTCAGAACAAGCTGAGGTCTCCTTTTGACTTGTCCTTGCTCAACAACAGCAGAGCTCATAAATACACAAGGAGCTTGACCCATGGGCTGCTTTCCCAGCAAGCCATCAGTGTACGGAGCGGACGATCACTCTGCAGTGTCCGCTTTGCAGAAACAAGTTCAGCACCTCCAGCAACTGCTAGCAGCTGGAGGCGGCAGTTCTCTTCCGCCAACTGGGCCCCCAGCGAGTGCAGAAGTGCTATGGTTTCCAGTGAGTGCGCTGCCATGCAGATTTGGGACAAACTGCCGCAGACAGCAGTGCACGTATGGTCATCAACCAACAAACTTCACAAGGTGTGTGCATCTGCTGGGCCGGAAGTGCACAGCGTTTATCTGGCGGTAGCTGGAGATCTGAAACGGTAGCTGGAGATCTGGAGAAGTAATAAAGTTGCACGGGACTAACAAACAGGCCAACAGCCTTGCAGCTACGCCTTCTACTACCGGTAGCAGCTTTGAGCCTGTTGGCAAACACTACAAGGAGGATTTGACACCTTGCTGCAGGGAAGTTATCAATCATTGTCTGTAGTAATTACGAACCGAGTCCCTCTTTGGCCACTTCCAGGCGTGGCATATGTGAGCATTACCACGAGTCAAGCACTGTGCGTTATGTTTGCTGAGTGGCTCCATCTGATTGAATGCCAGTAAAGTGTGGTGTCGTTCCTGGGAGAAACACTCGCATGGTTTTTCCTGCAGGTTTTTGTGGTACCTCAACAATGCTCGCAGCACCATGGACATCTGTGTGTTTACCATCACATGCGACGAGATAACAGCGGCAGTGCTGGGTGCTCACAAGCGTGGTGTTAGAGTGCGCATCATCACTGATAATGATCAGGTGAGCAAGAATAGTTTTGAAGGTCATTTACCAGCTGCAGCAACAACCAATTACTCTATTGCTCTATTGCTTCCTGATGAAGAAATTGAGGCGCTCCAGAAGGGCAAGTAAAGGCGGAAGGGCAGGTATTGTTGAGATAGCAAAGTCTAGTCATAAGCTCTCGACGGAGACGCAGATGTACAGAGTTACCCCAAATTCTTGCATGCATGTGTGGGTTGCACCCAAGCACAATAAGGGCCTGGTACTGTGTCAATGTCATATTAGTACGTGTCAATCTGCTCCTTGTTGCAGTCTGTCACACAGGGCAGTGACATCAGGGAGCTAGCTGCAGCTGGAGTCAGCATTGTGATGGACAAGGACAGCTTCCACATGCACCACAAGTTCTGTATCTTGGACAGGAGGATGCTCCTCAATGGTTCATTCAACTGGACCCGCCAAGCTGTCCTCAGCAATCAGGAGAACATCCTGGTACTGGACCACCCTCAGCTGGTAAGTGCAGGTGCAGTGGGTTTGGCAAGGTGGTTGAGAACATCCCTTCCCTCCTCCCCTCCTCTCCACTATGGCTACACTTCTCAGAACCTACGCCGCATCTGCAGTCACATCACTTTAACAATGTGGAATGGTTCAGCTTCTGTATCAGGATAAGGATGCACTGTTGGCATCGACAAAGACTTAGAAGTGTAGTACTACAACCATGTGAAGACAGTCCTGAGCAGCTTACTGCATACTGTTTTTCTCCGATTTACCTTCTGTGGGCAGCTTATTTCTGTGCTGGTGCTTTCTTCTTACGTAGGCTGCACAGTTTACACAGCACTTTGAGGTGCTATGGGCCAAGTATGGCGGTCGTCGGTAAGAGCCCCAAAATGCTTCTCCTGTGGTTTTCTGCGGCGGAAGTGCTTTTGCCTCTGGCGGTGTGCACTGTAGCCCACAGTGCAAGAATTGGGGATCCCTTCATGTGCGGCCACGAAGAATGCTCACATGTGCTTACGCGTTGACAAGTACCATTCTTGATGGGCAGCAATGTGGGCCTAGCGGTAGGTTGCTGCTTGCAACATGAAGCAGGTGAGAGTTTGTGTTCCCATGCATAATTACTGCAAATGATGCGGAGTGCTGGCAATCCTTGCTTATACAGTCTTCTGGATTTGGGGGTCCTCTAGCCCTACAACAGCTATCATTCGTAATAGCTTTTACTGGAGAGTCCCTGGGGGTCGTGCATCATTGAGTTTTTTCTGGTCAAGGCTGCCTTGCTAGTGTATGGTCTGGCAGTGTGGGAGTCCACCTGGTACCAGGGTTGGACTGAACAACATGTTCACAATCTGGTAATCATTCACATAAGGTTGCCTATGGAACTGAAGCTCATGGATACTCTTGTGTTGCCTGTAAAGTTTGGTTGTGTGCCGCAGCTTGCATGGCATACATCAGCTTTGTGCAGGCATGCATGGGCTTGTGAATGGACTGGGACAGACACTGATTCTTTTCATCATGCAGCTGAGGAGCTTGGCAGCAGGGTCCCTTGCTATGTGCATAATGTCTGTGCTGCTGTGGTTTGTTGCAGTCAATCATTCCAGCTGGTCATTTAGCTATTACACGAGACTCATAGAGAGGAAGTGTTGATGTCCATGTTTGCTCACGTTTGGGGGTGTTGGTTGAAGAGTGTTCACTAGCTTCTGCTGACTAGTGAGACGGTCACCTGGCTCCCCATGTCTAAAATCCGTGGAGGGTGCTACTTTTGCCCTTCTAGTTTCCAGTTCCATGGATTAAATGTCGGGTAACTGGTGAATGGTATAGTAGTCGAGCTGATAGGCTGGCTCCTTTGTTAGTTTTTTCCTGCTGCCTGGTGCAAACCGTATGGTCCTTCGAGTGAAGGGAACGTTTGGTTTGTGTGCACTTGAAAGTGGATATATGTTTAATGGTGAGTTTGGCCTGCGGCACAGGTGCTTATGGTATATAACGGCATAATATTGCGTTCAGTAAACGGACTGAAAACAATCAAGACCCAATTCAAAAGAGCGGACGTGGCCGGGATGCCACAACTCCAAGTGCGCTAGTGCGAGATGGACGCACAGCAGCCTCAATACTTGGATTCTGGTAGTTGAAGGTAGCAAGAAATAGCATTGTCCGAAAGCATGAGGAACACTATGCGAAGTTGTTGTCAACAAGGCACTCGCCGAGTGACCGCAGTAGCAAGCAAGGTGACCTCTAATCGATGTACTGCATGTTGCAAACTGCACAAAAGGCAGATTCGTCACTGAATAATCTATGACATTAAGCAACTCTAGTCAGGCAGCGCTCATCCAGGGTGCACGTTGTAGCCTCGTCAAACCAGTGACATGCCACGTTGAGCCACAACAACCGACCAGCAACTTGGTGCAACTGTTCTTGCTGGGGAGTACATATTCCAACAACAATAGTTTACACGGGCCGGCAGAACAAACTAGGCTTTGAATCATTGCCAGCAGACGAGCTTAGCCCAACATCATGGCCGGAGAATTTAAGCGGGCGTGCTTATGGAGCTTTTGGGTGGCCAATCTGGTAATCAAGGACGGAGATAGAAGAAGGGAACAGCCACTGCTGACCCTGAACGCACGCTGCTCGGCGCAAGTAGCTTCATGTGGTGTACACCAGCTTGGGCTCGTCACCTCTGCCCAGTCCTCGTCCCTGAGTGTTTCTTACAGTGCTTTGACGTTCCGCGCAGCTCATCGATGTTATCTTTGTCATCATGGCATGGGCCACTGCAGACAACCTGACGAGGGTAAGGAAGCAGGAGTGGCACTTTAGTCCAGCATGGGGCACAGCAATGACCTTGGCACACTTGGGCATGCTGCAGACAGTGCACCATGAGCCCTGGATACATAGTGATGCTTCTCTTTACTACTGCTATGCCATTGCAGATGTCTGTCAACGTTCAGATTCCATCTTCATGGAAAGAAGCACAATCAGCAGCACGGGACATCATCAGCAACAATGTTTGGCGAGCACCAATTGCCTCCTGTGCTCTGGGAGGTCTCATGGTGGTACTGTTCAACCTCATGAGCTGCATCGTATTGATCAGGTGCGATGTGGAAGCTTGGTGCAGACAGATGTCCCAACCTTGCAGTTGACAGAGCTCTTGGCAGCAGCAGCAGAGGCAGGGCGTGTGCAAGGCAATATGAGCTTTGCAAGGATCTCATTGTACTTTGAGCATGGGGAAGCTGAATATGCAGCGTGTAGCATTAACTGGATGAAGTACATCCAGCATGCCTGCAGCTGGCTGCACTAGTGTTGGCTTGGTGCGGCCACAGCAGTTTCAGGCAATGTCCAGGCAGCTTTTCAGAAGGTATCAAGCACCACGATGAGCTGCTCTGCTCCAGACATGCTACTTGTTTTCTCGACCAGGCTAACATCCCAGCCTATGTGGTCCTCTGTAGGAAGTCAATCGTCAAGAACGGACCTGGATTTGGTTATGGCTTTGTTGTTGCATGGGCATTCGTAATGGCCTTCTTCACACTTCTGTGTGGCTTGGTCATCGAAGGCTTCAAGAATGTTGTTGCTACACAACTTGAACCACGTAAGTGCACCATCTAGAAATGCCGGTCTGTGATCTTGTGATCTGCGACCTTGTTTGTTGGCGCTGCATGCCTCTGCAGGCCAGCTCGTTTCTGCGCCTGCATGATGCCAGCAATTCAGGAATGGGTGGCAGACATGGGCCTTTTCCATTTCTATGTTGTATCATTGGGACGATGTGCCTTCTCAAGCGTATTCACATCGCCTCCCCCGTACAGCTCTTCTCCTGGAGTGAGGAAATGCAGTGGCTGAAAGGCTGTTATGTGCTGCAGAGACCAACTGGACCACCGTGATGACTGGCGCATTCAGGGGCACATACGTGCTCAGCTACATTGTGGCTGTCATGTTCATGCTCTTCTTCCTGATCCTGCTCATCTTCCAGGGAGCTGTCACAAAGGAGCTGGGCATCTGTGAGTAGCTCTTTTTTGCAGAGATAGTGGTAGGAACTGATAGTGGCAGCTTGTTCTGGGTCAGCTTGGCAATACCCACTGTATTTTGCTGCTATTTCAAGGTTATCCTGTGTCACCAGTCAGCAACATGGCTTTGTGTCTAAATGATGAACATTCATTGTGCCACACCATCCTGCCGCATTATCGCCCTCTGCTGAAAGCCTGCTGAAGTTGCTCCCATGTCCCCATGCAGATGACCACATGCAGCAACAAAAGCGGTTGTTGGAGATGAATGCGCTTGCTGCTGGAGGACCACTGGGGCACACGCTGCAGGTGGGTGGAACTGTAAATGCTGGGGATAGGCAAGTGCCATGTCTACTATGCTTTCTATCATGCTCCAAAAAGCTACGATATTGCATCGACTAGCACCGGTACAACAAAAGCAGGGGTTGCCCTGTGCAGCCGGACTTGCTCGACAAAAACGCTGCAGCTGACCATTAGCTTATAACATAAGCTAGACTCAGGACATGAAGCTGACTGCTATCTGGTTTTTGGCGCCCCAATGTTTGGTAGCAAACAGCTTGATTGCTCACATCCTGAGGTGCTGCTTATTCGTTTCTTGTTCAGGGTGGGCCTATATGATGTGGGTTTAGCTCGTGTGAAGCCAGGCAATAACACAGGAGGGCAGTGAGACTTCTGCAAAGCTGGGTGACACATCGTGTCCTGAGCATGCACCCCATTGGTCAAGTGCCTTGGGATCTTCACTAACTGTACGGCAGTCTCCCGGGCTTTTGGTACAGCAGAGTGAGGGGTGCCTGTGTGCAGTATGAGTGAGTTGGGGTATGAGATGTATACGGGGAGTATTTGTGCCAGTGAATGGATGGATGGACCTTGGCGGCCATCCATGCTCTATCTGCTTGAAGATGCCTTCTTCAGTGCTACAATTGCAGGAATGTGGGGCATTGTTGCATCCTCTGATATGAATCAGTCACCATAGTGAGTGAGATATGGTACTGTAGTGGTTGAGCAGTTTGCTTTGTAATTGATACGCTAGCATTTCTCTTGCGGTTGCCACACCTTGAATGCTTGTTTGTTTGTTATTGGTAAATACTGTGTTTGTACCCTTAATGTGGCTTCGACTCGGAAGAACCGGGCTGCTTCTTTGCCATCAAAACAGGGCGGTGCTGCAAGACCAGCTGGTACCTGGCAATTGGGGTGCAAAGAAGGGGTGCAAAGAGGTTGAACTCGTTATTGTAGAAGCCAGAAGTGGAAGCCCCAGTCAAGCCGGCCAGAAAGGGTGATGGATGAGTGATGACCAGGGCGGATCCTGCTCCATTGCTGTTAGTTAGCTTAAGATGGACCCATACCGGTTTGGGACCGAGCCTGATATCTGGGCGGCATTGGCCAAGCCATTTACTGTTGATACAAATGCCACAGTTGACTGTCTGCCCGACCGCCAGTGACTGAGTACCCACTGTAGAGAAGTTTATGGAGTGCAGCAGAGCGCAAACAACCCTATCGCCTCAGTAGAGGCACTCCAATCACCTATGTCTTACCATTTCTGAACGGTCAGTCGACTGCTGCCCGCCTCTTGCGCCCGTGCCCGCTGCCGGTTAGCCTCGATCGCAGGGCCGTCACGTCATGGATTGGTCGATGACTCACTTTCGGCCGACGGATTATGCCATGCACCATCACTTTACAAAGATGTTGTTAGTTTCGATAAGCTTCGGACCTGTAATATTTGAGCTTACGCGGACGTTGGCTGTCTCATACTCGGAGTCGCTGACGGACTCTTCGCCACCACCCTTCCGAAGCCAGATGACACCGCTGAACCCCTCTGTCACAAAGGCTGTCAAAAGCCTGCACTTTAGTGGAGTGGGTGTGCGTAATTCATATCACAAACCTGCATATTCCTTTGCTTGATGACATGTCGGTGTTCAGAAGGCATGCCAGACGACGCCTAAACTCTCCTATTCAACTACTCATTCCGCACTCAGCTACATCGGAATCAATCAAGTTTGACGCGTAGGTTATGCTGCGCTACGCATGCAGCTCGATGCTCCTTGCAAGCACACCCTGCCAGTTGCAACACCCCCTAACATTCTGCGCACCCCGAGTGAGGACCGCGGCAACTTGCTCGTTTAGAGCAGCAACGGTGCCAAACTGTTTACAGCTAGTATTACCAAGCCCCAATATGCTTATGATAAAACTCCGATGCTGCAAACCCCGGCGGGCTCTTGGATTGCCCTGCTACTCAAGTATCTGACGCTCATGTCTCGAGCATCTCAACGTTTTGTGACTTAAAGGCTCAAATAACCCTCACTTGATACAGCCGCACAGCGCGAACCTTATTGCAACCTAATGTTGTGCTATCTGCAAATGGAGATGTCTGTTTTAGCTTTTTGAGAACTGTAACACTCTTAATCGGTCATTACCCAGAGCATCTTGACGACTCTTCTCTGAGAAGGCGATAGCGTATGGAGACATGCATGGCTGGTATATGGGGATACGTTTATGACATAGCTGCCGCAACCCTTCGAAGATTGCCCTCTGCGGGCTTTTCTTAAGCTCCCATGGCGATGCTTGGGAGGCATACTGTACGGGCGACCGAAGGCATAGACCCCTTTGAATGGCTTTTAACCTAAGCTACCTTACTTGGAAAACAGACCTGTGGTGTTAGGTGGCTCTGTGCGAGGCGAGCAGTTGCACTTGAAGGTGGTCGTGAACATGGGGCATCTTTCGAGAGCAGGCGAAGAACAGCTGCAGAGTTGTTATGCTGCCAATGGCCTCCACGGGACACGGTACATGTATTACAATTTACTGATGTAGAAACATCGCACGCATCATCTCAATACAGCACAATAAAAGGATCGAGAAAAGTTGCGCGGTCCTCAAGGGTGCGCAGACTGTTAGGCTTCTCTACCGGCCTGACATGCTTGATACATTCAACATGTATGGTCAATGAAGATGAGAGGTAGGCTGGCATGCATCCTGGGTGAAAAGCTACCCTTACATCCTGATCTGGCCTGAATGTTGAAACCCATTCAACCCCTACCAGATGTAAGGGTAGATGTGGGTGACTTTGGAATGAGATGCTTGATTCCAGACTGTTGGGTAAAAATAGGACTTCACAACAACCCTCTCCTACCCTCAAGCCAATATTTCACTTTGCAAGTGACGCACACAACCAGCAAGACAGGCAGATTACTCCCTACTCCACAGCCCGGCAGCAAGCCCCAGCCACATGCAGCACACTTCTTGCTTGTAGGTCATCCTCCTCCAGAAGCTGCTGGTGCTGTCAGCAAATGCTCTGCTGCCTGGCGCTTCAGGTCCAAGACATGGTGCCGCGTTCGTACCTCCAGATACTTGTGCAGGAAATCCTCCAGCAGCGCCTCACCTGCATGAATCACAATGCGTCACAGCCCTTGAAATTTGGGACAGGAGTATAGACATGGTAGAATATGCACTTGAAAAAGGGTGACACCTCAACAATAACATACCCTTTAGCAGAACAGGATAGGGGTCACATGCAGACACAGCAATACAATTAAAACAGACAGCAGCAGGACCCACTGGAATGGACGCAGTGAACTTGTACGTGCCTGCTGACGAGCTGTGCTATTCAGGTGAGAGACAGATAAGCATTCACCCGGCTTCCAGGCTTCTTAAACAACACAAAGGCGCCTGCCTGCCATGGACCATTAGCAGCTGTAGGCACCAGGGATATGGTGTAATGAGCAGGCATCTGCTTAGCAAGCCAACTTGTTCAAAACAGCTTGCCTTACTTTGCAGCATTCAGCTCCTATTCTGAAAGCCCTAGTACCAGCATCAACACCGGATAAGGCGTGCAGCTTCGTCTTCAGTCCTTCCTTTATGCCCACCAACCTGCCAGAGAGTTGCTTGCCAATTTCCCCTACTGCTCATTCCATGCTTCCAGAACTACTCGCCCCAAATTAGGAGCCCTACAACCCTATGCGAGGTCATGCGTAGGTCAAAGCTTGCAATGTGTAGTAAGGGAAGAACATATGTGGGATGTTGCCACTAGCCAGGCTGCATATGATAAATCCCTCTGTCCCGAACATGGTGTAACAATGCGTACTTTAAGAACACATTAAACACCTAGACATTTTTTTAAAACGCCCCCACCTGCCAAGAAGCTGTTTGCCAGTGTCCCACCAGCAGCATCTGCCTCAGACACTGCATCCTCCAGCTTCTCCTTCCACAGCAGGGGGGACAGCGCGCCTGTCACCTTCCGCTGCCGCTGCAGCAGCTCATCAAAACGCGCCTTGATCAGCGTGTACTCACTGCTACGCACAACTGCCAACTGATTCCGGACCTGGCAAAGAAACAGAAAGAAGAAAAACCGTTCGTGTCCAAAAAGATGTGGTTTGTGACAGGGGACGAACAGCCAGATTGATGGTGCATCAAATTCTACCCTGCCGGGTATGATGGCACATCAAATTGGACTCTGCCGTATGTTTTAACATGTCACCACCCCACCTTGAGAACACAGTGTGCTGGACAGGTCATGCAAGCACACTCTCACGCCAGACTTGCAAACACCTAAGAGCCTGTTTCATCCGTGCACGGCTGCTGACCCTAGTATACGTAGCAACATTACAGGACAACCAAAGAGTGTAAACCCTTCAGCTCCGACGGCTCCAAGGCAGACACCTGCGTTGCTGGATCCATAAACAAGAGGCAACAACCCCCTTTGCTCCTTTCAGCAGCGTAGCAGTCGCAGACAAGCGCTATGAGGGGAGCATTGGTCCCATCCTCTTTTCATCTGCTACTTCACCCACTCACCTCATTGATGGCCTCTTGTTTCCCCATGTTTGCCTCTGCCAGTTGTCTATTCTTAACCCGTATGTCCTCAAGCGTGCTTGACATCTGCAGCAACAGCAACATAACAAGCTGTGAATTCTCTGGTGGAGCTAAAGCCAAAGGCGCCAGCAGCAGCATCAGAGACCTGTCTGATGATGGTTTCCTCACGACATATCACCCTCAATACTATATTGCTTGTGAACTGAAAAAAGGATGCACTCACATTCCAGAGAAAAATAGTAAGAGGAGAGACTGCGAATCAATGCAAGCAAAAACGGCATATTGTTGTGGCCCTGTCACTGATCGTGACAACATCTGGAAGGAATTTCGTCACCCACCATTCTCACAGAACCATAAGGACATAGGTCCCACAACCGCAAGCATGTAAGCCTGACAAACTCCTTTTTTTGTAACCCTAATCGACTGGTACCAACTCAAAAAGGCAAACATGTGCTGTTCTCCATCACTATCCTGCAAAGCCTATCGCACACCTGGCATCATATACAGTTCGTAGAAGCCACTACCCACTGTGCATGCACAGCTTGAAGCCACAGCATGGACAGCACTCACCGCTGACCCCAGCACTGCCTCCCGCAGCAGCTCCTTAAACTTGGCTTCATCATGCAGTAGCTCCTCCAGCTGTTCTGTGCTGTAGCGCGAGAAGTCAGGCAGGCGGGAGGATGTAGCAGGGCCAGACATCATACTCACAGACCCCCCTGATGCTCCTGCCATGTTCGACAAGCTGCTGCTGCTGCCACCACCACCACCACTAATGATGCCGTTCACTTTAGGGGAGGCAGCACCACCAGCAGAACCTGGGCCTGAAGAGGCGGGGCCAGGACCTGGTGCAGGAGTAGCACACGGCAGAAGACATGAAGCACTTGGGGTTCAGGGGTTTAAGGTTAATTGAGGCGCTATACCCTTAGAGGCTGGGCCAGGACCTGAGTATCACACGGCAAACAAGCTTAGGCTATGATGTTGCACTTGGGGGCTCAGGTTCAGGCATACCCAAAATGCCTGAAACGGAGCAAGCCAACAGATGTTAAGCAAATGGCTGGTCTCGGATCTACCCATGACTGACATATTGCACAATGTAGTCTACAACCTACTCTTGGGCTGCCGCCATGTGGATAGTTCAAACAAAACCTTCCCCTTCTTCATACCCCTTTTGCAAAGCCTTCAAGCAACACCAAACATGCCCACGACCAATGACCAGTGCCGTCCATTGACGGTCCCTTGAGACGCAATGCATGTGTACCCGTATTCTGGCCAAAGCGGTCTGATGCAGTAACCCAATCAGTGAGCAGACTGCTGTGCCCCATAAGCACACATGCGGCAGCATGCATGTGCCTTACGATGCACCACTAGGGCCCTGAGCAGCTTGACGAGCCGGTTCATGTGACTACACCGCCATGAGGAGAGGAACGGTGAGAGCAGCCCAGTTAGACGAAAACAACAGAGAGCAGCACAGAGCCAAAAACATCTACCTTGCATGCTCCTTACCTCCTGCTCCTTACCTAAAACATTGTCACCACCCGAGATATCACCACCGGTTCTGCCTTCCAAACCACTCTCCTATCTCCTGCCCCCCTTCTCCCCATTTCCCCCTGCCCCCATTCCTCCAGCACCTCCCCTCCCTACTCACCTGCAGCATTGAGGTTCCCTGCTGATCCTGATGGTCTGTAGCTTGGGCCCCCAGGGTAACCAGCTGGGTAAGGCACAGTGCCAGGAACACCTGAGAAGAACAGCACATGCAAAGCATAATCAAACAAAATCCCACAAAGCTCTGAGGTGAGCAAGTCTGCTCCTGTACCATTTGCATAACCCCATGACGACCTGGAACAAGAGGTATGCTGTGTCATTCCATGTGCTACTTGGAAAACAGGCATAATTAGAACGCCATAAAAACTGTAACTGACGAACGGGCTTCCCCAGCCCTCCCCACCACCTACCCACTCACCCATATTTCTGTTGTCTGATACCACCCCTGCTGAAAGTGCTGCTACTGCCTCTGCTACCACTGTCACCAGCTTGCTACTGCCATATGCCCAACTGGTGAGTTGAGGGGTGTGCACCCGACCAGTGGAGTCCACAATGGGGTGGGCCACGGGAATTAGCACACTCAAGATGGGCCGCTCCTGCAGAACAAAACAAAGCCAAGCCCAGCAGGCACGTGTCAAGTGTTAGGCTACCAAAGGTCTACTACAGACTCACCTAATTCTGCAGATGTTTCACGGTGGAAGCTGGAGGGCATAGGATGGTACCATGTTCTACAGTATGTCTACGCACATTGAACAACATGTAAAACGCAGCCACCCACTCAACGACACAGATACACGCAGTAGAATAGAACAGCTCTTAGCTAGAGCGCTGCCATGCGCATGCAATGCAGCTGGTGCAATGACTGGGATGAGCATATGTTCCCAATGTCTCCAGCAACCTTCCTTCCACAGTCATGGAGACAATAGAGGTGCTGGCAGTACCTTGAAACTGCTCAGGGACCCTGGCTCACTGGACTGCTCTCCATCATTCAGACTACTCGCCGGAGGGTTTTCTAACAGGTCTATTGCTTCTGTTTGGACTTCCTCTATTTGTTGTGTGTGAACTACCTCACTGTCTCTAAAACAGCTTGAGGTGCGGGGCCTATGGCACCTTTTGCGATGGCATATCACAAAATGTAATAGCGAACTATTCCGGTGGTCAATGTAGCAGCTTTACTGCTGATGAGCTCACCTGAGGGAAGTGTGGTGTGAGGCTGATGCGGAGGGCAGTGGTCTTATGGTCTCTAAGCTCAAGTGGAAGGTCCCAAACGGACCTGGATGAGAGCAAATGCCAGCCACACGAGTCAAACACAGACTGATGCAAGCAGCTCTAGAGACTCAACCCATCCAAGCACTCAACCTCTGAGGGCACAAGGATCACCCGAGCAAATGACTAGGATGGATGCGGGTCCGTGGATACTTTACAGATTGCTTCTATGGCAACTGTGAGTCCCACTATATGTTATAAAAATGGGAGAGATACATTCTATGCTACTGCGCAAAGCCAGGTCGGGTCAACGGCGAAGTGCTATCCTAACCACCACAACTATGCCACCAGTCATTATACCTCCCTCGTCAGCTGGAACTGCCAGAAGCAGGTCCAGAGCAATGCACAAATGTGTAGTTGAGGTTGGTATCGGACTGGAGACCCATGCAGCAGACATGATGCCTTGACTGCGCAATCTGCCTATGCTAGAGGCCAGTGCAAGCTGATTGCTGTATCTGAACATCAAGCTGATACAAGGTAATGAGAAGGTGATTGAAGCCTGCCTTATTGATTTGTATTAGCCTACCTGTCTGGATTGATGGCTTTAGCTGTCGGATAATGCCGCAGCATGTCCTCTATATGCTGAGTGCGCCTGCAGTAGACTCGGCAAGCTTGAGCAAGAGGTTCATCTCACATAGCATCCAAGCGAGCATGCTAAAACGGCTTACTCCGCTGCTAGGGGACCGTAGGGGGCATAGCTGCCGTAGTTTGCCATTGTCTTCTGGGCTGATTAAGCAGGTTAGCTATACATGGTTTGCTCATACGATGCGCATCTTCCTTGCTTGCAGTTGGATGCTGCAACTATCCAAGCCAGATCTACGGACACATCCCTAAAAATCACAGTGAGTAAGTCCTTATTCTTGTTTACTTCATTCTTACACCCGTATCACACGGAGTCAGCATGACACAGGCCAGCAGCATCTGCAACCAACCCTTGTACACAGTAGGGGGAGAGAATCATGGACAATCGCTCCTCGACTAAGCCAGCCCACGCCAGGCAACTGCATCAGTACTAGGCACATGTGAATCAAACCCGTGTCCTGCCAAGTGTGGCACTTGAGTGAGAAGTCCTGCAAACCTGCCTCGGAACAGCCTCAAGCACCTTGGCTCCCACGAATACTATATGTACAAGAGGGTTTCCACTGAATGCGGTCCATTGCATAAGCACCGAGCGATATTCTGCAGAACGTTGCCAGAACTCATACATTAGCAAACTTTTGGTCTGACCTTGCTTACCTCCGTTTATTCTTGGTTCCATTTGCAAGCGCACTCAAAGGTAGAAGCCTAGGCGCCTGGGTCATTCTAGCTACGGGTGATGGCAAACGTCTATAAGGGATCCAAAAGTGGAGTAGACCGGGGGCGGGTGGAGCAGGAGGAGGAGAACGAGCCTTTGCTTCGGGCCGTTCAAAGCGACCCACCAAAGAGCCATCCACCTTGTAATAGGGACTCTCGAAAGGAAATTCGCCCAAGCAAAGACGATGTTGCTCAGACTGTCATTGATGTCTCCCAGGAGCTATGCAGCACATCTGGCAGTGGCGAGGATGGAAGCAGCGTGCCAGCTGCAAAGGCGGAACCACGGACCTGCCGCATCTGCTTCGATACTGAAGAAGACCCTGCTACTAACCCGCTGATCAGTCCATGCCTCTGCACGGGCTCCAGCCAGTACATACATCGGGAGTGCTTGCAGCACTGGAGGACAACAGGCCATAGGCAAGATGCCTACTACCAGTGCGAGGTGTGCAAGTTCCGCTACCAGTACAGGCGCCTCTGGTGGGCGGACATCCTGGGAAGCAGCACGACCCTTGTTATAGCCTTTCTTCTACTAGTCAGCCTGCTCACCTTTGCCCTAGGGTTTGTCCCTATTATGCCAGCAGCTGCAGCAGTGCGTGTAGGCAGCATCCTGACCCACATCGCCAACGGTGTCATCATGATGGCCTGTTTCGGGATCCTCCTTACCATCGCAGTCCTTATCAGCAGAGCTTCAGGGGTTAACTTGCTTTGGTTCCTGCCAGACCCCTGGCTGCCTGGCTGTCTGTGTTTGGATTGCTCTGTATGTAGCCCACTGGAAGCAGGTGTGTTTGGGGCAGAGTGTGGCATAGCCCTGCTGGTCTTCTTGGCAGTGCTGTTGATAGCTGTTGGCTTTGCTTTGGCATGCTACATGCTGTATGGTATGTTGTGGCTGATGGTGTTCAGCCTTTTACAGCGGGCGCAGCACATGGTGGAGAATGTGAAGCCTCAGCAGCACCTCAGGCAGCAGGAGGAGAAAGCTGAGGAGCAGCAGGCAGGGCCATCCGAGGTATGCTGAGGCTTGAGGGAGTGGTATATAAATAGATATGCTTACATCTGCGCTCGTGCTGTGACAATCTGGTGAATGGTTTTTCATACTCTACAGTTTTACGTCAGGTGGTCTAGGATGTGTAGGATGTAGCTAGGGTTGGGTGGAAGGTGTATTCTGGCAGGCTCGGGAGACAAGCGAGAGTGCTAGGGTTGGGATTTAGTAGAGGTCAAGGTGTGGCAGCAAGAAAGGTGTTACAGGAGCTTGTTTTGTAGCAGTGCGCAACAGCTGTTTTTTCCTTGTGCAGTATGTTGGGATGTCCATTTCATATACAGTAAGCCATCTAATAAGAGACCAAGCATATCGGGAGGGCTTGATGTCAGCATGGGCATTGTTAAGCATGGGACCATGTACACTACAACTTATTGACATGTACAGCTCTGAAGTTCAGATGTGCTTTTGCATCCTGCATGGGCTTGGAACAGGGTGTGCTATTGCTTGGCACTCTGGAACTAGGTATCTTTTTCGTCTGAAGCTCTTGCATCTTCGTTGCTCAGCCAGCAATGGAAATGGACCAATACATACTCCACTCTAAAAGACGTAGGTGGGGTCTGTGCCTCATCCGCAGCATGACACGTAGCGTGGGTTGTGCAGCAGGCCGCTGCTGGTGATGGGCCAATGGGGCATGCATTACGCAGCATGCTGCTGCACGGCCTGAGGGCTCTGCAATGGTCTCTCCTAACACATATTACGCTGCATGTAAGAGTAGTGGGCATGTGCAGGGGATGATCTTTTCAGCTTTGTTCTCAGAGAATGCATATGGTGTGTGGGGACCGATGACCACAGAACATACTTCATTCGGAGTGTTACTTGGTTGAATCTTGTATGCAGGATGGAAGTGGGTGTGATTGTGGCTCTGCTGTGGCAAGTACCCTATGCATCTTACATTGGCAAACCCATCGGCACGCGTGCGGTGCCACAGTGCGTATGGTCAGTAGTTTTTTCTCTCTCCCTTTGTTTAGAATTTCTACGGTTAGAGCAGATAGTCTCCTATGGTCAGCACAGTCTTCATTTCACCTTTAGCATTTCTCTTGTCTTCATTCACCATTCATGTTAGACATATCAAGCATGGTCAGCGCTGTCTTCTTTCGGGGACAACAGATGTGTAGTTCGGGCCGATCAGATGTAGTGTGGCTCAGCTCACTTTGATGCGAATTGGTGGCTGTGGACGTGATGGACATCTATATATAGGAGATAGATCACTGCACAGCTTTGGGGCCGCGCATGCAGAACCTGCCGGATGGACATCTATGCATGCATCAGCTAAGGAAATGGCGTGGCATGTGTCCTGCAAGTTCAATCAAAGGGGCCGGAAGCATAGAACAAAAACAAACAAAAAAAAATTTAGATGTAGATATGGGGCCGGAAGCATAGATGTAGATAAGGGGCCGGAAGCATAGATGTAGATATGGGGCCACGGGGACCAGGTATGTAGGCCTTGTCCGTTGTGAAGCTGGACCGGTGCTGTACAAGGGCAGATAGTACTGTTGTACAGGATGAGGAATAAAGGGCTTCGCCCCAAGATGGCTGGCCCCGGTTATGGTGTTGGTTTTGTGCAGCATGCCTAACATTTTGTGCAGCCTACTAAGTGAGTGCAGTCAAAACTAGTGTTGAAGACCAAGTGAAGAAGTTCTAAAGAAGGCACCACGCACGCGGCGCGGCCGTGGTGGGAAAGCTGTCAATAGTATCTGCTGCAAAAGTATGTCTTACTTTGTCCAGAGTCATGTGCTTCTATGTGTAGTGGCTGCTGCATTGGTGTGGAGTTGGTAGTATCAACGGGACTTTCCACCGGCAGCTAGTAAGTGCTGCGCCTGCCTTTGCTTTTAGTTGGGAAACAGCTGGTGATGGCCACATAGAGTGCTACGTTTGTTTGAATAGTGTACATAGCATTAGCTGGCCAGCTTGTGAAGGGGAGGATCGGAGAAGCATGGCTATGCGGAGTTTGCTGAAAGATGCAAAGCAATGCATACATGTCCCTGACAACGAAGTAGTAAATCGGCGACTGTCAAAGCTGCAAATATCGGCTCTGAGTGCGAGAGCATATTTTACCAGAGAATGCTAATGCAATGCTAAAAGGATGCTCTGAGCCTAGCTCGAAGAGGGTGGCTGGGCAAGGTCCAGGCTCGTGCGTGAAAGCGTGAACTGATGCAGAAAAGCGATGCTTCCTGTCGTGCATGCCTCATACATGCAGCATTAGCAAGGCTTACCGTTGGAGTAACCTTCCTCTGCTGCTAAGACAGGCCGCGTGCCCTGCTCGCTCCCGCATCGAAACTCCCCAGACCCGGCACGGTACAGTGAGCATGGATCTTTGCCAAGGCCCATGGTGGTAACCCGAACACTGCTTTCACGCCTTACATGCTCCCCAGCCAAATGTGTGCAGGGTTTCTAGCAAGCCGGGACCTTCCTGCTCCGTCAGGAACGGCGATCGCAGCCTGTTTGTAGGAGCTTCAAGCGGCAAGCAGGCACATATCCTCGTATAGTGCATGCTAGTAGCGTAACAGTGCATGGTAAGGTTGGAGGCTGTACAGCTCGTTGTGACCGGCTAATGTGTTCGACAGAGCTCGACAGGCGATGAGTCTGACACAAGACCACACGGAGCCGTTTGGTGTGCTGCGAACTTCAGACAAGAAAGAAGAGCCCAGCTTTGCCAGCAAAGGCGTGCTTGGGTAAGACAAGGGCAAGGCAGAGGCGCTGGCCCCTCGCCACGAAAGTTGGCAGTTGGCAGTGGAGATGACTAATCCAGGTCATTCGCCGCCTCAGCTTCCGCTCCTAGCGCGTATGCGACGCTATAGCTTGCCCCTACCGGGGCCAGCCAATAACATGTTTTGTATTTCTAAGTTAGAAGGAAGTGACATTACAATCGCAGGAATCGAACTTGCGTTCTACCCTGAATCGAGGCAAACTATGGTTAGGACAGAAAGTACCGTTACAACTAGGAATCGAACCTGAGTCTGTCCTGTGACAGCCAAGAGGAATAACATAGCTAAGAGCAGTACAGACAGGGATTCACTTATCGTACAGATCATCATCATGTGCACGGCACGATATGCCCCCAATAGGCTTCTTCAAGGTAATATGCATTAAATGTGTTCTGGGCCTATCTATATATATTAGGTAAGGCGGGTCCACTCCCTTAACATATGCAAGAAGGGATTTCCCCCCTTCTCTGCGTAGTTCTCTCTCTCTCTCTCTCTGCATTAAATGTTTGTTTGTAACATTGCATGCTGCCATAGTCCCCGCACCGCAAAATGTCACACAAACTGCGTGGCTGGTGGAACAACAGATTGGCTGCCTTCACAGGGCTGCAACTTGATGCAAACATATGCCTTAACAAACAAACAAACAAACAAAAATGATGCTCTGCACATGTTAAGGCATATGCATACCGATTCACCCCAGGCCTGTAGTCAGAGCGTAAGTTGGATACCATAGACCACAACATCATCCACTAAATGATCACATCAAGTAAAGGCATGACCTCCCCTACTCGCACGACAACTTTTCACATTGCATGCCAGCCTACCTCTTATCTTCATTCACCATTCATATTGAATATATCAAGTGACTACATGATCACACCATGTAAAGCAGAACAAGACTAGTGCAGTTCCCCCTACCGGGGCCAGCAGCGTGCGAGCAAAGCTGCTTCCCGTAACCCACATGGCACCCATCATATCAACACAAGGACACGCATCTATCACCAAGCAGCAAAAACAGTATGGCATGCAAGAGGCAGTATTTGGCAAGGACCCCGCCACTTTGCAGCAGTTCACCTTCAAGGTGAGGCCCCACCAAACAATGATGAGGCCCAGCCAAACATTTAAAAACGGTTGACACCCACTGTGCTGCTGCCTGTCACGTCTGATCCCACTGCGACACCTGCCACTGAAACATGTGAGCATCTGCCATTGCTGAACCTGCTCTGGTTTGACTGGGGAGCTGATGTGACTGTAGCGGAGAGATCCAATCTATACAGCCATTCTTGCTGATCCCACAGGTAGGCATGCTGCCCTGTGAACACATACTAACTACTCCCCTGCTGCTGCTGCTGTCGATTAGAGTATCTTGAGATAAAGCACAACACAGCCATGCAGCGCCCAAGCCATGCGACTCCAAGGAGTGAGTCACAGTGCCTCATGGTTGTAAGAGCAGCTGCAAAGCTCTCATGATTAGTGCTTTCAAGTAAGATGACCAGATATTTGCTACACTGATGGCTCCTGGAGCTGCTTGCAGCATCAGTTCAGTCTGATTGCTGCTGCTGCTCGTGGTGGCGTGTTGCTCCAGTGCTGAGCTGCTGAAAGTTGCAGGGGGTCTTAACATACACAGCATGAATGTTAAGACCCATGCTTCTTTATAAAACAGGTGCAGCTGCGAAAGCCAGCAAGGTAGAGGATACATCCAAACCCCGTAAAACGGCCTAACAAGCATGCTGGACTTAAACCCCGAACCCCAGCAGACCCATACCAAACGGACTGAGAGACTCACTACGGTGGTCTTCAACAAAATATACCAGAATCCCCTACCCATAGCCAGAACACACTGTGTCAGAACAACCCACTAGGCAACACAAACAGCTTTCCCTGGTCATGCCAAAGGGCAAAAAAGTATAAAAAAGCATTTGGCAAGCTATTGCACTTTTAACCAGCAGACTTTACCCTCTCCCTGTCACATGGCAACTGTGCAGGCTGAGGGGCAGGGTTTAGGCTGTCATCAATTGAATATGTACAACAGCAGCCAGGATATTGCACAACACACAACATGTGTCTCTCCAATTCATCACCCAACCCAACCCCTCAGCTAAACCCTAGCTTCAACCCCACCAGTGTCCCATTATCACATCTCAATGCTGCTCACCGTTGTAGCCCCTAGTGGGTGTGCCCGGCTGCTGGCCCTGATAAGACCCACCCAGAACCCCACCCCCAGGGCTCTGATGGCTACCAAAGGTATTAATATACATTGTAAAGCTGCCGCGCTCGTATGGCTGGCGCCGCTCCAAACTGCCAATCACCATTGCTGCTTTGCTGCTCTTTCTGTGCGCAGGCACTGGCAGACCCTCTCTCACTTCTGAGGCCCCGGAACCATTTGGTACTGCCTCTTCGTCACCGGTGTCACCAGTCACTAGGAAAGGTGCCGCTGCGTCATCTTCCAAGCCAGCTGGCCCCTTGGTGAACAGCTCCTTAAAGTAATCAATGAAGTTGCCGGTTAAGAAGAAGAGCAGCAGCGACATCACCAGCCCAGCGTAGATGCCATTTGCAATTGAGAAGGTGAAGGGCTGGATTACAATGGTCAAGAAAGCTGGCACTGCGGTGACCATTGTACTCCAATCGATATGCACTGATTCCCCCATCATCATCGCCCCTACCAGCACCAGCACCGGAGCAGTTGCTACAGCTGGAATGGCTTGCAGGAACGGTGCTAGGAACATAGACAGGCAAAAGCACATAGAGATAGTGATAGCCACTAGCCCTGTCCTCCCCCCCTCCTTGATCCCCACAGCACTCTCAGCAGCAATAATGAGAGGGGTAGTGCCTGTCAGCGCCCCTATTGCAGTACCAAAAGCAGCAGCAACATAAGCTATTGTAGCTCCCGGCACATGCCCGTCCTTCACTAGACCAGCTAAGTTACCCAAGCCGAACAGCGCCCCTCCGATATCGAACGTCATTACCAGCACATACGCCAGCACTGCACCCCAGGCGTTGGTGGTTGCTCCTTTCCCAAAGAGCTGTGTGAAGTCCATCGGGAAGACTTTGAGGTGGGGGAGTGACAGGAACTTCCTGGGCCAGGTGTTTTTGATGGCAAAGAAGCTGAGGGCAACAGCAAAGATACCGAGGATGATGGAGCCCTTGACGTTGCGGTAATGTAGGGCTGAAATGATCGCGAGGCCTAGGATGGCCAGCACAGGCTCAAGCGCGGTGAGGTCACCCAGTGTCACCATGGTTTCGGCGTCTGGCACTACGATCTTTGCGGTTTGCAGGCCAATGAAGGTCAACAACAGACCCATGCCAACCACCTGCAGAGGGGAGAGGGGGAGGGAGGAGAGGGGCAACAGACAATGAGACACACCATACCGGGGCATGAGCTGGAAGAGGCAAGATCATTTTGAAGTGGAAACCTGCCGCTTCAGGCCAACATGCACACATGCATATCTGTAGATATCCATTGTAGGTAACACCGCAACAACTATGTCAGCAGTTAAGGAGGCAAAGCACCATATGCAATATGGTCACAACCACATTGAGGCTAGTTCTGCGAACATTCTCAGAGCTACGCACCCAGCTATGTAAAGAACCGGCACTGCTGCGACAGCTGGTGGATAAACCAATAAAGAGCAGCTGCTTTATTGTTCCACCCCGCCCGTTTCTAGAACAGGTTGAGGTGCAGAGCCTACAGCACTTTTGCTACTTGGCCTATCTTGAATTCTCTTACAGCTGCCATTGCCAGGGCCAACAGGCTGGTCACATTGACACATCAGATGTTAGCCCAAGCTACTGACAGCTGCTCTAAGTGCACCAGGGAGTGTACATCTCCTTGCCATCTTGGGAGGGCTGCTTATTTTGGCATACTCCATGGCAGGCCACAAAGCGCAGTTAATGAAGAAAACACGTCAAACCAATTGCTGCGTGCTCTGCTACCGTTTCAGCACCTCACACCCTCAGACCTTCTAAGCAACAAGCCCCAGGGCCCCTCCAGAACCACAGTACCCTAAGAGCTGCTAACAAGCCCCAGGGCCCCTCCAGAACCACAGTACCCTAAGAGCTGCTAACAAGCCCCAGGGCCCCTCCAGAACCACAGTACCCTAAGAGCTGCTAACAAGCCCCAGGGCCCCTCCAGAACCACAGTACCCTAAGAGCTGCTAACAAGCCAGGGGCCCATTACAGGTACATGCAAGCAGAACAGGGACAGCTGTTCACCATCTATAGCCTCCATTCCACTAAGCCCCACCTACCGTAGCAAGTTTGATTGCATCAGGCACAATCGTAAGGATGAGCCGCAGTGCATGTATGATTGCTAGCACAGCCACCAGCCCCGCTGCCACCAAGCATCCTGCTAGTGCTGCATGTACTGACACCCCCACCCCCAGCACTTGAGAGAACACCAGGTAGGCGTTGAGGCCCATGCCTGGGGACATGCCCATGGGCAGGTTTGCTATGAGGCCCAGGAGCAGGCAAGCGATGGTGGAGGAGAGGGCCGTGGCAGTCACCACTGCTGGGATCGGCAGGCCTGATGCAACATGGAGATGGGAGGTGAGGAAGAAGCAGAAGTTCGAGGGTGGAGCGAGTGTCAGCGGACCAGGCTTTGGCTGAAAACTTGGGGTTAGTGAAATGAGTGTTTACTGGCAGATCTCCTACAGTAACTTCTGAAAAATTCAGTAACTTTTAACAGATAGAGAACGATTTGGGCGGGGGGCAATGCTTCAGCATGGGGGTTTATGTTCATGACAGGGTCTCCTGGGGCTGCTGATGTGATGAAGCAAGCAAGGAGGCACTGGTAAGACCATCAATCAGACATGGCTACAATAGTCAGCCTCTGCCATGCAGCTCTCGGGTAAAGGATTAGTCAATGATGAATGATGGTGAGCTAGATTGGGCTAGTATGGTGCAACTTCCTTTCATCTTTCAACCTCCATTTCCGCTCTTCAGCACAGCATGAAACGATGCCGCCTTCTTCATTCTACCCTGCTTTCATCACTTGTACCCAATCTCCAGGACGATCAGACGCCTGCTTGATGGTGGCACGCTTTGCAGGAAGCGGCGCCAATTGCGCTGCTGATTTAAAATGCACTTCCATCCAGGCAGCTGTGTGTGCTGCAGCCCCTTTCTGATTATTTACTTTCTGACGACAGATACTGGGGCTCACCTGCTGCTCCTAAGATCTGCGGGTTAACCAATAAAATGTAGCTCATTGTGAGGAAGGTCACAACCCCAGCCTTGATCTCTGTTCCAATGGTCGACCCACGTTCGCTGACCTTGAAATACCTGCATGAACAGCAGTGCCAAGTTTGTGCGCGTTGAAAGGAATGGCTTTCAAGCATCCAGAGCCGCGGGCTTGTATGTAATTGGAGATGACAGACTCATCTGCAGACTGAAGGTGGGACCCGGGCCGGGTGTGACTGGGGTTTTCTCAAGCATGCTGCAGAGCAGCCAAAGCAACGGGCATGTTAACAAGTAGTACGCACCTGTCTATGCCATCTCTAAACGTCATTGTTGCTACCCCTGAAAGCCTTGGACACCCGGTTTCAAAACAATGCAACCGGAGAATGGAACTGATATGCGCAGAGCACTCAGCGTGACCGCGTAGACTAGTCGCAACCAAATGGTTTAAAGCGGTTCGCTTCAGCCGTTAGGAGCTTTGTACCTTGCTGTACATGCCCACACGTGGTGGAGTTACTTCACACGTGTCGAAGGTAACTAGATAACCACAGGCCACATACCCGCCCACTGCCCGCATGTGCCTGACAGTGAGATCTAGCAGGATCGAAGCTGTACCATTCGACACATGCACGTGCGACGGCTGGACTGCTCAAGGAATAACTGCACTGAACATGCCGCTAATGTGTCACTCGGGGCCAGCCGCCTAGCCATTTTCGAAGGGCTCTTTAGCATCTCCCTTGTGATCGGAGTAGCACGAGAAGTTGGTGCTAGCTTGCTACCTGCATTTGACACTGCTGTATCAGGAGCACACTACATCACTGGCAGCCTTCACACCCCGCCGAGCACAGCCAGCCCCAGCAAATCTATGAGAGCCACAGCATGCCTCAATACAACACGACTGCAACGCTGCGATAGAAGACCACACTTAGCAGGGTAATGGATCCTCACTTCCTCTCTGCAGTGTAGAGACAAAATGCAGTGCATTACCTAGAACCAACTGGAGTACTTTGATATACTCATAGCAGCAGCATCAGGTCATAGTACACTGAATATGGGAGTCACAGAAGGGAGGACTGGCTGGAGGCTAGCCTGGTACTGGAAGGCCATGCAGTAGTAACATCTCCTATTGGGGGAGCAACCATCAACTGGTAGCTGCATGCATTCCGCCAGTGCAACTGGCCCACAGCCAAGGCAACTGCAACAAACCTCTACCCGCACCTCCATCAATTGTGCATGTTCAAGTCAATAACAGCTGCTGACATGATATGGACAGCACCCTCTTTCCTCACAAAACAGCAGCTGCTGCTGCTGCTGTGCCACCTTAATTTACTTCCTAGGCATCTCTTCATTCACCAATCATGTTATGTATACAAAAAATTCAACTAGCACCGACACCCATGTCCCAGCTGTGACGAGCCAAACTCATGCTCAGATGGATTAGATGCACCAACTTGTGCTGGTGTTTAAGCGAGTCTGGTATGCTGCATTGCTCTTCAGGCCACACAATCAAGCACACACACTTCACACTCACTTCCTCCTGCCACTGGCCTATCAGAATACCCTGAGCTGAAGTACTACTAGCTTGTACTGCAATCAGAAGCAGCAGCAACAGTCACTAATCCATTATAAGTGTTGATCTCCAACCGTTCAGGGGCTGAGTTGTTCCCTTAACTTTGTTCACCCACTCCGACCAAGCAAAACAGGAGCTACCCCATAATGTCATTTACCCTACAGCCCCATCAGTACTACTTGCACACAATAGACTATATGTTCAGAGAGACCACTGCCTAGCCCTCTGGGCCGTGCAGCACCCAAGCACGACTCCAACCAGTTTCTTAGTGGGGTGGGGTGAGTAAGTGCGAGCGAGAGAGAGCCAGAGGGACAAGATAGACTATATGAGACAGATCATGCACACAATAGATGATCTGGCAACCTGGTTCACCCCCGCTATGCCTCGCCACTCTGCTGGCCTTGCAGCAGCAGCAGGTACTAGAAGAGACCTCCTGGTTCCTGCCACACCTACCGCACTCACTTCATACTCGTTTATTGCCTTAATCTCTCTTGTTTGCGCTGCCTTGCCATAAACCACAACACCAGGCTGCCTGTACAGAGCACTTTTGTCACCATATGCATTCATACAGACCTCTTTGACACCCCATGTAAGACATTGCTTCGTCATACTGCACTCTTCAACATCAGCGGCCAGATTTGAACCCATGAGCAGCAATATGATACAACTGCCACGGTAACTGATAGTGACCTAAAAAGAGGGTATGCATGCCAGATTAATACTTGAGTGCCAATGCATACAGCTAACAGGCTACGTCTGCCAATAGCAGATCCCAATTCATATCACAGTAAGCGCTTTGAAGGCAGACGTATATGTGTGAAAGGGGATCAATCGCCACCTGGCCCAATCCAGAGGCAGGATGCGTCTGAACACAAGGATACATGTAAAGCCATCTCCACTCCAGTCCTCTTCATTGCAACAATGCGAGTACAACCCTAAAGCTGCTGGCACCTGCCATACATCGGTAGGCAAACGGCAAGACAAGATGCTTTCCGCAGGCAGATTGAACACACTGTATGGTACAGATACTTACACAACCGCAAGAGGATTTGCAGCCGTTGTGGAAATGAGCAGGAACCTGCCCTACACGTTGTGTAGCCTTGCAAGCCTGCTGTCCACTTGCTGCTGCCACAACAATGGCACGCTGGCAGCCATATCCTAGCCCTCCATACCCCTACTCTCTTCAGCATTGCTAGCTGGTCCTCCTGGTGGTAATGATGGCTACGGCATGATGCAGCAACCCCCGGTTCCACTGCCCTTGAGGGGTGGTCCGCTTATCACCAACATTGGATCATGCAGCTCTGCTGCAACAGCAACACTATTTGATCAGAGATAAGCCATGTAGCCCCTCATCATCCTCATTGGCCCTCATGGTCAAGCTGCACATGGGCTTGGTAGCAGTGCTGACTGCAGTACCCTGAGCCGCACACATCGCACTGCTGGTGTTCTCTTTCATTGGTGAAGTGCGGGGTACCATAGCACACTACACATTGTGTCTTGATCAGGTTCCACTTCCCCTGGAGCCAGATGGACGCAAACTCCCGTGCTGAGTTCCCATCTCTTGCTCTTGGTCCCCCGAACCCTGAACTTGTACCCAGGATACGTTCCATCGCTTCTTTGCTGGGTGGCGAGGGCGCAAAGGTAGTGCCAGCTGGGTTTCTCAAAGCTGCTGCTGCAACGATAGGAATTGCAGATTGAAGCGTCTTTGATCGCCTGGCTGCATCGTATCCATCCAGTACCAGGTTCAACGTGTCTGGGTTTCGAAAGTTAGCGTAAACAGTGGCGAGAAAGAGGTACTGGGGTGTGGTGATCTCCCTTCCTAAGAGGGCCTGAATATCGGCTCTGGAGCGCACGATGGCGTCTAATTGCGGCAGCATCTGAGGATGAAGACCCTTTGCGAAAGCTTCCTCTGAGAGTTTAGCGACCAATGCACTGTCGTACTGCTCCCCTTCTAGCCGCCTCAGCGTGGATGCCAGGGCGGCCCTAGGTTCACTAGGGAGGCATAGAGCCATAAGCTCAGCTCGGAAGAACTGAGGGTGCTCCTTGAAAGCGGTTACGAGCGCTGACGCAACAGACATGGCTTGAGACAGAGGAGGAGGTTGGGGACTGAGGAAATATAGTGGCAAGTGTGTTACTGGCAGGCAAGTATGTTAGGGACCCTGTCATAATCTATGGAATGGCTAGTAGGATGGCTTGTGGCCTGCCTGCCTCGCCACAGTCGTACTGCCCTATACGCACCTGGCAGCAGTTGTAACTAGGCTCATCTTGGCCCAATATTCTTGGGCGGATCCATTGCGTGTGTTCAACGTACATAGACCCCAAGGCTATCCACGCTGGACCGCATCACTCGGGATTGTGTTTATGCCATAGCTAATAAGTGGCAGTGGCACAGGCATCCTGACGTGCAACTAGCAGTTATAGCAGGAACCCAAAAGAAATGCTGTATTGCTGAGCGCGCATGCCACGTATATAGTGTTCTGCAAGGCGAGATGGATCGCATGCCGCTGTCACACCTTGTGTTTAGGATAGCCAATATCAGTGACCCGGTGCTGAAGGGCAAAGTGGCCAAGGCCATTGGCATCTTGCAAAGGACCTTTGCGTTGTACAAGTGAGCACATTGGAGGCAAAGCTGTAAGGCAGTGTTGTTATGCCGTACTGAGCTTGCAGCTCACGAGGATCCGAGCCACAGGAGCCCTTTGGAACTGCTGTGAAGCAGCTAAGGCTGCAGCATAACTTCATTTCATGATAAGCCATAGCAAACAGTACCACAGGCCCCGCACCTCACGCTGTCAGAAATAACAGTTGGGTGGAACAAGGCTGCAGCATATTTTCGTAACTGGTGTTATGCAAGGCAGGGTGCAGCAGGGCAACCCTGAGGCATGTAGTGTTTACTTCTTTTGCAGGTTTGAGCACATCTCCCTGAGCTTCAATGGCGGCAAAGATTCCACTGTCCTCCTACATCTCCTCAGAGTGGCCCTTGTCTCAAACGCCCTGCAGCTGATTGAAGACCAGCAGCGCCTGTCAGCTTCAGGAGCAGAAGCAGTACACTCCCTCAGAAGAGTTTCATCAGGCCCTAAAGGCTTTTCAGCAGCAGTAGCAGCAGCACTGGCTCTTTCATCTGCTTGTTCAGCAAGCACATGCAGCAATGGTAATGATGTGGGAGGCGCGGGCGTCAATTCTTTGGCATCAGGAGCAGCAGCAGCAGCAGATGGTGAAGTACTAGCAGGCATAGATCAACTGCAGGAAACAGATGCAAAAGGTGAGGCGAGTGCAGACTGCTGCCGCGATTAACAGCTAAACATGTATGAGCTCGGGAACTGTACAGGATGGTCCATACTCCTGTGCTATGCTTGCAGCGGGCTCGTAGTTATAGACAAAGGGTTTGCAACATTGGGCAGGGCCTGCTTGTTTTACTTGTATTATGCTTTGGGGTAAACAACATCGCACCACATTGAGGATATACGTTGACCTATCCTCTGAGTTGGGCATGGACAGTTTAATGCCTGGTACTTAGGCAGCACTGGTGGCCACTGCAAGCACGACCGTCTTGCAGAGAAGGCTGCTGAATCTGCTGCTGCTGGCTGCGTTGCTTCTGAAATATACGATTTCCTGTGTTGTGTGCAGCTCTGGCAGGCATGAACAGCTTCTACTTTGCACGCACAGATGACTTTGAAGAAGTGCGGGACTTTGTGCATGAGATGAACAACATGTAAGTAAGAGGGCAGTAGATACATGTGATTTCAGAATCATGATGCAGCCTCATACTCTAAGCACATGTACTGCATTATCATGAAACTTGAGGGCAGGGCTGTGGCATCTGTACTGCGTCTGGGTGCCTGGAAGAGAGGTATGTCTGTACCCTGCCCTGCACAAAGCAGACATCCTCTTTGAAACTAGATCTGGTTTTTTAAAACGTGATAATCCGTTATGCAACTGCGAGGGAAAGCCGGCGTTACAGTTCATCCTGATTTATGGACCTGGCTGGCCAAAAACGGCTAACCTGTTGGGACTTGAAATCAGTTGGGACTTGCAAAGTTTTGGTCCTGCACAGAGTATGCAAGAAAATGTTTGCAAAGGTTGCATCAATAGATAGAAAAGGCGGAATAATCGCTAGGGTCACTGGGTTCTGCTATGTAAAGATTTATGTCCTATCACTGTCGCCTGCTAACTGTACTCCCCCCCTTTCTTCCCCCCCCTTTCTGTTTGCCGCTATGTCCTTAGGTATGGTCTGGACTGTCACTTCCTCTCCAACCCAGACTTCAAGGCAGGTCTGGTGGACTTCCTGGAGGAGCATCACACCACGGCAATCATACTGGGAACACGCAGGTCAGCAGCAGCAGCAACGGGGGATGTGAAGTGCTGGAACCAGGCGATCAGGCTGTCATAAGTCACGCACAAGCAGCAGAAGGGGCTCCCTTGCGATATCTCCTTCTTCCAATCATTGCATAGCTCCAACAGAAGAGTTCCAATATGGTACATTGTTTGCAGTTGCTACCTGCTTGCTCATTCTTCTCCTCCTCACTCCTCCCCTCCTTCTCTCCTCCTCCTCTTCCTGCTCCGCCTCCTTCCTCTCCGTTCTTCATTCTCTCAGTCTACACTGCTCCTCCTTCTCCTCACCCCCTCCCACCAGCTTCCACATCCGCTTCCTTCTGCCTCTTCCCACTCCTTTGCACCCTAACATCGCCCCCTTCCCACCCCTCCAAGCCCCCATCCTAAGTCTGGCCCCTCCTCCCTCCTCCGCCCGTCCTAACCCTGCCCTTTTCTCTACCCTCCTCCCCTCCCTCCTCCCCTCCTCCAAGCCCCTGTTAACCCGTACCCCTCCTGGCCCCTCTGTCCTTCCCCCCAGGGGTGACCCCAATGCTGAAGGTCAGGAGTATTTCTGCCCTAGCAGTGAAGGCTGGCCCCCCTTCATGAGAGTTAACCCCATACTGGACTGGACATATCATGATGTCTGGGGATTCCTTAAGTCAACAGCAGTGGGGTACTGTCAGCTATATGATCAGGGCTACACATCACTGGGGGGAGTGCACAACACACTGCCAAATAGGTAACAGACACTGCAGCCAGGGTTGGAAGCCCCTAAAGCCTAGCCGCTGACCTCACAAGTATCTTGCAGCAGAGCTTACTTATTTAATATCACCCTTATCAAGCCAGATCCAATGCAGGTCTCCAGACATTTTCTCTAATTATACAAAAGCTGTAAACCCCTCCCTTGTGAAATAAGGAGCTCTCAGGGTGCTATGATGCTGCTATGAGGAACGTGGCACAGTATGCACAACGTGTGTGGCCTTTCCAGCCTTTACTGGTATCACATACATTGCGCCATAAGCAAAATGGGGTCTAACACACAACTGTTTTTTGAAACTGTGTGGAACCTGATGTGTACCCTGATGCTCCTGCAGTGCTCTGAAGAAGTCTGATGGCAGCTTTGCCCCGGCTCACATGCTGGCTGATGGGAGGCTGGAGAGGGTCGGCAGGGCAACACAACAGGTGGGGATACGGAGGAATAGGCCTGGTGTTATGACATGGGGCAACTGTCAGAGCATTGCATGCATGCCAGAAAATGCAATCTTACTAGTTTAACCTGTACCGCTGCCAATCTGTGTCTTGTGGTCTTGAATGCAAACAGAACACTGAACGCATTGTCAACTTGTGAGATGTGTCCGCTGTCTGCTAGAAGCTTACTGATGGTGCCCTGCCTGCCTTGCGATCTCAACCTGGATGGAGTTATGCCACGGTCGCTGCATGGCCCGAGCACTGTGCAGTGGTCAATCTCATACATTGCATGCTTGGGGCAGCCTTGTCCGGGCCCTGCTGATGTTGAATCCTGTCTGATGTGCTTATGTTCTTGATGTGCATACTGGTGCCTTCTTATGCTCTTCTTCCTCTGCCATCCCCATCTCTGCACTCCTTTCTGTTCCACCGTCCTTCTTACCCTCTCGTTTTGCTCAAATTCTCCCTCCTCTCTCTCCCCCTTTTCCCCTTGCACCCTCCTTTCTACCCTCGCCCTCTCCCTTTCCCGCCTCCCCTGTCCCCATATCTCCCCTCCTCCTCCCCCCCCCTCTTTTCCCCCCTCCTCCACCCCTTCTTCATTGGCCACCTCCTTCTGCGCCTTCCCTACTCTTTCATACGCCCTCCGCAAGCCATCCCCCTTTTTGTGGGCTCACTTCCTCTGCCCTCCCTACGTTAGCCCCCTCTCTCTCCCCCACTTTCGCTCCCCCCCCCCCCCCATCTTTGCCTCTCCCTCTTGTTCTTCCTCCTCCAATCCGTTTCCTTCCCCACATTTCCCTTAGCCCTTGCAAACAACCAATAGAAACAAAACTTTACGGACAGAAACATAACTTTAGAACTCTAAATCATGTTCCCCTCTTTCCTTATCTCCCAGCGCCCCCGTGATGGCCTGCCCAAGGGTCCTGCTGATGTTGAGCCGTGCCTGACCTGGCGCGCTGGTATAGTGATGGTGGGGGATGAACTGCTGCATGGCAAGGTGGAGGATGTGAACACGCCTTTCCTATGTAAGGAGCTAAGGAACATTGGATGGAGCGTGAGGAAGGTGAGGAGCTAGGGGAGGAGGGCTTCAGAAGTCTCATCTGAAGCTGCGGAAGTTGTGGGTGAGGGGCCTGTGAAAGGGTAGATTAGGTGCTCCAAGGTTGAAGAAATGAGGGTTCCACTGTGCCGTAAGGTGTTATGCATATGATATCACACACAAAAAATGGTCATGTATGTGGAGTTCCGGCATCTATGGAAACTGTTTTAAGCACCAGCAGAAGGACCATTGCTCCTGGCTGCAATCAAGGTTACCAGCCAACTGTTGTAGTATCAAAGTGCTGGTACTGGTGCTCCTCTTACGGGCCTTTGCCACTCCCTCCTCTTTTGGTTCTGTCTGTCATGAACTGCTACAGCTACCTTGCCGTTCCTCTCATCCCGCATTGATAGACCGGTATGGTCGCTGCCGTCTGCTTGGGGCTTCCCTGACTATCATTAGCCACCGCTTGGATGTCTCTCGTCCTGTCTGCCAGCCTTTTGTCATTCTATTTGCCGTGCTTGTCCTGCATCCCCGTCTGCTTCGCTCTTACCTAGCCGCCTGCAGGTTGGTACAGGTAATCAAAGCTGGTTGAGTGGTGCGACAAAAGAGAGGCGAGGTCCTGGAAGCGACATGGCGCGTACGAGTTTCTACTACCGCTGCTTCCCTCGTAATTGACCGCTCTCCATGTGTCCATTGCCCCCCCCCCCTTTTACCCCCCCCCCCCCCCAGGTGGTGCTGGTTCCTGATGATGTTGCTGCTATAGCTGCTGAGGTGGCTGCCATGTCCTGTGAGGTTGAGGTGGTCATCACTAGTGGAGGGGTGGGACCCACACTGGATGATGTCACAATGGAGGCAGTGGCACAGGCCTTTGGATGTAACCTGGTCAGGTGGGAGGGAGACTGCTGCACGAGGGCTAGAGTGAATTCAAGAGAATTCGGTTTTAGGCGGGGTCGGGTGTAACCTGTTCAGGTGGGAAGGGAGAAGGACGAGGAGGTATGGTGGAGGTCAGGGATTGTAAAATTTGAGCCCATGTAAAATTTGAGCCCATGGGACAGGGGGCAGGCATGGTGAGATATTGAGATGGGGCTGGGGATAGCGGGAAGGGGTGGTGCAGGGGACTTAGGAGGGGAAGGGGTATACAAATAACAAACAAAAATTAAAGGTGTGGCTGCACCAACTAGTGTGATAAGGGAACTGGTTAGGGTGCAGGCCGAGGTGGTGGAGTCAAGCTGAGAGTGGTCCTGAATGCACTTGTCCATAAGCTACTGCTCGCTCTCATAGCTGAGAGGGTTTGGCAAGGGAAACAGAGGAAGAAACGGGATGGGTGCAGGAATCAAATGATGAGGGTTTATGGTGTAGAAGGCTTATAAATGGTCTAAGCTAGGGCGCTGCAAAGTCAACAGACTTTGCTCGTCCTCGGCTCAAAGTGCCTGTGAAGACTAAGGGGCAACCCCTCTTTAAAAGGTGTCATGGGGCTTCACTGCTGAGTTCTGCTATCTTAAATCAAGAGGCCAGAAGGCTGTCTATCCTGTGGATAAGCTGCCTACCCGGAGTCTGAGGGCAGGGTTGGGCATTAACAGTCGAGGCGGCATCTCCAATGAGCTGCAGGGCTGTATGGTCCCGATGACGTATTGTTGTTCCATGCTTGGCAATCACGCAAGCCATTTTTTGCATGAACAGATATTGCAGCCCGACAAAGTGACTGATCAGCTCAGCTCCATTGCAACCAACATGGAATAGATGCCGCTAACGTCCTCCAGCCTCCTGACGTATAAGGTCGATGAAAATTATTGGTCAAGAATGACTTCAATCATCACCCTTTTGCATATTCTGTGAATTTATGGTCAGGTTGTTACAATAAGCGTCGTTTGGGGCCAATCCTCACTAAGGAAAGCATGTTACATTTTGCTAGGGGGCTGATGTCTCAATTATCTTACCCATGCTGCTGCGTGAACCCTGTCCACCCCCTCTCACTGCACCCCCAAACATTCAATCCTAATGCTCTCACTCATGTTATGCATGCTGCTTCTGGACCCCCCCCCCCTTAACCCTAATGCTCTCAATTACCTTACGCATGCTGTTGCTCGACTTTCCCCCCCCTCCCCAGGCACCCAGAGTTAGAGGAGTCCCTGCTGCAGTACTTTGGTCGTCATGTGACTGGTGCACACCTGAAGCTGGCGGATGTGCCTGAAGCTGAGACCTGCCTGCTGCCTTACACACTGGATAATGGTGACCCATCTCCCTTCCCACTGGTCATGTGCAGAAATGTGTTTATACTACCAGGTAGGGGCGGGGGGGGGGGGGGCACAGTAGGGGTGGGTGGTGGGCACGGGGGGCTCTAGGGGTTTATACGTTGCAATGGATGATGTTTGGGGTAAGATCACAGATGTGAAGGCAGCATGTCATTGACGCCACTTAATGTGAAGCGGAGAGAGGCTCGGGGAAGGGGGAGCGGGGAGGGGGGGGGCGCACATGGGCGGAAGGCCAGCTCCAGGCAGGCCAGGGCATAAACGCAGCCAGACAGGGGGAGGGAACATTGCTGTCCATGGCTTTGTAAATCAGCATGTTCTCATGAGGAATCGGAGGAGTATGAGGGGCTGGAGCTTAAAGTGGGGGAGGTAGGGGGGTGGGGTGCGCTTAGTTACGGAAAGCAGGTTGTGCAGTGCCAGCTGGCCAGGGGGGATTGCATCATTGCTAATGGCATCAGTAGGGTAAAACTGGCAATGAACATATAGATCGCTCAGCAGGCCAGTAAGACATGGAGCAGGCAGTGAGATACTCTCAGCGGGAAGGGTAGACTCCTGGACGTCCCAATTTTGAGTATGAAGATCTACATACTGAAGATTTGTTGATCCTCCTCATCCCTCAAGTGGCTGGCGCTAGTGGAGCTTCCTGGTATTGAAGAATACCTGCCCATCCTTGCTTGCAGTGCATAGGCAATAATAATCGTCCTGCACACAGTCTTCCTCCGCCCTGGCCGTACACCCTCTCTTCATCTCCTCCACAAAGTGCGGTATTGTGGTGCAGTCTGGACTGGATGGTGCAACATACTACCTTCTGTTTTTTAAAGCCAAAGACAAACAACAACTAGGGCCTCAACATCACAATTTGGATACCGATACCATTCTCCCTGCAGGTGGCACATGGCCATGTGTAAGACATGAATGAACAGGCTAGCATGCTTGCAAAACACGACGCACAACCACAGTACCATGAAGCTGAGCCTCAACATGCAAGAATGGGCTGAAGAGACTTGTGCTCACAAGTGATGCAGCGTTGACAAGAGGCCAGCCAGGGTACAAGCACATACTGTAATATGTATGAGGAACTCCATATGTGTACTTGCCCCTCCCCCCTCCCTCCCCTCCCCCCTCCCTCCTCGGCCAGGTGTTCCCCACCTCCTCCGTCAGAAGTGGCGTGTTGTGCGGTCTGAGCTGCAGGCGCAGGTGCAGCTGCCACCCTTTGGCAACCGACTGCTGCGCCTCAACTGTGAGGATGAAGCTTGTGTGGCACCTCTGCTAGATACTCTCAGTGCAGAGTGGGGGAATGACATCACCATTGGAAGCTACCCGGTGAGACAGGGAGGGGAAGGGCGGGGCGGGAGGGGCGCCATGGATAGGGAAGTGAGGAGGAAGGGGTGGAGGAGGGCAAGGAGGGTAGGGAAGGGGGCAGAGCGATTGGTGCGGGTTGCAATGGGGGGAGGTGCAATGGGGACAAAGCTACAGACTGGTCAGACTGGTCAGACTGTGCCAAGTCAGGCCGGGCAATCGGGAGTGGCATTGGGTAATCTGTGGAGTTGCATGTCTGTATTTCATCTTATGTGGCTTGTTATATATACTGTCGCATGAGGGCAGTCCCAGCCTGCGACTCGTGTCCTTTTCCTGTGTCCTTGCTTGATATTTCTGAACATTGAATGGTGAATGAAGGTATGAGACTATAAGTGAATGCCAAGGTGAAGTGCTGTTGATGCATATACGTGAGGTCACGCTTCTGCTCTTTGGTTGATTTCCTTCGCTGATGTTTCTCAGCAAAGCTGCTGTTAGATGACATGTGAATGAAGCTGCATGACATGTCCTTGTCCTTCCTTGCCCAGGTGACGGGCCAGGAGGATGGCGCGCGCCTGCTGCTATCCCTTGAAGGCAAGCAGTCATCCGCCCTGGACTCTGCCCTCAAGAGGCTGCTGGAGCTGCTGCCTAAGGAGGTGGTGCTGGCAGTGGTGAATGATGTCAACAGCCTGGGACAGCAGCAGAACAGCAGCAGTGGCAGCGGCAGCAGGAGGGGTAGCTTCCAACTGATCAGGGCAGCCAGCCCGGCTATTCCGGTCGCAGTGGGGAGCAGCAGTAGCAAAGGTGCAGCAGCAGCAGCTAATGGTGTAGCAGCAGTGGCTGGTGCAGCAGGGGGAGCAGTAGCAGCTGCAAAAGGTAGCGTTGATGGTTGATCGGGTGTGTAGCTGTGTGACTTGTAATCTGTAATTTGTAATCTGTGTGTTTCTAGATCTGTCATTCGGTCAAACTAGCTGGGGACATGCGCAAAAAGGTGTATATCCTACTCATACTGGCACACATTATCAACGAGCTGGTTGGAGTCCAACTCTGGCGGGTGCTGCACGGCCCGAAAGCTCTGCAGTGATCTACCTCATATATAATGCCCTTAACAAACATATCTCATGCTTATGGCATGTATGGGAAATGCTGAGTCCGCATGGCATGTGGCGGTTGCTGCACGCCCCCGGAGCGGAGGGCTGGGCAGTGGTCTCTCTTAACCGTATATATTTATGGCATGGGAAATGCGCCATAGCAGCAGTGCAGCTGAAACGAACTGTTTTGTCACGGCCCATCCAGGTCGGTTCATTGATCCATCGGTAGTAGCGTTCTACCCCGAGTTGCACGACTTCACGGTTTACATCTGTGTTAGTGGTATGGATTCCATTGTTTTTGGACCCATCCGATGGTGTGTTTGGTCGTTTCGACCTAGCAGCCCTTTGCGGTTGCCGCACCTTAAATTTTTGTTTGTTTTGTTTTAGTGGCTTTGTTACCCGCCCCCTGTGGTGAACTGTGGCACCGCACGCCGTGCCGATGGGTTTGCCAATGTAAGATTTACACACACACGCATCAGTTCACCACATATCATTGAGCACCAGAGTGCATACATCACTACGTACAGCAATCAAGTAAGGGTTGCCATACACCAATTGGCTCCCCAAGGCAGGGGCTTTGGAAACTGCCAAAAAATATTTACCTTCCTGTGTGGCTATATATCAATATATGAGATAGTGTGGCTATATATCCTATGCAAACATCTGCGAGCCCGCATGCAGACACAACACAGCACCATGCACCAACAGGCATATCATAGGCTGAGCCTCTGAACAGAGTACGGCAGGAACGAGCTGCTGTGAAAGTGGCATTCATAGGCAGCAGTCCAACCTGTTCCATTGCAGCAGCTTACAGACCATAAAGCAGACATGATAAGCAGATTCATATATACGAGACACATAATGAAGCTACACAACATACCCTGCCCGCTGCTTAAAGCCGTAGACTTGCATATACCCGTATATCTAGGCAGAGCCTGCTGCCTTATACTGGATAGAAAAATGTGTAAATCGACTAGTCACACAACAAACATTCAAGTCGCGGCAACCCCAAGAGGGTTGCTAGACTCAACTGACCAAACACACCATTGTATACCGCAACACGTGTGCGCAAACCTGACCTTGACAGTGAGATGCCTTTGGCCACCGCTTTTGAGGGTGATACCAAAATTTGTTTGACCAGCATTCATTCCATTACCCATCTATACACGCCTAAGACAAACAGGTCATTCAAACAACCCTCCTGACAATCCTCCCGGTTGCATCAGGTGCTTCTTCCCCCCCCTGGTGTGGGGCCAACTTGTCGTCTGTAATCTGCATCAATTGCCAAACTTGATGTCAAACTACAACACCCACTACATATTCACAAGTCAGTAGGTGCCAACCTGCATCTCTTTTACAACAGCTTCTTCATTATGCAGCAGATAGCACAATTGTATGGCTGTATCCTGTCAGCGTCCGTCTTCAGCAACAAGCCGGTGTTCATAAGCCCACGTGCTGGAGTGTGCACCAACATGCCAACTTTACCTAGCCACATGTGCGAATACATGCTCACACCTGGAGGTGAAACTTTACATGGCTGTACATCCTTCAATACCAACGTATACAACGGTGCTGCAATAAAGACAATAACATGAACCAGACCTGGATGCAATGTACCAGCAGCAACCCCACACAGATATGCTCCTTTCTGAATGTAGTCAACCTTCATGCAGCTGAGAGATGTCAAAGCCATGCTCAAACTCTTCATAGGCAGCACCCCTTCCAACAGCACTTTGTCCAGGCCCACAGAAGTAAAAAGAACATAATTTCAACCACTCCAATATGTGTACATCACTTGTAGCAGCCCCAAAGCCACTACTGCTGTGAATTGCAACAGCCACAGGTACAATGAGACAGCAACACAACGCCACACGAGTCAAATGTGCCAAACACAGAGCTGTTGCCACACTCGTTTCAAGCTATAATGGAGTTAAACACCAAAGTGCCTCAAGCAGGCTAGCAAACCCGGCTTAGTCAGATGAGAGCTATACTACTGTGCAAAAACAAAGCCTTGATATTCAGCGTTAGTGTACACACCGCCGTGACCAGCAAACTACAATGATACCTGATGCAGTCACCAACACAACAAGGTGCATGTTCTCTTCACAGCTCGTCATGAACCTTTACAACTGAAATAAAGAGTCCAGTCCTTTAGCTGCTATAAAGTACGGCTCCCATATGACAGACACCCCAGCAGACATCAGTGCTCTCTGACCCCAACCACACAGCGTCACACATATGAATGATGACACAAGCTGCTCCATTGAGCACAGTGAGTTACGTACCACTTGGTTGCTGCAGCAAGAAGTCACAGCATTGCCACCACTGCCAAATGCAACCAAACGTCCCGGCAGGCCTTGCATACACACATAAATACAACGGCGGAATCCTTACCACCATGCCTGTTTGTGCATGGGAACGTAGAAATAAGTATCGCCATTCCATGTAGACTCGAATACAATGACTCCAACAAGACGTTCCTGGCTCCAGATTGACAACAAAACACAAAGCTAACATCAACAGCATGAACATGTCGCTACTACAAAGATCCCTCGCCCAACTGCCGTCTACTGTACACTACTCTAGCACTTTCAAGCGGTAGCAGTACGTTTTCAAGCCCGGTTGACCCTCTACAGTATCCTCCAAACAAATGCTATTTGCATCATGGCTGGAGAGACTTCAGCTCTTGGGAAACCCAAAGGCTTCCCTTCTTACCCAACCTGCAAGACATATCCCCATGTGAGCAGCCATGTACTTACACAGCATCCTTGCACCCCCAATCAGGCTGGCACCTTCCATCAAGAAGGCAGAAACTGCTTTTCTTAATGGATTGCACGGCACCCAGATAGCAACCCGCCTCTTCACCTCCCCTTCACCACCTCCTTAGCAATAGCACTCCTGAAGTAGTTCCCCCCCTTACCACCCCCATTGCTCCCATTCCCATTTCCCCCCCCCACCTCCACCGCCTCTGCCACATCAAGGATTCCCCCAGCTACCCCCTGTGCTGCCGCCAGCTCTTCCTCCCCTAGCTCCGTCAGCTTCCCCAGGTACCTATCCACTGCTGCTGCTGCATCCCTACCCTCCCTGATGGCCCACACCACCAAGCTCTGACCCCTCCGGCAATCACCAGCAGCATACACCCCTGGCATGCTGGTAGCAAACTCGCCCCAGTCTGCCTTAAAGTTGCTGCGCTCGTCAGTGTTGATGCCCAGGGATTGAGCTAAGGTGGCTTCAGGGCCCAGGAAGCCCATGGCCAGGAGGATCATGTGCGCCTCCAGGACCTCGTTGGAGCCGGGGACCTCCTCAATCTTCTTGCGGCCAGGAGCAGCAGGGTCGTCAACAAACCTGAGGGAAGGGGCAGGGGAGGGCAAGGAGGAGGAGAAAGATGCGGGTCAATGGCGTAAACGGTCAAGCTCACAGGGGTAAGAGCATGCAGGGTTCAGTGATGTATGGATGGGACGTGGGGAAAGACATGGGAGGAGAAGCGGGTACTGCTGACATGCCATAAAAACTGGCGCAAAAGTAACCTTGAAGAAACTAATGGCTATTGCACTTTGTCTTCTAACCACCAAGGTACTGCTCATAGCATGTCCACAATTGCACCGCCTAGTCAAACTTGCATGCTGCTAACGCTAGGCAGACTTGTATCCATGGTCCGCAAAGGCTTTGGCGTGAGCCCCCAGCAGTCAACCATATCCAAAATTGCACCATCCCACATATTCATGTAGTCATTATGGTGTGTTTAATCGGTTCAACCTACCAGCCCTCTTGTGGTTGCCACACCTTCAACGTTTGCCCCCCAGCCTAATGCTTCTAGTACCCCGCCCTCTCACCTGACTTGCACAATCTCCAGCCCCTTCACCCTGCCCTGATCATCCCCAATGACACGCTTAGTCATCACATTGTAGGTACGCGGGTCACGACCAAACTTATAGCGCGCCTCTGCATGCCCATAATCCACGCGGAAGATGCGCGGCCACTGAGGCCAGGGGTTCCCAGGCCCACGTGTGGGAGGCGGCTGGTCCATCAGCTCCAAGTTGATGACTGAGGTGGCACCATGACGTAGGGAGGTGGCAATGCAATCAGTGCCAGTGTCACCACCACCAATCACCACAACCTTCTTGCCTGGGGGGAGGGAAGGTAGGGAAACAGCAGATGTTAGCAGGGGAAGGCAGGGAAACAGCAGCAGGGGTTAGCACATGCCCTGGGAACTGAATTAGGACTGATCAAATGTCATGCAACACGTTCCTCCTCTGTGCATGGACTGTCATTCCCCTCCCCTTTCTGGCTCAGATTGTTTAGACTACTACCAACTCTACATGCGAAATTGAACCAAAGGCCAGACCGATTCCACGAACTACCATCTCTGAACACATGACCACCATGTCACCATAAGGAGCTGACTAAAAGACCTCCATGGCCCCTCTACCCAGCGAAGACCAGCAACCTGCCCTTTTCCTATTCTCTTATCCCCCCCATGATTCGTTTCAGGTCCTTGCGCCTCCCTCACCTGCTGCACTGATGAACTGCTTGTCCTTGAGGTTGCTGTCCAGCAGGCTCTTGGTGTTAGCATGCAGGAACTCCATTGCAAAGTGCACCCCACTGAGGTCCCGCCCCTCCACTGTGAGGTCCCGGGGCTTGGTGGCTCCAGCAGCTAACAGCAGGGAGTCATGGGAGGACATGATGTCCTGCAAAAAGCAACAGTAAGGAAACACTGAGATCAGAGTGTGCTTACCGATGAAAGAACATCACAAGTGTGAATCTCATATCAGAAAAGAAGGGCTCTGTGCCTAGCTACTGAAGATAGAACCGGCCTTTAAATTGACCCACAACAGGAACAGCAACTCTGTCCATTGCCACCGAAAGTATGCCAAAGGAATGCATGTTGTACATGCTTGACATCTGCAAGCTGCTCACACAAACCCACAACCCTTCAACAGACTGACCACCCCAGACCAGGCAGCCCTGCGCTCTACCGTTCGACCCAGAACACACAAATGAAGTAAAGTGCAAAGTGAATTGCAAAGGAGGAAGTCAGACCATATCGACCACCATGTGTCCCTCCAAGCCATACCAGACACATCTATCAGCTCACAACGCCTTGTGATAGCCCTGCTACCATCTCCGCAAAGACCCTAGTGGCTCAGCATATGCCTTGAGGCATTTTATTTGTCACACACTAGACTCTTAACCTAAGATTCCTGTTCTCATTCATTGCCTATGCCCAGTGCCTGTCCTTCTGTAATGCTGGGTCCATCTTTTAAGCTGGCAAGCAGTCCCTCAGGCACCAACACCCTAAAGCCCAACCCACCTGTGGCATGACGTTGACCCCCACATGTGCTCCTGTGACAAACTTGACCCCCTCTGCTGCCATGAGGTCCACGCGCCTCTGAACCACATTGATCTTATCAGTCTTCATGTTGGGCACACCGTACATCATCAGACCACCAATGCGATCAGAGCGCTCATACACCGTGACCTCGTGCCCCATCTTGTTGAGCTGGTCAGCAGCAGCAAGGCCAGCGGGACCACTGCCCACAATGGCAACCTTGCGACCAGTGCGGACCTGTGTTGAGACAGGTAGGGGCACGTTAGCAGCAGCCATGGAAGAAGAACTGTGATGCACGACAGCAGTCATGTTTCTTTGGCAACCCTTCCGCTAAGCAAGTTTCTTGGGCAAACACTGTGCTTGGCACATTTCGCTGGCAGATACTATGCTACTCTAAAGGGATGTACATTGGCCAGTGGTGGAGACCCTATTAATTATAGTGCGGCTACAAAGCACAGGTGTACTGCTGTTAACACATGTGGTTGCTTTTGTGTGTTTTGTACATGTCCATCAGATCACATAACCAGCAGGCTGTGCATCTGTCTACATAAAAGCTGAGCACCCAACAGCTTGCTACTCAAGCTTCATGTGGTGTTTTCCATTTCCCTGGAGCCTAGACCCCACCAGCCCTTGAACCTCCTTACACCCTGTCCCTCCTCACCTTAGGTGGCTTGGGCAGCATCCAGCCCTCCTCAAAGGCCTTGTCAATGATGGTCACCTCCATGCTCTTGATGGTCACTGGGTCCTGGTTGATGCCCAACACACATGAACCCTCACAAGGGGCAGGACACACCCTGGGGGAACAGCAGGAGCAGAGGTGTCAGGGGTCAGCTGGAGCAGACAGGGGAGTTGGGAGCAAACATGGGGCCCAAAAAGTCATTCTGGATACAAAACTAGACTTGGTACTCCCCATCGGTAACAAAGAAGGCGTCCCTAAAGCTGACATAATTGAGCGGCTACAGTGCCCCCCGAAAATGTCCGCAACTATCCAGGCCCCGACTCCTCCGCAGCTGACCAAGTAGTGCCCAGTCGCAACAGGCAAGGTGGAAGTATTAAACACGTATTAGACACCCAGCCGCCATGCATCTCTAGTTCTTTCCTTTCCCTTCATGCCTCTCCCGCTGCCTCCCTCCCTCATCTCCTCACCTTCCAGTAAACTCTGGGAAGTTGTTCGTCTCCAGCAGTCTGTCCAGGGCCTCCTTCCACCTCCCCTTGTGCACCAGGTCATTGAACTCCGGGATTTTGTTACCCAGGGGGCACCCAGTGTTGATCTGGTGACAGAAGGGGGTGCCACACTCCATACAGCGTGCAGCCTGGGTGTGCAGCTGATCAGCACGAGCCTCAGTGGGGGCGTCCTCCAGCACCTCATCCCAGTCCTTCAGGCGGGCAGCTTCAGGACGGTAACCCAGAGCAGCGCGGTTGTACTCAATGAAACCACGACCCTGCAAGGAGGAGGTGGGGGTGAGGTGCGGCAAATTGGTCAAATTAGGGAACAGACGTAGGGCAGCAAGCAAGGCCAGTTATGGGCTCAGAAAAGCAAGCTTGGGCTGGGTTACGACAGCTTTATACATTTGTTTGCAGTTGTAGCAAAGGATCATATTATGCAACACAGCTTCGTCCAGTTGTGTGTTCAATCAAGGCAGAATGGTCATACTTGATATCAGGCCTAGGCAGGCAGTGGGGCTTAGTACGGTCCCAACTAAGTGCAAGCTTGGGCTGCAAGCAAATGCTAGTCTTCTGCAATCTTTCACTGGTTGCTTCTGAGCATCAGCAGGCACATCCCCCCCAAGCAGCGCTATTAATTTACCCTCCACTCTCCTCCCCTCTCTCCACCCCTCACCTTGTTAGCGCTGTGCTCCGGCACCACCTTGGGTCTCTGCGCCTCCCAGGGTTTAGAATCCAGTCCCTTCACTGGCAGCCCCTTGCGTGCCTCTGCCAGCAGTCTGTTTTTAGCTAGGACAGGGTCCAGGATCTGGGGGTGGGGGAGCTCGAGGGCCTTGGGCTTAGAGGTATGGGTGGCAGCCTCAGCCTGCTTGCGCAGCTCCTCAAACGCGTTTGAGTTCTCAAGACCTGAGGTCCAAGAAGCAGATAGGGGACGGAGGCAGGTTAACAGAGAGTTCTGGTATCGCAGACAGGTGGACTATTTAGTGTCTGAGTGCTGGGGATGGAGCTCCTCAGATGCGTTTGTGTTCTCACGACTTGAGGCAGAAGCACAAGAGGGAGGGGGGGGGGGGGGAACAGAGAGTGTCAGAATCACAGACATGTGGATTACGCAGTGCTGAGATCAGAGCACAGCTACAGACTAGCATTCTGCAGCAGGCAGAGGTGATCCAAATAATACTTGCGCAACATGAGCATGCTAGTTTGCACAACACTAGAACAATGGGGGGCAGAACACACGGCCCTTGTTTAGGATCTTTGAGCAAGACATTTCTATTGGCCAAAACGCTAAGAAGTGGTCGAGTGCACAGAGCATAGTACATCCCAAATGCAAGATGAGCAGTCGATGCTACTCCAGCATGGGGCCAGGAAGTCTCCTAAACTGACCCACCGTCAAACATCCCTCAAATTGTGCCAATTATCATACAGTCCACAATGTATCTTCACACAACACCAAAGACATATAATACGAATATAACATAAAATTTTGATATGTGTCTTTGCGATACAATACAGAATAAGCCAACGCTTCTGTGAGCTGGAGTGATCCTGAAGCTGTTGAGTGGAGACAGCTGAGCTATGGGGCCCTTATTGCAGTGCGCGAGCTCAAAGCCATCTGCATCACTCATGCACAAAGCCAACGCTTCTTGCACGTAACAACTTAAGCTAGGGGTTACTTGCAACAACTGACAAAGGATGGTGCTCCTTCCATCCCTCTGCCCCTCACCTGACATCTTGAGCAGCTTCTCCTGCTCCTCCTCCGCCTTCTTGATGGCCGCCACCTCTCCCAGCGCCCTCTTGTACTCGTGAGGGAACACCTTCTTGAAGTTCACCTTCTCCTTCTCCCAGTTCAACAAGATGCGGCGGGCAACCTGGCTGTTGGTGAACTTGAGGTGGCGCTGGATCATGGACTTCAGAACAACAACATCCTGTAGAAGGGGGAAGGGGGGAGAGCAGAGTGAAATTGGGTTTAAGGAGCCAATCTGAATATGTGCCCCGCAAACCAGTGAATAAAGAAGCTATATTTGTTCTGTAAAATCAAGAGTACTTAGGAACAGTAAAGCTTCAAGGTAGCACAGCCTCTCATACAGAGAGGGATGCAAGCACTATTACACTGACACCTTCCCACACCCCTACCCCGTGGGAGCCAGACCATGGGCAATTGTGGTAAAGTATTTCAACTTGTGCAGGAGCCTGCTCTTCACTTGCTAGGCAGCCACAGCCTTGAACTCCCTATGGATACTACTTCCATTCAGGTTTTAGCCCATGCATTAGGGCTCTAAACCCTGCTGCAATAAAACCCATGCCCGATGAGTTTATGGCTGCACCCTCCCCCCCCCTCACCTGGCTCTGGTCCTCCAGTGGGAAGATGTCATTCTTCACATCCGCATTACACAGTGCCTGGAACTGGTGTCCCGGGTCATACACAAAGGCCAGGCCTCCTGACATCCCAGCACCAAAGTTCTTGCCAGTGGTACCCAGGATGACGGCCACGCCTCCCGTCATGTACTCACAACCATGATCACCACAACCCTCTACCACAGCACGAACACCTGCAAAGCATGGGAGGGAGTGCACCAGGGAGATGAAATCAAGCCTAAATTTTGTGTAGCAAAGCTATCAGTTCTTGGAGAGTTCTTTAACAGCTTCCATTAGAGTGCTGTATTGCAATGATTGCTAAATGCTTTGTTTCACAACAAATGCTCCAGTTGTTGGCTACCCTGACTGCTCTTGTGAAGCACATCAACCGCCATAAAAACTTACGAGCTCGCGCATAAGCTTGTTAACTACTGGAATGAACACGACGCAGGATCTCCTTCAAGCACTGCATAAGAAATGGCTGCACTCTAAACTCTTCAAGAGCCCAATGGGGAAGTAAAGCAGTCATAAGGCTGCTGTTTACATCCCCGACGTCAATGTCTTGTAGAAGGCTGCTATGGTCAGCTACCTTGACTCAGCTACCTTTTGGATAAAGCTTTGGCCTTTTGGCACCCTGACCCCCTAAACCGCACCCACCTGAGTTCCTGACGCAGAACCTCTCTGCTGCCACCCCCCTGAAGAAGGCCTCTCCCTTGGTCCCGCCATACAGTGCCACATTGCCAATGATGATGTTCTCCTCAGCCTTGAACTTGCTGCCCTCAGGCGGGTACACAATAATCACTCCACCAGATAAACCCTGGGGGGAGGCAGAGCAGACTCAGGTGTTAGGAAACACTGACACAAGAGAAGGAGCAGCTAAGCCCTGAAACAAACTGTTTGACAATCTCCCCGTCCAGCTGTGAAGCCTGGTATCTCATTAACGTATCAGTGGGCATATAAATGGGGAAGGACTTGAGTTTGCTAGGCTCAGGTACAACTTCACTACAGGCATTGAAAAGAGGAATGTAGGCTTGGTCTCCAGCCCATCCATGAGCCATGCAGATAAGATTCTCTTATCCGCTAGCTCGCGCTCTTACCAACCCCAATAAGCCATCGTCGCTGCACAGAAAGAAATTGCAAGACATAGCAACCTTTACAGCTCCTCCTGCTTCCCTGTCCCCAGCTATCAGCCCTGCCACCTTCCCACTGAACCACCTCCCCCCCTCTCACCTTGCCCACATAGTCATTTGCATCTCCCTCCAGCTCAATGGTGATCCCCTTGCACAACCAGGCCCCCAAGCTCTGACCAGCATGACCACTCAGCTTGATGTGGATGGTGTCACCAGGTAACCCATTCTCACCAAACCTCTTCGTCACTTCGTGACTCAGCGTAGTGCCTACAGCACGGTGGACATTCTGCACCTCCATTTCCACATACACGGGCTCAGCTGAACCGCCGTTGTCTGGCAGGGCAGGCTTGCAGTGTGGGATGAGGTGGACGTCCAGGCCGGTGTTCAGGCCGTGCTTCTGCTTCTGCACACACACTTGAGCTGCTCCGGGGCGTAGTGTGGCGGCTGGAGTGAGCAGCTTGGAGAGGTCAATGTTCTGGAGCTTGGGGTGGGTCAGCATCTCGGGGTCAGCCTCCAGGCAGTCTGAAGGGGGGGGGAGGCGGCATTAAGATTGTAAGGAGGTACGTTTTTAGTTTAACAATTATAGTAGTGTGAACTGTGCCAACAAGAAAGATGCATGTGTGTGCCAGAAGTGGGGATGGTCGTGAAGGATTGCTTGATGCCTACCAGGTCAAAGGGGGTATGGCGAAACTTGAACTTAAACATGCATCAGTGTTAGTTCCCAATGTGCCTACAGAAAGGGAGTAAAACTGCTGAGTGGATGTGCAACAGAAGAGCTCCATGCTGTGAATGCTGAAATAAACAACAATGGGGAGATGTCCTGTGCTCCATGACGCTCTTAGCTCTACTCCATCTGCAAATAAACATTATTTGTGCTGCCGCCAGTGACCAGTTACTCGAGGAGTAGGATAGAGTGATCACATGCCAAATTGGTCAGGCCTCCCAAGTCCCCTCTTACCTGCGCGTCCCACCATGTCCTTGACAGTCTTGAAGCCCATGGCTGCCATGTGTGTCCTCATCTCCTCTGCCACCATGAACAGGTAGTTGATCACGTGCTCAGGCTCACCAGCAAACTTGGCACGAAGCTCAGGGTCCTGGAAGGGGGGGGGGGGAGAGATCAAGGTGGTCAAGAGGAGAAGGTTGGGACAAGTGACACAAGCCTGAACACGGAATATTGAATTGCTCTGACTGAAAGCCCTCGCTTTCCTGCTTTAGAAGCAATGCGAAGTCCACTCCCGCAGCGGGTCAGTCACGCCCATGATTCAGAATGCAAAAGCAACCTCCTCTTGTCTCATGCACAAAGAGCGAAGGCTTGCCTGGTCTATTGAATGAGATAGATCACTGCACAGCCACCGTGCAGCAGCAGCCACATGACTCCAATCAGTTTGTTGGGGTGTGTTGAGAGCTTGCCTGGTCTATTGCAGGCCGACAGACAGACAAAATCCACCGAGGCATATAAGCAAACCTCAGGTCAACATCACAACCTGTTATCTCCTCCCTCCCTTCCTCACCTGTGTTGCAATCCCCACTGGGCATGTGTTGGTGTGGCACTTCCTCATCATGATACAGCCCATGGTGATGAGGGGGGCAGTGGCAAACCCAAACTCCTCCGCACCCAGCAGTGCAGCAACAGCAATGTCACGACCTGTGCGCATCTGACCATCAGCCTGAGACAACAACACCACGGGAACGAACAGAGGAGACAAGCTTCAGCAGGAAGCAGTCCCACGTTGGGCCAATTGTGCACCTCATGAAAAAACGCTGGCATCACTAGTTTAGAGGTCCAGCAGGAAATGATCACAGAGCCTGGTCACATGCATACAGACCCGCTGCACCTCCCATGCCCTCGGGGCCCTTGCTCCTGGCTCTTTATCCATGTGTTTGTAAACTTATAAATATGCAATGACTTCCCACGGCTTCTTCCTACATCTGCCCCTCCCCCACTTGTAATACTCTCAGTTATGCCTGTAAGCATGGGTATTTGCTGCAAGTCCTTACTGAGAGCCCGAAGCTGGATGATCCCTATACATACTGCAATAGCCCTCCCCCCCTTCTCTCCCACCTGCAGCACTGTCCTCCCCCTGAGGTCATTGGCCACCAGTGTCTGATGTGTCTCCGCCAGGCCCAGCTCCCATGGCAGTCCCGCATGTTTGATGCTGGTCCACTTTGCTGCTCCAGTCCCTCCATCATGACCACTGATCAACACATGGTCAGCATGGCCCTTCACAACACCACTAGCTACAACACCTACACCATTCTCTGACACCAGCTTCACAGACACTCTGCAAGGGGAGAGACAGGACGAAAGGCAGGTGGTTAGGCAGGGTACTAAGGCCTACAGGCGGCGCCAGCGGGTATGCTGAAACCCCTGGGGCTCCGGGGTAATCTATCTTGGTTCTCAGTAGTAAAGAATGAAGGGTACAGGCAAACAATGTCATGGGTGAAGGCCTTCGCTGAACCTAGTTCTCAAAGCTGCATGGAGAGTCCAATTACTGGCTGAGACTGTGCCCTGTGCGCTTTGAAGCAGCTGTATAGGACATGCGAAGTAACATACATCAGCCCATGCTGAGTTCTTCTTAACTGCATTCCTCCAGCAACAACAGCAACCTCAGGAAAACAACAAACTTGAACACCCACCGTGCAGCTGGGTTGCTGCTCTTGAGATCGTAGATGAGCTGAGCCAGGTCTTCAATGGAGTAGATGTCATGGTGGGGTGGGGGGGAGATGAGGCCCACACCAGGGGTGCTGTTACGTGTGATTGCAATGTCACCCTCCACCTTCTTACCAGGCAGCTCACCACCCTCACCAGGCTTGGCACCCTGGGGACAGAGGACCAAATTCCAGTAGATAGAATGCCATCAGTACATGCAACTGGTGACAACCTTTATTTCAAAGCAGTAGAGGCTACTTCCTTTTGTACAGATGTTGCGAATTGTGCACATCACCTCCTTGATGATTTGTTCATGGTGTTGTCTGATCAATAAAATCATTTAACCGACATTGCAGGCACGCACAGAGACCTGCAAGTTGCTGCACAGTAGATATGACACCAGGCACCGGTTGGCAGGGTGCTACTCGATCAAATCCCTCGAAACAAAAGACTATGTTAACAGAAGTGTTGTGCATGGCTTATTACAAGACTGCTGGGATTAACCTGGCAGCTGCGCAACAGCCTCCAACCCACAAGGCACGCATAACCTCAGCTGCCTGGGGCAAACCCAGCAATGTGGGAATGTTGACTGTATGTAGCTTGAAGCCACCGCTAAAACACCTCGCGTTCAACTTCAAACAGACATTCCTCGCAATCCACAAGAGCCCCCTTCCAACCCCGCCCCCCCCCCACCTGCGCAATCTTGATCTGCAGCTCATCTGCGTTGGTGAGGTAGTAAGCGCTCACACCAAAGCGTCCTGAGGCAATCTGCTTGATAGCAGAGCGCAGGGGGTTCTTCCCGCCATCTGGCATGGGCTCCATGCGCCTGGGGTTCTCCCCGCCCTCACCACTGTTGCTCTTACCACCAATGGTGTTCATGGCCAGGGCCAGGGTGGTGTGAGCCTCAAAGCTGATGCTACCATAACTCATGGCACCTGATGGGAGGAACCACAACGCAAATGGATTTTAAGGGACCTTGATGTTGTTTACGTTGCACTGTAAAGGTTCCTAGCAGCTGAAGGCGAATATGTTAGGGTCTCTTAAAACCTGTAGTTGCTGCTACACCGATTCACAAATTAGGGGGTACGAAGGGCCACAGGAGGAATGTATGTTTGAGAGTGTAGAACAGCAGTGTGGCTACCCTTGACAAGCCATCCATTCGTTGTTGTGCCAAGCCAGAGCTCCCAACCCAGCCTTACTTGCTGTATCCCAATACAGGATTACAGCATGGCTTGACCGCTGCTTGCAGTATCGCTAAGGTCTTTCTGCCCCTCTGGGGTGTCTCAGGCCCTGTAGACCACCATGCAAGACCCTCTGCCTATTTGGCCTAGTTCAGGACTATTTTAACCCTCAATAACACTTGATAGGTAACCCACGCCGCACCTGTCACAAATCTCTTGACAATGGCTGCTGCTGGCTCCACCTCCTCCAGCGCCACTGGTCCTGAGGGCTGGGCCTTGAAGCGCAGCAGACCCCTCAGGGTGACACCCCGGGAGATCTCAGTGTTCAGCTTGGAGAAGGCCCAGTACTTGGCAGCGTCATTACCCTGGAGGCAGAGGGGGAGGTGGGGGTAGGAGGGTAAAAGGACTTTTCAGCACGTAAATGGGTGTGATGTAATGGCGTGACTCCTGTGAAGCCTCTTCATATCAGAATTATGGGTATGCTACGTGGTTGGGCAACCTATAGACTGCACTGTCTCCAGCTTTCCAACCAAAGTACAATGAGTCCCATGAGATATGTCCCATACCCCAGCACCATATAATCACCACAAGTCAACAATGTCTGAGATCCCCTCATGACCCCTTTCTCCCTCCTCTACGATCATGAGCAGAACTCTTACCTCTCACACCCTAGTACAACATCCACCTTTCCAACCTCGGGTCAGCCCTCAACCCAGAACCACACCCAACCCCCCCCCCCCCGACACTGAACCCCAGCTCACCGCCGCCGCCTCCTGCAGCAGTGCAATGCCAGCTGGGTCATTAATGTGCCTCTCACTGCCAGGTGCTGCTCTGAAGTGGTAGTCACCAGCATGAGGCACGGCCCGCGCCTCCACAGAGTCTTCAGGGAACTGATGGTCCTGGTAAGCTGCAGCATGTAGTGCCAGCACGTCCCGCCCCAACATGTCGAAGGTGATGCCGCCAATGCGGGAGGCAGTGCCCACAAAGCACATGTCAACAACCTCGTTGGACATGCCCAGACACTACAGCACAAGCAAAGGAGAGACAGCCAGGGGGGAGGGGCAGCGGCGTGTTAGTACAGCTTGGGGATGGAGGTTGTTGGGAGAGAGCTCACAGGCTTGTGGAGAACCAGGAACAAGCGTTGTGGCTGGCTGTAGCACTCGGGGGAGAAGGGAAGGGGGAGCCACTCGTGAGAAGGAGAAGGGCAGAGTAGCAGCGGCTGTTGCCGCTTGACACTCAAAAATGCCATGGCTTCAACAACTAATGTGGCAATTTTTTACTTGAATCCGTCCTCCCTGAACAATTGCTTCACGTCAAGATCCTACTGTGGCCATCACGGGGACCCTGCCACCCGCATGTGTTAATGCTGTAATAGTTAATGGAAGCATAGAGTTGTGACAGCTGGTCAGTCATTTAAATTCTTCCTGAAATGTCAAAGGAGCTATCACTACCTTTTGTAGCTCTCTTGAGCATAGCCCCATACACCATACACCCATGTATTTCTAGACTCCCCTCCCTCACCTCAAAGATCTGTGCTCCCTTGTAGCTCGCCAGTGTGCTGATCCCCATCTTTGCCATGACCTTGAGTATGCCCACCCCCACCGCCTTGATGTACCTGGCCACCAGGTCGTCCCGGCTCAGGCTGGCTGGCAGCTTCCCGGTCTCATGCATGGCAAACAGTGCCTCATAGGCCAGGTAGGGGCAGATGGCATCAGCGCCATAACCTACCAGCGTGCAGAACTGCTGCACCTCACGAGCCTGGGGGAGGGAGGGAGGGAGGGAGGGGAAGCAGCATAAACACTGTTGGGAGTCCAGATCACAAACGTCAGGCTTCTAAATTCCAACCTGCTTGTTCTCTTCCAATATGCAAGTGTTTGCAATAGCTGGCATGAGAGCTATTCGGTAGTATGCTGCATGGTAGGAAGCTTTCAAATAGAAAGAGCTCCATGACAGTTTCATTAAAGATGAACATAGGCTCTCAGGGTGCATCTTCAACAGTGCCCTTGCATGAGCTACTGGCATATCATTGAAGGACACTAAAAAACCACAAACCACACGCCTCCAACCTTCATTGATAATGTGCATAATCAAGCAATACAGCTCAGCAGGGCCATTCTCTTGACGAGCAAGCCCGCAGAACGTTGCAAGCAGACCATCTACATCTACATTTGCACAGTCAAAGAGCATAATGGCCACCCTCCCCCTCACCTCCCCTGTCTCCACCAGCAGCCCCACTTGGCTCCTCTGCTTCAGCGACACCAGCCGGTGATGCACCGCACCAGTCACCAGCAGGATGGGGATAGCAGCACGCTCAGGCCCAAAGTTCCTGTCACTCATCATCAGGAACTGCGCCCCTGAGGCCACTGCCGCCTCTGCCTGGGCACACACAGACTCCAGGGCAGGCTTGAGCCCCTCAGGCCCAGCCGCAATGTCAAAGGTGCAGTCTATAACCTGGGTGTGCCAGCCAGCAATGTTCATGGCCTTCAGGGCTTCACATTCCTCCAGGGTAAGGATGGGCTGCTCAAGGTCAAGACGGCGAGCATGAGCTGCAGCAGCAACAGCAGGGGGGAAGAGGAGGGGGGTGAAGGGGGTTTCAGGAGGTGTTTTGGGATGCATTGTATGCAGAGGGTCGTATGTTGCAAGTCAAGACGGCGGGCATGAGCTGAAACAGCAGCAGCACCAAGGTAGAGGGGAGTGGGGGAAAGTAAGGGTTTGCAGCCTATGTGCAGGGAAGGAATCCATCATTATTATAATGCAGAGGGTTGTACGTTGGGAACCACTGCCATGGTCCTTACACAAGAGTCTCATACCTTCCAAGTGTAACATGCCAAGCAAGAGGGCCATGTCCCATTTAACCCCTAGACACTGCGTGAAAGATTTGAAGCTCACAACACATGCTTACCAGGAACCTATGGGGTCGGAGAGTGAGTTCGTAATAGCACATACCGGTAGTACCTAGGCATTGACACTGGTACAGAAGAAAACATCCATCGTATCTTTAAAATGAGCAGGGATGCAGGAACCTGTGTGCTACTCCTCAGAGCCAACCACGCTATCAAGCAGCTCCCTGCTCCTCCTTGGGTTACAGCCGCAACCCACAGATCCACTTTTGCCTGGGGATCCTGCAGCAGCATCGTCCATGCTGCCATAAAGACGCACCTGAGGCATCTGCATCACCCTTCAATCACCAATGACACAACTAAATCTTAAGGTCCAGACCCATGATGCTACGGCTGAACCCCAGAAACTGAAACCCTAACATCCCAGAGCTAGGACCTAAACCCTTATCCTCACCTGGGTCCGCCTCTGTGATGTCTCCCTCTGGTCCAATGAAGCACTTGAGGCTGGTCACCACGGCCTCCCTGAAGGGGTCAATGGCGGGGTTGGTCACCTGGGCAAACAGCTGCTTGAAGTATTCAAAGGCCTGCTTGGGTCTGTTGCTCACTGCAGCCAGAGCAGCATCATTGCCCATGGAGCCCAGGGGCTCAGCACCACTCACAGCCATGGGCAGCATCAGCAGCTCAAGAGCTTCACGGGTGTAACTGCAGGGGGAAAGGAGGGGGGAGGGAGGGGGGGGCAAGGGGTAAGGTGGGCAGCTGCAGTACAATTGGACAGGATATCTGCGTTTGGGCACTTTTATGACCAACAAGCCCAGAGCAAGCAGCATCAGAGCATGCAAGACCATACATACTAGTATCTCCATATATCATAAATGACAACAAGAGCCCATTGTGGTCTTTTATATATTGGCCCCCCTGTGCTCCTGGTTGCGCCATATCTGCTATGGCATTGAAAACCAGATTTGGGTGAGCGACAGGTACTTCTAACATTCTATGCACAGTCATGTCACAAGATCGCAAGCAACAACACTGCCATCCCTCCACCCATCAACCCGCCCACCCCCTCCCTCCTTACCCAAAAGCCTTCAGGGGTGCCAGTATGCTGAGCAGCGCATCTTCCTCCTGATTATGACCCACCCCGTTTGCTCCATTATCCTCCACCGCCCCGTTGCCACTGACCACAATGGTCTTACGCCGAGTGGTGGTGACAGCAGGCGGTGCCCCCGCACCATTCCCATTGCTAGTGGCCTTCCCGTTGGTGGTTGCCGTGAATGTTGTGGCCCTGGCCCCCACTGTGCTGATGGTAGACACCCCCAGCAGCTCTGGCATGCGTAACTTCTCAGGCACTGATGCCATCACATCAGACATGCTCACTGCATTCTGAGCCAGCCAGTCACCATAGGGGCGCCGGGAGCAGTAGCGCTCCTTCATCTGGAAGTGGGATGGGGGGGAGGGGGAGAAGAGGGTTAGCTGAAGAGAGAATCGGCCCACGGCGAGTTAGCCATGTCATATAGCTACATAGCTCACTTTTTTCCCCGACACCCCACTGAACAAGCTGGAGTCAAGCTTGGGTGCTGCACGGCCTGGAGGGGTGTGAAGTGGTCTCTCATAACATATAGATACAGATGAACACCAAGAGTGTGCCTTGTATTGCTCATACTACTCGGTGGGTAGCTAGTATGTGTCAGGCACATTGCAGAAGGAGCACAAGTACGTCCTGTGGTTTACGTAACAGCCAGCTTAAAAACAGATGCCCTACCAGGTGCCTCCCAACAACTAACATGCTGCGCATCTCACCATTCACTGCTCAATCACATTGATGCAGAGCTGGGAAGTGTCCACAGATGCAGAGTCAAAGCACACAGGGAGTCCATGGACAAAGTGCACACCCACCCACACCCTCATCACCTCACACCTTACAAACCCGCCTCCCCTCGGCCCCCCCCCCCTACCTCCTTGCCCCCCCCCCCGTCCCCCCACACCTCCTTGGCCCCCCCCCTCCCCCCCCCCTCTACCTCCTTGCCTTCCCCCCCGTTCCCCCCCCCCCCTACCTCCTTGCCTTCCCCCCCGTCCCCCCCCCCTACCTCCTTGTCCTCCACCACCCTGTGTTCATCAAAGTCCACCAGGAAGATGTTTCCAGGCATGAGACGTCCCTTCTTAGCAACCTCCTCAGGAAGGATGTCCACCACACCCACCTCACTGCCCATGATCACACGACCTGACCAGGGGGAGGGGGGGAGGGGAGAAGCAGGCGGCAAGAGCAAAAGTGAGTGGCATCACCAGATGATGGCAAAAGCAATAGGGTTTTGGGGGCTTGGGGTAAACCCTAAACCAGTATGTGGTCCCACACCAGCACTTGGCCAGTGTGCACCCATGGAAGAGAGGCGGACAAACAACTCTTCTGGTCACTTATGACAGAGCCACACATTGACCTGGAAATTGATTGTTCACCGGAAGAGAAACGTGGAGCACTCTTGGCGCTCATCACACCATGCCTTAGTACCATCCCCATTCAAGTATCTCCACCATTGCCTTACGAGATAGCAAGCAACAGCTGTCCTGTCAACCACAGAACATCAGAAGCTAGGAATCTAAAACATTGCCCCTGGGTATAGCACCGGGCCTACCAATTGACCCTCCACCCACATAAACACGCAGGCACCCCCTTCTAGCCCTCCCGTTCTCCTTTGCCCAGGCCTCTTAACCCACCCCAGCCCAGCCGAACTCAATCCAGCCCAGGCCAAGGCCAGCAAACATAACAAATGAACATTCAAGGTGCGGCAACTGGCAAGGTCAAACCACCTAAACACACCATCAGATGGATCTCAAGACAATGGATTCCATACCACCAACCAAGACTGATACCCAAAAGCAGCCCCGCCCCAGGCCTGGCCCCCTTGTCACCTGTGTTAGTGATGTAGTACCTCCCTGGCCTCAGTCCATTCCTGTCCAGAGTGGCCCCCAGGTACCGTCCATCAGTGAAGGTGACCAGGGCGGGGCCATCCCAGGGCTCCATGATGGCAGAATGGAACTGGTAGAAGTCCTTCTTAGCCTGGGGGAGCGGGGGGTGGGGAGACAGGGGGGGTGATACGAGAGATTGGTTGAATGCCGGAAACAGCCGAAGAGTTACCAACCCCTGTGTGGCACCAGCTGTTAGAATGATCAAACGTGGGCCAAATAAACACAGTAAAGAATCCGTGTGCTTATAGGTCCAGCAGGAGTTACCAAGCCCTGCACCCACAAGTTTGGATTTCGTATTGAACCGACAATAAACATAGCTTCAACCTTGCCTTGCTCTAGTTCTCAACAGATACACGATTAGGCATTATGTCTAATCAACAGCTTGAAACACAGGAGTCCCGTACCAGACGCACCCCACCCCAAAGCACTCTCAGGTGTTGGTTAGTTTTTGTTGTTTATGTTTGTAAGGCTTTCATTGATCTCATCCAGGTACCAACCTCCAGGTACATGGAACCACTCCCCCCTGCCTTATTACATTTCATAACATGCCAAAGGCCCCGCGACTCAAGGTGTCAAAAAGAACAGTGAGGTGGAACAGAATACAACTTGTTTCCGGCTTGAACAAGAAGACATGCCTAGACTACCCCTGGCCTTACCTGTGACAATAGAGTATCAAACTGCCATGCCTCAGGTATAGGGTAAAAACCCTGAACCCTAAACTACCCCCTGGCCTTACCTGTGACATGAGTCCATCATTCTGCCATGCCTCAGGTATGAGCATCATCATGACCTCCGGGATGTCCCTCCCACATCTGGTCAGCAGCTCCAGCAGACCATCAAAGGAACCGGAGTCAGACTGCCACTGCGGGATGATGGGAGTCATCTGGAGGGGGGGGAGGAGGAGCAGAGGGGAGGGAGGCAAGGGGAGGGACGCAAAAGTTAGACTGGCTGTGACAAACAAAGTTAACATGAGGGCAGAGGAAGAGAGGTCAAGTAAAGGACGTTTGTTGTGCGGCCATGGAAAGGCACTGGGATGACAGCCATTGGCATGGACTAGAAGCAGCCTGGCAGCACTCAGCATGCAATGCTAGACATACACTCATAGATCGCACATGAAAGCACTTTAAATCTCTTACATGTCCTTCCCCTCCCATCATCTGTGCTCATTTGGGTTCCACCAAAGGGGTTTTCGCAGATTCCAGTCATGCTTGGGTTCATCTCGTTGATACCACCGTCACTAAGCTTCATTTACTTTGATTACCCTACTAAACCCTCCATGTGAGTCCGCACCTTATCCAGCACCTCCTTGTCCAGCCCCAGCTGCTCACACGCCATGACTCCCTCCCTGGCCCTCATCCAGTTCTTGTTGCCCCTCAGCGTGTTGATCTCCCCGTTGTGGCCCAACATCCTCATGGGCTGAGCGCGACCCCAGCTGGGGAATGTGTTGGTGGAGAAGCGGCTGTGGACAATGGCCATGTAGGTGCGGAACTCAGGACGGGTCAGATCACGGAAGTATTGGGGAACCTGGGGAGGGAGGGTGCGGGGAGATACAGAGGGGGGAGACAGGCAAGATTCCAGGGGTCGGCAAGTGCTGAATGGTTACACTGTCAACAAGGGAGCAAGGGCGAGTAGGATTCCACAGAGCTTGGCGACCTGGGGAACATCATGCATGGGGGCGGGACCGGGACGAAGAGTGGGGGTGCAAAATTTAAGGGAGTTCTGCTGTCAGGCCCTGGGTAGTAGAAGGATATTGTGGCACCCAAAGAGGAGATAGGCATGCCACCCTCTTACCAATGTTCAGGTTTCTGAGTACAGGGCGTGTTCAACGGGGAGTGAAGTACCTATGGCGACAGGCGACCGTGTTTGCAGGAGGGGGGAAGCAGCAGGGCACGTTAAAGAATATATGATATGGACTCCTAGTCATGAGAAATCCTCTGTTATCGTCAGCTTCCAAGCAGCTGCCCTAGGTTTTTTTCTCCAGAGGGAGAGCCAGCAATGGCTGCTTTACATGAGTCTGACAGCCAGCTACAGCGCTGCTGCTTGGGAGGTTAAAACGCAGGGATGCAGGCTAGACGACAAACACAGGGTTCATGACAGGCTGGCACGGCGCATACAAAGAAAATGAGCAGTAGAGCGCTGCTGCTTGATGTACTTCTTGGCTGTGCCGTACTTACACAGCATCATACATGTTGCCCGAGTAACCCCATGCGTCACCCAGCAGGGCATGGTGGCATCAATTTCCAGCCATAAGATGTCTGTTGCAGCTCAAATCAGATGTAAAGCCAGAGCCTCAACCCTAGGGTGCAACTTAGAACCCTGGTTCTGGCCCTCACCTGCTCAGGTGTGAGTTGTCCCTTGTACACCACTGTTGCTGATGAGCAGCTGCAGAAGTACACGTCATCCTCACTGAACCCTGCAGCCAGCAGCTCATGCTCCACCAGCTTGCGCATCACAAACAACTGCAGGGGGAAGAAACAGGGGCAGCAGGATACATGGTGTTAGCATGAGCACGGTCAATAGCATAGGCTTCAATAGATCAACAATTTCCTGAGTACATATCATTCCCCTTAAAGGATTTTGCACTGACTGACGTGCCCATGGGTTTTTTGGGTGCACTGAGCATGATGTGCTGAAATGTGAAAACCTCAGTGGTGCATTTGCTTTCAAGACGCGACAAAAAGCTGGAGTGTGTCTTGCGGTAGCACACAATGTTAGGTTTTGTGCTGTGCACTTATGATGAGTGCCATGCAGAACAGTAGGGGCACGAAATGCTTCTGCGGTACACTGCAGTGACCAGTCTATCGGCTTAATGACGAAAAAGCTCGGCAGGCAGAGAAAACGTACCTGCTGCTCCGTGTTCAGGTGGAAGAACTGCCCCTTAGACGATACAAACCACTGCTCGATGATAGGCTCGACTGCGCGAGCGGACTTGCCCAGGGGTTTGTTGTTCACAGGCACAGGCCTCCAGGCGATGGTTTCGTGGCCCAGAGCCGCGGCGGTGGCCTCAATGATCTTCTTCGCCTCCTCCCGCTGCTTGCCGTCCACAGGCAGGAAGGTCATACCCACTGCGTACTGCCCAAGTGGTGGCAGCTTGACCCCCTGCTCTGCTTGCAGCACCAGGTGGAAGAATGTATCTGGCATGGCTGCGAGGATGCCCGCGCCATCGCCTGCGCCAAATACAGCACAAACAGTCAGTGTTCCTATCTCGTAAAAGCAGAAATCTAAGAGCGATCATCACGCCGCAACCCTTGTTCTGGCACCAGATCATTGCCAACGCCCCAGATCGCATTCGATCGCAGGAAACATGGTGTTCTGTCATGTTGCTGCAATAGTTGGCTGCTAACCTGTGTTTTCTTCACACCCGCAAGCACCACGGTGTGTCATACGGGCAAGCATCTTCAACGCGTCTGTGACCGTCCTGCGGCTTTCCTTCTTGCTCAGTTCACCCACAAAACCCACTCCGCAAGCATCCTTGTCGTTGGCCGGGTCATAGAGTCCACGAGCCTCCGGGATAGCTGAGTGGGCGTCGCAGACAAGGCGGTTGCCTAGCCCTGGTCCCCTGACCTCCCACTTCAAAGGGTGGGCAGCCTTAAAAGAGATCTTTCCAGTGGGCAGATGGCCATGATGGGAACGGTTGCCAAGAGCACGAGAAACCCCAGCTGCCTGCTTCGTCTGTGAGGGGCAAAGCCCCTGTTGTTGCTGTTGCGGCAGCATCGGTGAGCTCAAAGCCCTCAGCTGCACTGCATGTGGATAGGTCGCAACTTGTCTTCCAGAAAGACAATGCTAGATTAATGCCCCTGGAGACAGGGCAGTTCAACATATGGATCCATGAAGCCAGCACGGGGTTCCGACATAGTGAGTGCTCACGTGACGGATGGTTGTAACACTTTAGTGATCTGCTCCGCAGCCGCAGCTGGGCAGTTGCTAAGTCACAGTATCTAATTACGAGCACTGGGCGTGCTTGCTAAGGGGTCGTCTGCGCCAAAACCAGCCTGACCGCTTGCTTTGTTATTCAGATGTCTGTACTCCGACTGTCACTTCCAACTAGGGTTTGCATTCCTGCCAGGCGCGTTCAGCGACAACAATCTCCCGATCTCAATCAGCCTCTTAGAAGGTAGTACTTGCTGGTTGCGGCACAGTTTTCCCACCATGCAATAGAATTACACAGGAGAATCAGACACGTGATCGCCCCTTACGTCCCTCCAAAAGGCTGTGGCTCTCAGGATCATAATGTCTTCCATTCTGTCCTACATGCTCATACGGCTGCATCTCAGCCATCTCAAGCTCGCTGTCAAGGTCCACGCCACTATTGCTGTTCTTAGGTGGGTGGCACGGTATGTAGCCCAGCTTCAGGTAGGCTATCCGCATTGCCACATACACTGCACAGATAGAAACATCAAAGTCACGAGCCACCTTAGGCTACCGGGGGAAAAGAAGTAGCTAAAGCGTACACACAGCAGCCTCAAGTTTTGAGAGTTGTCAATCCAACTTTTCTGCAAGCCCGTCACTTGACATTGCGTACTTCATGCGTACTTCATGCGTGCTTCATGCGTGCTTCATGCGTACTTCATGTTACGAATACGATTATATCATGGCCCCTCATAGGGGGCGCCCGTACGGAGCCAACCTAGGCTCCATGGGCAGAAATACTGGAACCTGGTTCATCAGAAATGACTGTCTCAGAGCAAGGGCATATTCTTCACTGCAGACTTGGCTTTCCCAGTATAAACTGCTTTTGACGGTCACAGATGTGCACAAACGCCTACAGAACCTGCTTAGGAGCCACGTTGAGACCCGTCTTGTGGTACATAATTCCAAGGCATGTACGACAGCAACCCATCCCCAAGATTCGCCACAATTGCAAGGCTGAACTAGGACCCATCCCGAGTATATGCAGCAGGCAATGCTATGCAAGCTAGGGCCCACAGGTCAACATGAGCAAAAATGCTGTGAGCAAAGCCCGGCATGTAAGGTCCCAGCAGCGTCACACGCGTTCCATATCACACATCTCAATCTGATTATGCCATTGGAGCAAAAAATGGTTCCTTGTGGCTGCAGCTGCCCCACCAGGGCCCCATTTAGAAATGGTCATTTGCTAATCAATAATATGGTTAGGGTTCCCTGCGCTTGTGTCTGCTGCTCCAGTTGCTAATCAATGATATGGTTAGGGTTCCCTGCGCTTGTGTCTGCTGCTCCAGTTGCTAATCAATAATATGGTTAGGGTTCCCTGCGCTTGTGTCTGCTGCTCCAGTGGCTCACCTAGCAGGAAGAGCGTGGCCACAATGAGGATGTGCATTGTGAACACCACAGGGAGGAACATAGTTGAGGACATGGCAGTCATGTCCCACGCCCAATTGTCTGCAGGAAGCAGGAAGAAAGCAATCAGATGCAACAGCCACAGTAAACTCATTATCAGCAGTATGACTTAGAGGAGGCATGTTCAGCCAGTCTGCTATTCTAGAAGACATCCGGCATGCATGACATGGTCAGAGCAAGAATCGAAAGGAAGAAAATGGAAAATGCATGTCAGGCCCAGCCGCTCTTCTACATGCCACAATCACATGGAATTTGCACACGTCAGCATGCAAAGCATTTTTGATGGCTCCTAAGCAACGGACAAGTATATCAGGCAAATGAAGAAACATGGACCACATGAGCATGGACGAAAGACATCACCTTCCCAAGCCTTGTGGAGCCCATCCGCAGAAAGAGAGGCTGCCTGAGAGCGAAGGCATCTTCCGTATGTATTGGAACGCCTTCACTTCATTTCAAGAGGAACTAGATGGACACGGTGTCAAGGACTGAACACCCTATGCAACGGAGGGGGATTTAGTTGCACAGCCCTCGCGCACCAAAGCTTACATCGCCCTGCAAGACTGCTTTTATGTGTTCACCAGCTTCAAGACGGCAGCACTGCAGCAGCATGTAGCATATCATCTGCCCAACATATAGAAGAGCCCGAACCTGAGCCTGCACGTAATCTACCCAAACTTTGGCCTCTGCACCCTCCTGTCACTCACCTAAGAACAAAATGCGTCCCACATGCCAGAACCAGGTGCCTTGTAGAAACACCAGCATGGTCTTAAACAACGCCAGCATGATGTTCCCCTGAACCACCACCTCTGCACCAGTGGCCAGGGTACAGCCGATCATGAGCCCTGTCAGCAGCTGATGGACGATCTTATCCAGTGCATTGTGCTTGGAATGAAGGCCCATGAGGAGGGTCTCAGACAGGAAGGCAAAGCAATTAAACGCCTGCATGGATGTGGACCAGCATAGATAACCATGCAAACAATGCAATCACTTTGCCAGACACAAAATCTTATGGCTATGTAGATCGGACGTAGTCCTATGTCGGCAGCTTGCTTGCTTTTCAGCTTGAATCATTGAATCCAATTGAAACTAGACAGGTGCAAGGGGAAGATAGGACCGATGGCTACTGCCTGCTCTTAGAGCCTTTGCTGGGGAGCACGTGAGGTGGCACTGTAAGGCTGCGTGCAAATCATCAAATAATGGACAGAAGCATTCGACCATCACTGCAACTACCAGGACTTGATACGAGAGCACAACATCTGGTTGGGTTGATGATACTAGGAGTATCTGGCACATGTGCAAGGAGCGAGCTACGAGGACATTAGGTGGGAAACGTAGTGGGAAGGTGGGAAATGTGTAGGCGCTTGCCTTACTCAGACACACTGAGGGATACGCACAAAGCATTCATAGAGCTGCTTGTCTCATGCAACCTTAAGGCCCTCCCCTTCTGGCCCTATGGCAAAGTCCCACAACCACTACAGTGGCAACGGGGGCTAATTGCACCACATCCAAGACCCACCACTCCATTAGCATGCCAGGCCACTCATGCCTCCAGAATACACATGGCTACATCCCCTGTCAAAAAAAACTAGATGTCATCCCATGGGCACTTGTGATCATTGTTATCTACAGCTTGTCCCACCTGCTCTGTTCCCTGAGGTAGCTGTGTTGTTATTCCCAACAAGTCCACCACCCCAGCCAGGGCATAGCCGCCATACATCAGGGCATGCTGCCAGTTATTGATATGAAACTCAGCAAAGTGACCATCTGGCTCATACATAGGCCTGCAGCAGCAGCAACAGCAGCGGAAGCCAAGGGAGTGCTAGGTCATCCCCCCACTCAGCACAGCAAAAAAAGGGCACATCCATATCCTCTGCAGGAAATGCCGCTGGGTTGGCATATAGCGCCAAGGAGGGTCCAGACTGGAGCTACCTTTTGTGCTCATAGCAGCTGCTTCTCACTGCTCACCCCAGAAGCACTCGCACAAGGTCTCAGCTGCACACCCCAGCCCCCCAGCCAGCGCTTCCACTTGCTCAAGCACACTGCCCATGTGTTAAGATCATCGCACTCTACTCCTGTCATTACTCTGAGTACTCTGAGTGCTCTTCAAAGAAAAGCCCCACATCACATAGGATGAAGGGTGATGGTCACCACCGCCCATCTCCTGCCTTTGCAACCTATCTCCTTCAAGCTCCCCCCTGCGCATGCCTTCCCCTCCTCCCCTGAGCCGCTGCCCCCCTTGCCCCACCTCCAATGAAATCCCCATCCAATCCAGAGCTCCACCAGCACACCTAGTAAGGGGAATATGACCTTGCAGATGGGTTCTAGGTATGACACAGGCCAAAATGGCCATGGGTACCAGGCTTGGTTGGGCTGCAGGGAGGTGGTCAGACCCGGGTGGGTCTTGCGGCGTATTGCATGCCGCTGGTGGGAGGTCCAGTGACGCCGCCGCAGATGGATATCTAGTATGCTCCATAGCCAATATGATGACCAAACAATGAAAAACGTCCCTGCAGGAGGGATTGAAGTGGCAAGCAAGCAATAAGGAAGATGTAGAGGGATGGAACTGCATGAATAACATGTAATGGAGCAAACAGATAAAGTTTTGACATACAATACTTACATGTAGGATGAGCATTTGCTGTGCTTATCGGAGTTTTTTGGCAGTAAGTCAGATGTCCAGATGCAGGCGGCAATTCCATGACATTGGCATCCACTGTTGAAGTGTTTATGCCGGCACCAGGGTACGTTCTGTATCTTGCTGCTACATGAAGATTGTAGCTGCCATTGCAGTCCCTCAACACAAATCAGGTCAGGAATTGTCACACCAAGTGGTCTGGACAACACCAAATGGTTTGAACACTCCCTAGAGTACCGAACAGTCGAGCTACCCTAGGGTAGAGTTCAGGTGAAGGCGGGCGGGCGGGCGCACATTTTCAGGGTATGAACGAAGTGCGCCTGCATATACTGGCGGGCAAATGCAGAAGGAAGGACATGTATGATGGTGAGCACGGAGGCCAATTGCAACAATATCAACTCCACGTTGCTATCATGAAAGTTCAGGCCACATCATACCTATAAATGTAAGATATTCGCAAGCCTACTTTCTACCGCCCTCTCGCTTACCGGGAATAGCATGACCAATGTAGCTGCCGTGCAACGGGTGCTGCTGCTTTGCGCCTGGCACATGAGGCTGGCTGTGATCGTGATGCGCATGCTCCTGATGCTCCATCGACTATTATCTGCCACCGCGCCCAGGCAACAACGCTGTCGCTGACAGCTGGACAATGACCGCAGAAAACGACCTTGGGACTAAACGAAGTCCGTCGCGCGACACACCAGCTTTGAGAGCAGCTCCTATAGCGCAATAAGGACTAGAGCTAGAGCGTTATGCTTATTCGGCACATTTGTGTCATTACGCTCCAGACGGGCACCCCAACAAGATCAGAACAAGCACCCGTGCAGTGCAATTGGCCAACACAATCGAAGACCCTTTGCGTTAGCAACATTGCTGGCTAGAAGATCTCCTGTGCTCAGGGATTAGAAGTCGAGAGTTTACAAATGATGCCCGACGTCGTAACTGCCGGCACTCGTGGACTCACTGCGGTGTTTACACCCTAACTAAGAGCCCCGACTCACTTGAATATTGAAGGGAGTTCCTTTGAAGCACTTCCTGAAGCAATCCTGAAGCAATCAGACAGCGTGCCAGAAAACAAAGTATAGTTTATGCTTGTGCTCTGGAGCCCACCCAGTGGATGGTAAGTTGCCCAAAACAAACAAACAAACAAAAAAACAAAAATGCCCAACGTACTATAAACTTACACCCAAACTGACGCTCACACAACCCACAGGATTACAGAAGTCTCCCTGTAAACATAACATAACATAACAAACATAAAAGGTGTGGCAACCGCCAAGGGCTGCTAGGTCGAACCGACCAAACACACCATATATGTACTCTCTTTTCATTGAACAGCTGCTGCCCTACATGGTAGCTTTGATATCTTCCTCCTTCCTGAACATATACAGCTCCAACGGCTTGGTTGGCAACCCTCTCCTCTGAGTCTCCTCCAATAGAACTGATGCATACTGCTGAAACGTGGCCTCCTGCTCTTCCACTGCTGCCTGTGCCATCCATGATGCCTGCACAACGTCCAGCTTTGCAGCAGCCTCCTTCTTCTTGCGTTGTGCTGCCTGCCACTCCTGGAAGCGCTGCACCTGCTGAGCTTTCTCCCTGGCCTGCCGCTTCTCATCCAGCTCCTCTTGCTTCAGTGCAGCCAGCCGATCCCCCCATGCAGCTCTAAAAGCAGCGTCATCCTGCCGCGCCTTCTCTGCTTCTGACGCTTTGGACGCTAGCTGTTGCTGGTTGCTTTTGTGCATGGCGGCTTGTTGTGCTGCTCGCCTACATGAAGATGCAGAAAGAAACAAAGCAGGACAAGAGTCAACAGCCGCAACATGACAGCCTGCAAGACAGATTCGTCCTTGCATAGCCCAGCAGGAACGCTGTTGCCGTTTTGCTAACGGTCCAGAAAGCCAGCAAATCATGGCACAAAGTGCTCCCGTTCTACCAACTAAGTGCTACCACTTACATGCCATACGGAACATGATACCATGGAACTTCCCCTTGAGTGTTTCGTTTCAGACCAGTAATGGTTCACTTGAGCTGCAGACCTGCAGACCCCTTGGCCGAGAGCCCAAGCTCCCCTTTGACCCCTCACCTTGCCCGCTGTGCTTCTGCTGCTGCTGCCGCCTTGTCCTCCGCCTCCTGCACATCCCTGGCCACCTTGTCCTCATTGTTCTGGTGCCAGCGCTTGTAGTTCTCCTCCATGGCATCCCGCATCTTCTTCCGCTGAGCCTCCTTGGCAGCTGCTTTAGCTGCTGCTGCCTCAGCCCGCTGCTGCTCTGTAGCTGCTTTGCGGGCACAGTAGGCTGCACAAGGACACAGATGGTGTTGCTCGTTACACCAAAAGAAAAGATCAGCTCAGCACAGTTTTCTTCAATCAAGGTCAGCAGTACCACTCATGCAACAAAGAGTTCTGATAAAGATCTGGCAAGAAATGGGACAGTTATGCAACAAAGAACACTGTGAAATGACTGAGACGCTGACATCATCATGGCTGCACCTTTGCCATGTTGTGTACAAGCCATGTGTGCTGCTACACAGGCTGGGTTCTGCAGTAATCCTGTCAGATACGCAATGACACCTTGCCTCTCCTGCCAGAACAGCTTCTCACTGGACTCTCTCCCACTCCCTCACCTTCCACTGATGCCTCTGCCTGCCTGTCCCTCTCCCTCTCCGCTGCCCTGAAGGCATTGAGTGTGTCATTGGCCTCCTTGGTTGCAGCATTCATGTCCTGCATCTGCTTCCGCCATGCCGCCTCCTTAGCTGCCAGCTGCTGCGCCTCCTCCACTGCCTTGGACCTGATCAGCTGACCTTCAGCAGCAGCAGCAGCCCTGGACAGGGAGCACAGTGTAGGATGAACAATTGCGACAACTGACATTGGTAGGTGACATACTGTGACTAGGGTACCAACAGGCTCTCAGCAGTCAATGAAACCCAGCCATGGCCACGGTGAGAGATTTGTGTTTCAAAGACAAAGCCCTCCATGGCGGGAAAGCTCTTTATACACAAACATATACCTTTATTCCTCACCAAACCTGCTTGCATTCCCCCTTCACTAAAGCATGACAAGGAAAATCTGCTTTAGGGTCCCAAACCCAAGCATCTGAAGGGTCTGAGGTGAAGCAGCGTGCTGACAGGCGGTTGACAGTACTGCGCAGGTTCTGACTCCCTCAGCATGCCCTCTGCCCGCTCACCTCTCAGCCAGTATGCGCATCTTGAGCTCCTCCAGCTGCTGCATCTGAATGTCTCGCTGCTCCAGGGCCTGCGCATGAGCTGCATGGAGCTTGGACAACTCAGCTGCCTCAGCCTTCTCAAGGGCCTGTAGGAGCAGCAGCAGCAGCACCAAGAACACAACAAGTATGAAAGCTACGCAAGTCAAATGACCTATGCCAACTCACTGGAGGCCTGAAAATGCCTGCATGCCTGCATGCCTGAACGCCTGAAAGAATATGACATGGTGGCGCTTGGATTTGCCCTTGCTGGCGAGGCCTTTGCTTGCAAGCTAGTGACTGACCAGCACATCCCTGCTTCTTTTACTCTTGCCAACAGAGCTGGCTCCACTCCTGACCTGCAAGCCAGCTTTAACTGTGCAGCACACTGGACACCTCCCCACATGTATTGCTGCTTCACATGTTTGCTTCGTGCCTGCCCGCTTGTTGCACAATCCTGCCTATCCCATGGAGCTCTCTGCAACAGAACTACTATTAATAATTGGCCGCTACTGCTGTTACCGGTATTCTTGCTCTGCCCCCTCCACCCACCTGGCGCTGCTGCTGCACAAAGGCTGCCTTTTGGGCTTCTTCCATCTGCTTGCGAGACTGCTTGTATGCCACAAGTGCTGCATTCTCTGCCAAGGTTTCAGCCAGCAGCAGCCTGCCATGAAGGGTCTTCACACGGTCAGTGTCATCTGCCAGCATCTTGTTTGCACGCTCAATCTGGATCCGACGAGCTTCTGCACGCTCTTGGGCATCTTGGCGGTCCAACTGCAAGTGTGACAGCAGGCATGTGATGATCACCGGTGCAGCCATAGATGAGAAATTGGTGCCTTAAGAGCTCTACTGCTGCTTTGCTACATGGCCGTGCTGTTTTAGCATCCTATTGGTTTGTAGCTCCTCTGCAAGTCTCGTCCACACAGAGCTCCTGAAAAACCTCATCTTGCAGATTTCTAAGGCTCTGCAGCACAGGAGCCTGTCCAAGTCAAATGCTGCATATCTCCCTATTATTGGTTGTCTTACTGTCTGATGAGCATCTACTGGCACATCCGTGTCTTCTGTGATATTCAAATGCGGGTACCAGTCCATGCATGCTACTTAAAGCTGCTGCTATGGGAACAACAGAAGACAGCACTGACCTCTTGCCGTGCAAACTCCTCAGCTGACAGCCTCTCCAAGCGTGCCCTCTCCTTCCTTGCTCGGGTGGCCTGCAAGGTGCTAGGCTTCAGAGTCTGCTTTTGCCGCCGAGAGCCTTACGCTGGGACTAATCCTAACCTGCAGGGTGTTCGGCCATTTGCTGGAACGCTCCTCGCTCAACCTCTTCAGCCGAATCCTCTCATCCTCTTTCGATGTATCAGTTGACAATGATTGCACCTAAACGAAGCAACGGTGTGTTCATTACATGTTCGGGGGCCAAAGGGGCAAAGAGGCCAGGGCACATGCCTGCGAACGTATCCGCTCTAGCTGGGAAGCTGTGATAACGTTTATCGAAGTCATTTTTCCATTATAAGCATCTTGATTACATCACTTCCTGAGGGCTAGAAGGGCCCTATATACTTCATTTCTCGCCTGGTGAAGCCTGTGCGAGTGTGCAGCTACAGCCCCTCGAGTTGTGGAAGTGACATTTGGGTGACAAACATGGATGCATGCAACGCAAGGGCATGATGCATGTTACATCAGTGATAGCAAGCAGTCGCTCGCTTTGAACATGCTGCTTACAGGCAGCGCTCCTGACACGACTGTACAGATTCCCGAAGGCGCGTTGCATCTACGAGACCTCTACATAATACGATTAGGCAATTATAAATCACAAATAGTCCAGGTCTACTTCATATGCAAGAGTATTCTTTTCATATCGTACCACGTCACGTCATACGAATCTTGCACAACTGGTGACTACCTTGTAACCGGCTTTGTCGTTGCTTTCGACACCCATAGCTTGCCCATTGTTCACAGATGCTCAAAAGTATAGTGATATGTCTATGAAACTGTGCTGATCCAATTAGTGCCGCTGGTGTCGCGGCCTAGTATGCCAGCCCGTCATCACCAAGCCTGGTTGCTGGTCTTGTTATGCAGCTTAGCCTGTACGGCATCTCAGCTGCAGCAGCCGATACATCCAATTCCAGATAACCCGTCTCATGGCGCCGACGTCAGCCGGACACACCTCGTCAACCCCATGCTCGATCACGTTAAGGGCGAGCATGCCAAGCTCTTGGAGGCAGCCCAGCTCGCAAGGCACGAAAGCTTGCCTGCGGAACAAATGACAGAACGCAAACATATGATGGAAGCGCTGCATGCCCATCATAAGCACCACAGGCCACACAGAGAGAGTCCTTCGCCGGAAGTGGATCACCAAGAGCAGCACCGAGCCAGCCACGCCGCAAGCCATGCATCTGCCCTGCTGCGTGCGCAGTCGCAAACATGGCCTGATGGGTACTTGGCGGTCTGCATAGTCGTGCGAGACCAAGTTCAGGACATGCGGTACTGGTTGGAGTATCACAAGTGGTTGGGAGTTGGCAAAGTGTACATATTTGATCATAACAGCACCCGACCAGTCATGCCTGCGGTGTATGACCACATTCGCAGCGGATTCGTGGAGTATCAATACTTCAGAGGTGAGCTAGGCAACTCCAGCAGTATTTTAGGAGTTATCTCACTCTTGTGCTGCCCCAGCTATGGGCAGCAACTTGGGCAGCATGAAGAGCAGTTGGTCTTATTAGCTCATCATGCAGTGTTCAAGAAGATATACATGCCTCCTGTTGCAAAAGGCCCCTCGCAGCTTTTTGTGGCGGTCTTTGCATAATCATGCCCTGTTACTGGGTCGTTCCTCAGTATTGCGCAGCATGTGGCTTTATTCTTCCAGATGAAGGCAGAGGTATTTTTTGAATTTTTCTGGATTGCATAACCCATTTGACAGGCATTGTGTAGCTTGTGCCTTGTGTGCCTTGCAAGGTCTCATCGCACCAACTGAACAGCTCATGTCCATGTTTGCATGAGATGTGTCTGGTACTTCAGGATACCATTGCCCATATGATTCATCACTTACAGCTATGAATAGCTTTAAAGAAATGTTATACTGATCTACAGGACTTACAAAAAAGCGTTAAAAATATGCTCTCAACTACATAGACAGAAAAGCTGAACGGTACATAACCCAGGTGGCTTGGTCAAGCGAGGATCTTGAAGGACTCATCTGCATGCTATGTCATGCAGGTGTAAGCAGTGGGTTTGCTCTCTTAAACCACCCTGCTTCATGTGAGGTGCACCTGCTCTGTCCCCCCTGCCTCCCCCTTTGTTCCAGGCAGGCCTCGCCACGTGCCACGCTTCAGTGACACCAACCAGTACCTAGCATACCAACGATGCCTTGTACAGCACTACAGAAGGCACAGGTAGCTGCCAGGGCTGATGGGCTGGGCTTGCGCAGGGTTTGGGAAAGACACAAAGCCCTCTAGTTCTAGCCGCAGCTGCATGAGTTTGTGTGTTCAGGAAAGGAACCAGAGCAGCAATGTGTGTGGCGATGTGTGTGACATGAGGGACATTGTGAAGGCAGTATAATTGTGTTCCTTCAGGACAGCGGAAGTGCAGCACTGTGGCAAAGAGCCTAGGAATTACAGCAAGCATCATTCCATGTTTCCCATGCCTTTGCTCCAGCCATATTGTGAGGGGGTGACGTGTTGTCCCTGCAATTGCTGCAAGTTGACACAGGCTGCAACTGCAATGGGAAGCACTGCCAAGCTGTCATTTTAGCATATCCCTTTTCAGGGATTGGATGCAAGCTTTTGGACAAGGAAAGTCCTCTGGAAACATGTATCTGATGATGAAATTGTGTGCTGTCCTTGTAAACTGATGTGGGCTGGTAGTGCAGTATCCTGTGTGCCTATCTGTGTGGTCCATATTGCTCCTGTCCAGCAGATGAGGGCCCTCAAGCCAGGAGAAAACAAGTCTGGTTTGCCGCCGGGCCAGCTCAATGAGAATTGGCTGTTTGGAGGCTGGCGCTTACATCATCTTTTGTTTGTTGTTGCTGTGTCAGGTGGTTGGCCTTCCTAGATGCTGATGAGTTCCTGGTGCTACAGCCCAAGGCAGAGGAAGAAGGCTACAAGGACATTGGGGTCATGCTTGCCCAGTATGAGAAGGAGGGGGTCGGGGGACTGGGAGTCAACTGGATCCTGTTTGGAAGCAGCGGATTGGAGACGAAACCAGCTGCGGGACCTCTGGCGAGGTACACTTCATGTATACCACCTGAACACTGGGAAAGCACACATGTCAAGGTGCGTGCCTGGTGGTGGGGTTGCACTCAAAGGGAGTTGAGGGTCACAAAAGCTGGCACTACACCATCTCTGTGCTCGTGCGGGAATGCAGTCTGGAAGTAGAGGTGGAACCCCACTGTTTCTATGGGATGGTGGAGGTGTTTAGCATCATGCAAGGGCGAGAACTGTAAGACGAGTCACTTGACCACTTCCCTTTTGCTGTTGTCTGTGCAGGTGATTGCCAACACCCAGTATGTGCTCAACATGGGTGGTACTCCTCATGAGGTAGTGCTCAGGTCCGGGGCGCACATGGTGAATGAGCACATGCAGGAGTTCAAAGGGCCAAAGACACCAACAGCGAGCTGGGATAAGGTGAGAACCAGGGGGGACGGAGGGGAAACAGGTCTGCTGGGTATGGTATTCAAGCTGGGTCTTGAGCTGCGCTGTGCTGCTGGTTTTTGACGAGCTGGGGGATGGTGATACAAGACTGCTTTGATCAAAGGCCCGTACGAGGTATGGCGGGATGTGATGTATTCTGTGCTGCTTGCTGGGCACCAAATAGTAGCAATGTTGTTTCATTGCAGCTTTCTGGACCGGCTAATTGCGCATCATTGGTGCTAGCATTCATAGCCAGTAGGCTTACGGTATCAAAGGTGCAGGATTTGCTTGCTCAATACTATGGAACATGGATGTGCCTTATGTTATGTACGAGCATCCTGCCCCTGCTTCCTTGGCTACCGTATTTGGCAGCTTGATAATTTTATTGATTTTAAATGCCCTTGAAATCTTTTCATGTTGTCTTTGAATGACCAGCCATCAGTAGTGACTCCATCTGTTGATTCTGCTTTGACCGTGGTGCATGTATGTTCCCTCTCCTCACTGCTGTCGGTTTGTTGCTGTGTGTCTGTGATGTGCAGCTTGCACTGTACCATTATGTACTCAAATCGAAGGAAGAGTTTGCTGGCAAGGTGAACAGAGGCAGTGGTGCTGGGAACGTGAAGACATGGGATTACTGGGATTACGTGGAGGAGCTGGCGACCAATAAATGTGAATGGGGTCAGTCTGTTTCCAAGAGCTTCTTTGCATCAGAACCAACCCTGGATTACAAACCTGCCGAGTTTCAGATGTGACAATTGGCACGTGGTGGGGACGATGACTGCAGTGGTTGATTTGTCTGTTTTCATGGAAAGTAGCAACAGTCTGTGCGCCTGTGCCCACCCATTGTTTGTAAGGCTGCATCGCCAGCAAGACGAGACTCAGGGAGCCCTGTACTCACGCCTGTCCGGCGGCATGAGTGAATCGAGTACTACTGGAAGGCTTCCATGAGTACATGGAAGGCTTCCATGAGAGCCTTGTTTGCTTTGAGATTGCCCTGCTTATAGCTCGGATTACTGTGTACTGGAAATCGCCGTAGCTTTAGCTAGATGCTGGCAGAGTGACACTCCATGTGAGCCCGTCTCAGACAAGCGCGCGAGTTGGAGCTGTAGCGGAGCAACAGCCTCACCTGTAAACTCAACTCTCCCACTATTGGCCAAGCAAACAATGTTTAAGAGCCTCCGGAAAGATAACAAATTGCTTTTTAGATCCGTTATAGCACAGGAGCACGCCATTTACTGCACTTTATCACGATACGGGCAGCACTGCGTATAGTGCTGGCGGTATGGCTTCCCAAAAAGTATATATAATCCGTCGGGCCTGTTGTATGCTGGACAGTAATCACGGATGGATGGACGATTGTCCTTTCAGCAGCACTATATGACTACTGCTGTCTTTCCGAACATGCATGAAGCATTCATCTCGATTCACTAGTTTGGGTGACGCGCCCTTGAGGATCATGCTCAACTCAGAAGACATATAACTAGGCCTGGGCTGTGTTATGTAATTAGGTGTCCCTACTGGTGGGTGGATGCGTTGAGGCGAATATTCAATGGGGCATGAGCACTTGCAAGCCCTCAGATCATTCGCACAGAAAGATTAAGTAGGGGTCTCAGTGCCTTTCCAAATTTGATATGGTGGCCGAGTTGGCAATGTTCGCCCAGGCGTTCAAGACCTCTGCTCTGAGTGCGTTCGCTGCTTCTTGCGCATAGGTGACCATCACTAGCCAAGGTACCGCAGAAGCATCATAGAGTCGACGCCCTTACTTTAGACTCCGAAGAAATCACGAGCCCAACATGCCGGGCCCCTGGGAATCCGGCGCAGCAGCATCAATGATTGCGTCGTCAAGCCCTAACAGGCCAACTTCAGGGCTTGGCCAGGTGGCCAAATCCACCACATCCGTCTCAAGCACAGCGCGAGCAGCGCCCTCTTTGCCCTTTAAATCAGCATCTGCTGCTCTAGCATCAAAGGTCGAGATCCGGGCCCTTGATTCAGCAGGGACTGTTTTCTCTGGCAGCAGCAGCAGCAGCAGCAGCAGCATATCGGGCACTTTTGGTGCTTGGCTTCCAGACAGCCAGTGGTTCCAGAGCGCCTGGGACATGCTGAAAGGAAAGACAGGTTCCGTTGCTCACGTGAAGGGGGAATTGCCAGTGTGGTTGGAGGAAACAGACCCCTCTATTGTGCTGTTTGCATGCGCAACTGCTGCTACCCTGGCAGGTGAGGGGCTCCAGAATGAGTAAACACCGTATAACCTCTCCTTATTGCATCTTTCGCATAACCCCCAGAAAATTGATGCTGGTACGCAAATGACCAATATGGGGCATACAGTTGACCAGCTGGAACTAGAGTGCATATTGACAGTAAGGCCCTACTGCTTCGTCTGTCATTGTGCAAGGCTACCAGACTCCTACGTACCATTTGGTGCTCTTCTCCACCATTTTATAACTCATTCTGGTATTTTGACCAAGGAGACAGTAGTGATAGTATAGTTAAAAAGCGAATACAGCAAACAGAGGGTACTTGGCCAATACCACATGTGTTCCCTTAAGCCGTTGCTTACTGGACTGGCACTCTAAAGGTGTCACAATACTCACATACACAGTCTGATGTCCCCCCTCCCCTTACCTCCCTTTCCCCCTCCTTCCTCCGCGCCCGGACCCTGTACATGGTGATGACCAGCATTAAGGCCCATGCCTGAACTTTACGAATGTCCCTCTTTTTTGATTATGAAGAGTGACTGTATTTGTATTTCATCGGCACGTGGTTGCTTGTGACTCTGAAAGGTGCGGCCTACACTTCCTGGAAGAGGAAGCAGGGAGAGCAGTACCGCAGGAGCAGGACAGCCAGCACCATATTGACCCTTGGTTTGGATGGCTTCCAGGACCAGGCTACAGCGACAGTAGGTGCTACTGCTGCTGGCATGCTGCTGCTTGAGCTACAGCAAGAGGTGCTGCGGCTCAGAGAGGCAGTAGCAGCATCAGGAGGAGGCAAAGCTTCAGCTGCTGCTGCTGGTGGCGGGGAAAGGTCGTCCCGTGCAGCTAGGCGGCAGGGAGATGCTTCTGCTGCTACTGGTGGTGCTGGGGGTGACTTTGAGGTAGGTGCTGGAGTGGCATCTGAGGCGTCGGCTGCTAGCTACGTTACTGATAGTGATACAACATACACATCCGTAAGCGCTGTGAGCAGACAACACACAGCTTCATCTCCATTCCAGGATGAGCACAAGCATCAGAGTGAGGTCACAGCTGCAGCAGGGAGGGGCATTGCCCGGGGCAGTAGTACAGGCAAATTGGGTCAGGAGCTGGCAGCCATCACAGGAGCAGGAGCAGATCTGCCTGTTAGGGGTCTGAGCGAGGCACAGCAGCAGCTGCGGCCCATGGCTCCTCGGGCTGGTCTGAGGCGCAGCAGATCCGCCTCTGATGACACCTCTAGCAGCAGTAGTGATGAAGATGATGAGGAATATGGGGAGTCAGCTGCTGCTGGGAGGAACAGTCAGCAGGCTGCAGTACGAGCATGTGGTGGTGCTGTGACCAAAGCTCCAGGGTTTAGGGCACAACATGAGCTCACTGCTCTTGCTGCTGCAGTAGCTAATGCAGCAACAGGGGCAGGTGCTAGGAGCAGTACACCTCCTCCTCCTGCTGCTGCTCCTGGTGGGGGTTATGGCAGTAGACTGCAAGGTAATGTCACGAGCTATGGTCAAGGAGTTGAAAGAGCATCTCAACGCAGCAATTTGGAGAATCAGCAGGAACAGGAGGAGGCTGCGGCATATGGTTTGGTGATTGTAGGGCGAGGTGGTCGTGTTGTGAAGCGTCATCACCGGGGATCACTGCCAGGGGATTTCCGTGAGCAGGAGCCCGGAGTGGACCCTAAGGACGGAGCTGCAGTGTATGTACATCAACTTCCTGGTAGGCCTAGGGAATGGCAGGGGGAATTCTGAAATGATGCTCATATGACTGCAGGTCCTCGTGTCTGGGCATTTTTTCGTCATGCTTGCATGCCAAAGACATCAGCCCGTATTCTGTTCCACCTCGCTGTTTTCTGTGACGGCTTGGGGTGCGGGACCTATGCCATTTTTTGCTATGGCATATCATGAAATGTAAGATGACTGCATGCCATGCATATTATGCAGTTACCCAAGTGTTTAGGTAGAATCTGTGAAAAATTGCATGGTGCTGCTGTTGACTGCTGTGGGACGTACTGTTATCACTGTCGCTTACTGCTGATGAAGCTCTGTCCCGGCGGCTGCTGCTGCTGCAGCTGAAATGATACTACCAGACCCATGCTTAGTAATGCATTTCCAGCCGATTCACAGTGGCAATGTTACATCCCAACAACCTGTTCTGCTGTATTGCACCTGACTGTCGCACTGAGTAGTAAACAGGCAAACGTGCCTCAGCTGCACGTCAAAGCTAGGATATATATTTGCTGCATGCCCTACTTGCCCCTGAAAGCTTGTCGTCAGCTTGCCTTTTAGTATGGTGCACCTGGTTGTAAAATTAATGTGTGTTTTGACTTGTCCTAGGATCTGGTGGTCCTCTCTACTTCAAGCGCGCCTACACCCGAGGTGGTCGAGGGCTGCACTACCAGTGGCTGTGGAGTAGAGATGCTGCAACATGGAGGGCAGCAACTGAAACCATGTGCTGCTCTGAGGTGAGGGAGGGGCTGGGGGGGGGGGGGCAGTTTGTACCTAGGGAATGAGGACAAGGAGAGGGGAGGGTGTGAGGGGCACTATGAGGGGTCATCTGATGCAGGGGGAAATTGAGGAGGGTATATGATGAGAGGTTGAAGGAGAAGAAAAAGGATTATCCTGAGCTGGTGGGGCGACTGCAGGGGCCAGGGGCAGTTGAGTCTAGGATGCTGACAGGATGCTGTAGCTCCGAAACCCTCAGTTAAGATGTCCAGTTCAAACTTCATGTACAGAGCTACTCACATTAGACTGTGTTGCTTGACTAGGGACTTTACACAGCAGAAGCAAGAATATCGTTAGATGGCTGAGGAAAGAAATGCTGTCTTGATGATGTCAGTACTCACTACTGACACCTTGCACATACGGTCTTAAGTTAAGACCGTATGTGCAAGGTGTCCTCATCATGAATGGACACATTAGGGATGGCTCAATGGACCTCATCTGACTCTCATAAACACTGCTATCATGCAAGCTCCTTTGCATGTCAGCATATAGATGTTTGAGCTGCTGCAGGGTACCGGAGTGGTAGCCTGACCCTTAACCTTTTACACCCTACCTGCCGCCATCATTGCGCCCCTCCACATACAGCATAGTACTGGGGGCATCTCCTGCCTAGCATGAGCCCAGCCTCGCTGATTAACGATGGAGTACTAGTGTAGGAGTCTAAGGGAATGCCATAGCAAGTCATGCCTGAGCTCCCACACCTGATGTAGCATTAACAAGGTGAATACTCCTGTACCCCCAGGGTGCTGGCCCAGGGTCTAATCTCTCAGATGGCAACCTAGACCCTGACAGCATGATGTTCCTGATGAGCCTCAACCACCATGCCACCACCACTGCTAATCAACACAAGAAGATGCCAGGAGGAAACAGCAACAGCTTTGACACCAGCACCATGATGCTGTCTATGGCAGATAGTGGCATGGCAGCATTCACACAATTACAGCAGCTGCAACAGCAGCAGCAACATCAGCAGCAGGTGGATAGGGGCGCTGTAGGAATAGGAGGGACTGGCACAGGGCCTTTTGCACCCTCTGGAGGCTTTGCAGAACTTGGTGCCACTCCCTTGCCTCGTTGGTACCAGCAGCAGCAACAGCAGCAGCAGCCAGTTATGGGTGCAGCTGCTGCTCCTGGCAGTGGTAGTGGTTCCGTGTTGCGGTACAGCAGCCCCTCCCCCAGCAGCAGCAACAGCACTATGAGCCGCATTGAACCAAGTGCTAGCGTTGAGTTGCAAGCAGCACCTGTCACCATCAGTCGGAGCAACAGTGACACACTGACAAACCCCACTGCTGCTGGGCGGAGTGTTCCTGGTGGGATTGCTGCTGCCTCTGCTGCTGCTACTGGTGTGGATCTGCGTAGGAGCATCTCCAGCCCTCCTCTCCTGCCCTCTGCTCCTGTGAGCCAGGCGATGAGCTCAAGACCAGCAGCAGGTAGTGCTTGGAGCCTTGGACAGTCTTTCATGAATGCAAGTCTGGGCATGCGCCCAGCAACAACAGCAGCAACAGCAGCAGCAGCAGGTGGGGTTGGGGGCAGCTTGCCCATCCAGACCATAGCCAACTCCCGTGGCAACATAAAAGACAGCAGGGACTCGATATCTTCTGCCGGTAAAGGCTGGGCAACCAAGGCTGCTGCCCTTGGGATTGGTGTAGGTGGGAGGGGTAATGGCCCGTTGGCATCTGCCCCTGTGGCATCATCCAGTCGCAGGAGGGGTTCTATTTCAAGTGCATGCAGCAGTGGAAATAGCAGCCCGGTGCAAACTCCCTTGTCCAAGGTTTCTCCAATGGTCGGCATAGCCGGGACGAAAGCTATGACGCCTGGTGAAATGCTGCGGGTGGCAGAGGCTCTGAAGCTAGCAGAAGTGAAGAGAGAGCGGTCAGATGCAAAGAAGGCAGCAAAGGCTGCAGCAAAGGAAGCCAAGTTGGATAAGAAGAGGGATCTGCTGACAAGGAAGCATGCAATTAAAGGTGGTGGAGCGTCTATAGGAGGCTCTCCTGCGAGTGCTTCATTGCAGTCTAGCAGGAGGGCTTCTGCGCTGGGAGGTGAAGGGCTGGCTCCACAGCTTAGCCCTATTGCACTGCTAGCAGCGGCAGCTGCTGCTGCTGCTGGTGGTGGTGGTGGTGGCGATCGTTCAATAGGGTCGATGAAGTTCTCCAGGCGAAGTAGCTTGGCTTCAGCTGGATCTCAGCGGCTGGCAGCGGGTGAGGGCCAATACAGCAGTGAGCTCTCCAGGAGTGCGTCTCGCAGCCGACCTCCTCCTATCAGGATCAGTGGACACCTGGCGGGAGACCTTGGAAATTCTGCTGGACTTGTAGCAGCAGCAGCAGCAGCTGGGGTGACACAGCAGGTGGGTGGTGTCACTAGTGCCACTGTGGTGACGCAGACAGAGAAGCAGCAAACACTGCAGTACCTAGAGGCACTGCAGCAGCAGCTAGTGAGTCTAACTCAGCAGGTGCAAAGGCAGCAGGTGGAGGCTGCTAGCCGTGATGTCAGCCCTCTAGCAGCTGCCTACCAACAGCAGCAGCAGCCGGGTAGCAGCCAGGTAGGAGGAGCAGCAACAGCATTTGCACCCTTCCCTGGTGTTGCCTTTGTGGTGGGTGGTCCCTTGGGAGCACGATCAGGTGCCACCTCACCCTTGCAGGAGCTCATTATGGGTGGGAGGGGTGCAGGGCTTCTGTCTCCTAAACTGGCAGAGCAGCAGCAGCAGGGGCAGGTGGCCAGCGTGGAGGGTGAGCGATCCTCCTTGGATATTTCAGGTGCAAAGGACTTCAAGCAGATGTGGAAGGAGATCCAGGAGCAGAAGCAGCTGGAACACTGGAAAGAGATCAAGCAGCAGCAGCAGCAGCAGCAGAGGGAGAGCTTGGTATCCCCAACAGCAGCAGCAGCTAGTAAAGCACCTCTGGTGAGCTGTATGGGACCCGGAGATGAGCCCATTAGACTACCTGCAGGAGGTTTGTTGCGTAGGGGTAGTGGACGTGTTCTGGACTTCACTGTACGTGCTGTGTCCCCCACTGCAGCCACTGCCTCCTGGCCTGCTGCTGAGACACAAAGCCCTGCTGTGACAGCTGGAGCAGTGCAGCGGGTGTTGTCTAGGTCATCCAGCATCACAAACCCTGCTGCTGGTGGCGGGGTGAGCCTGGGCTTTGCAGCAACTCCAATCATATGTCGGGATAGTGCAGCTTCTTCGGCCGCTACCACACCAAAGCGCTACGGCTCCTTTACGGATCAGAGTAAGGCGGAGAGTAGTAGTGATTCTGAGTCCGAATCGGATGGGACAGAGCAGCAGGAAGAGGAGAGGGATCTGAGGTCACGAGTTGGAAATTACATGCAGCAGCTGAAGCAACAGAGGGAGCAGCAGCAGCAAGGGGCTGGTGGGCAGGGGGAGAGGAGATACACACCTGGCTACCGTGGGCATAAGGAGGATGCTGCAGGAACAGAGGAGCTGCCAATGGCTCAATCAAAGTTTCCGGGTGGGGCAAAGCAGCAGGGTGGCCAGGGTCCTCTTGGAGGGAAAGTGGCGCAGGGGCTTCCTGCCGGGACACTGCTTGCAAACACGCTGGGCGCTACAGAAATTGATAGCAGCATGTGGTCTGATGAGCGGAGTGGCGGCAGCTCTCCTGACACCAGCTCAGCCCCAGTTGAGACTGTACGGCAGCAGCAAGCAACCGGGCGCAGTGGTTCCGGTAATGGTGTGGGTCGCTCACATGGGATTGGAAGCAATGAGAGCAGGAGCCTTTCCAGCTATAGCACAGAGGAGGTTAGCAGTGTAAGTGGTAGCAGAAGTGGAAGTGGTTATGGTATGTCCAGAGCGTTAAGGAGGCTGCCTACACCTCATGCAAGTCGGGATGGAGCTATAAGAGAGAGTGACAGTAATGCCCAGGAGTTGAGCAAGGTGGACAACCCGTTGTTCTCTCCGGGGGAGTTGGGTGGGCGAGGGGATGGGGGCAGCCAGGGTTTAGGGCATGGCGGCAGTGTGGAGAAACCTAGGCTTTCAGCAGAGGCACCAGATATCACTTTGGCTGGGACTTCTGCCGGTGGAAAGGGTCTTGGCAGCAGGAGCGGTCAGGAAGCAGCAACAGGAGGGGCGAGAATTGGGGACTGGTTGAACCCACAGAGCAATTACAGTCCCAAGCCTTCGTTAGACTTTGGTACGCAATATAGAGGGGGCGGGGTCTCGAAGCGACTTTCCCTACACCCCCATCCACCCTCTGAGCCCAAGTATGAGTCAGCAGGCCACACCTTCAGTCTGAAGCCACTGCAAACCGGGGCACCTTACCAGCAGCAGCAGCAGCAACAGTTCCAGGGTTTTGGGACAGACACGTCAGGCCCTGAAGCGTTCAGCAGTCAAATGCTGCCCCGCGGTAATACAGCAACTGATCAGCAAAGCCCTGTGCAGCTGAGCCCCACGGCAAGTCCCACTCATGCGACTGCAGCACCGCAAGGGTTTAGCTCCTCAGGAGGGTACTACACACCTCCAGAAACAAGCAGTGCTGGCGGTCCAGCTGAGTCAGCAGGGTCTATCTCCCCCATGTCCCCGCAGGGCTCCTTGTCCTTGGGTCAAAGTTTCAATCCTTGGAATGAAGGAGGGAGGAAGCAGGCAGTACACATACGGATGTTCAGGACGGTGTCAGGCTCCATGCAACCAATGCCTGGGGCTGTCATAGGTGGGGGTAAGTCCGCTACAACCACACCACGAAGCATCAGCCCCTCACCTTGGTCTGCTACAGCTGTTGATTCCAGGAGTGGTGCTACAGCCGCTATTGTGCGGTCTACTTCTTTCTCTCCTCTTAGGGATGGTCTTTCCAGTGGTGGCGGTAACAGTCCGACAGCAGGGACCGGGGTGAAGATCCCTGACAGCAGCAGGAGCAGCAGCAATGGCAGAGCTCGTCGTAGTGCCAGTCCCTGGGACAAGATGAAGAACAGCGCTCTGGTGCAGAAGCTGTCCGACAGCATTAAGTCGGCGGTGAAGGGGGAGAAGGCTCTGAGGGGTTCAGGGGATGGTGGTATCTTAGGTGGTGTTGGCAGTGGGGGTGAAGCTGGACGTAAGTCTCTTGCTGCCGACATCAGTGTGAAGGTGAGCGACATGTGATTGGCAAGTGTGAAGTTGAAGGTCTGTTGATTAGAAACTGAGTAAGATGGGCACTGCACTGAGTTGCTTCTCTTGAATACAGCTTGAGCCATAACTGTTAAGGTTAGTAGGTGCTAGGAATGCGGAGCAGTATCAGGTACCAGCACTGAATGCCACATTATGTCAGATTCTGGGTGTCTGCTAACACAGGTTAGTCCCTGTCCATATTGTTGTTTTACTGTAATCTGCAGCTCCTGCAATTCCCGGAATAAGCACAGATATGGTCATTTACTCTGGATTGTATATGTCTCCTGTAAATTGCCCATGAATCCTGGCCCTTGGCTTCCTGGTGCAGCCGGCATAAGCTGTATCAGCTCAAACCCTAGAGGGCTCGGTTTAATTAATCTTTATCACGGCACAGCCCAGCTAACTCCTCCATCACCACTGCAGTTTGCTGCATAGATGATAACCACCATTACCCCAGCTCTCCTGCCCACCAAAGGTGCTGTGCTTATGATGGCTGTGTCCAGGGCTTTCTCCGTGACCTCTCTCCACTTCGCAAGCAGCCCAGTGTCACCAGCTCCTCCAGCCCTGCTGCTAAGCCCCCGCCACTCCAGCGTCTTGCCTCATCATCTGGATCTGGCCGCCCTGCACTCAGCCGCACCATCAGCAGCAAGTCCAGCGCACCCAGCAACAGCAGCGCCGGGGCTACTGCAGCTGCTGCCAGCATTCCTGCTCTGAGAAGAACCTTTTCTAAGAACCCCCCAGCGTCACCAGAACATACCACCACACCAGCAGCTGGCGGGGGGAACCCCACTGGGTGTGGGAGCAAAGGTTTAGTGCTTCAGTCACAGAACATGGGGGTTCTACCCAAACCCTTGATGCAAGCCCTAGGGCAGCAGGCAGGCAGTACACATACAGCCGGTGCTTCTGAGGACCCTGCTGGGGCCTTGGAACGCACCGTAAGCAGAAACAGTTTGTTGGGGCGGCTGAAGGCGACACAGGCAGAGGAAATGAGCCCGCTGGTCCCTATGAGCCCCCGGGCAAGTAAGCAGCAGCAGCCGGGGGCAGCCGGGGTGAAGGTGTGGGAGGAGGCACAGGCGGGAGATGGAAGGCCGTTGAGGAAGTTACAGTTTGTGGCAAGGACGCCCAAGAACAGCGTGTTTGGAGCCTTGTAGTGGTGGGGCTGTGTACAGGGGATGGCTGGCGTCTCATACTGCCTTGAGCCGAAAGTGGTGTTGGGATAAAACAACAGGGTTTGCCAGTTATACACGACGGCAGCCCTGGTGTGATGGGACTGTCAGGATACTTTATGAGATGGCTACTTGCGGGCAGCAGAAGGTAGCTCATGCTGCCAAGCACATTTACTTGCACAGTCTTATCACGCATGCATTTTAAGCTTGAAAACAGTCTAAATAAAGTGGTCCTCAGCAGTGTGATGGCAATTGAGGGTGCTTTGAAAAGCTATGCTGAGAGTGGCTAGCGGGGACCAGCCGCTGGGTACGGTTTCGGGTGCGGCACTTTAGCCTGGGTCTTAGTCAAGTCTGTCCTAGAGTCCCAGCTTCATATTATGGGATAAAATAGGAGAAGCGAGTCATTGGCAAGGTTTTGCCAGTCCACACTGTAGGAGCCATGTTGATTCTTCTCCCTGCAGATATGGCCAATTTTCATAGGATCATGGATCTCAGGGGTTGTTGTCAACTTGAGACGCAGACATCATTTGCATCAGTTGTTGGATTGCTCTGCATTGCGTCATACCTGATGGGTAGCAGCTGGAGAAGCATTCATCCCGCTGAGTCAAGTGGCACTGTAGGATCACATTGCTGTACTTAGTGACAGGGTTAGGAAGACCCTACTTTGAGGTTTACTACCACCCAAGGCAGGTTGACCACTATACTATACGGTGGTAAACAGTGGTGAACATGTAAAAAGTGGGTGTGGCACACTATTCAATGCAGATATTCCAGACAAAACAGGCTGGAAAGTGCCTTAGTGCCAAGTACCGCATTCACGATGAATGCGTGTAATGCTATGTGTGCTGCAAGTAGCCCGCATCAGAGCGGCAGCCGGGGGTGCGCAGTGCTTGATTTCATGCCTGCTGACCTCCTGCTGCGGCATGCCTCTATATGGCACGGGTCTTCATCTTCATCTGGGCCACCCCCAGTGTTGTTTGCATTGCATGCAGTATGTTTGTAGCAAGGCAATTTATTGGCAGAGTCTGTGCTGTTTAAGCACAGAGGCAGCAGCCAGCCTGCCCAGCTTTGCCGAGGAGCTGGGCAATGAATGTCGGCTTTTTGGGATACCGCTTTATGACTAGTGAGTGTACCATAAGCGGCCAGGTTAAGTGGGTCCATGTTGCCTCATAACTGGCATGCAGTAAACTCGGAGCAGCACATGGATCCTAATCCATTTTTGCTGCGTGAGGTGCAGTATCGTTTATATCCGAAAATCAGTGGTTATCTTTGAGCAGTATCTGGGACTGTTGCAAACAGGCCCACCCGAACCCACTCTGGCAGAGTAATTGCAGAGTTTCAATAAAGTTGTTGGCTGCACTTGGCTGTGACTAAGCTTTTGCTGCGGTTGGCACTGGATCAGTGTAAGACGTCTGTGACAACCTAGTGTATGCCGGTAAGCCTATGTAGACATGTGATTGATACAGCTGCTCACGACTTGCGCAGTGTACATGCAGCTTGGACTGTTGCGGATGGATTGTGGAACCGCGGTGCAAACCTGTTACAGATACTCAAAGTCGGCCCGACACGATCTTCCGACCGCTCTGACTCTCTTTTGCTTGATCCCCCGACAGACACCCCCGGGCCGCCTCAGGTCGACCTTAGCTCCGCCCCTGCATTCTCTACGCGTGCTGCTGGGCAACCACCCCCCGTCAGTTCCATGGAGATACCAAGCATGCAGAGAAACCCATGCCACCGCGCTGCGGGCTGAACGGAAATGCCTCAGTCTTACAAAACACTACACCAAATTTCCACAGGACGCCGCCGCCGGAGCTGTTAGCTAAGTGACACCAGCCAGTCCAAAGCCGCTATGGTGCCCAAACACTTTCACCTCCATCAGTGCAGTGTTAAATCCCCCAAGTGAAAATGCCTGAAGTCATGGCCCAAAAAAGACTGTACATACTGTGCAGACAAAATCATCTGCATTGTGATCTATCACATTTCCGACCACGACAATGAAAACTGAGCAACTAGCACTAGGCAAAGGAGTTGTGTTCCCAAGTACATGGGCATTACTGGAACAGCTCTTAAGCCCTGTACATTCCATTGTCATAGTCCCGCCTCTTCTTCTTGTCTCGCAGCACATGGTAGGCCTCTGTGACTTTCTGGAAGCGCTTGGTGGCTTCTGCCTTATTCTTTTCTCCACTGTAACGATCAGGATGATGCTGCAGTGCTAAACCTCTGAACGCTGCTTGCACTTCCTGTGGTGTAGCACCAGACTTGATCCCTAGGGTCTGGTAATACCCTAAGGGGTCCCCAGGAGGTCCTCCTGCTGCAGCCCCAGGTGTTGACCTGCTACTGCCGCTACTCCCAAAACCTCCACTGCTATAGCCACCACCTCCTGGCCCAGCTCGGTTACCACCTTGCTGCTGCTGTTGCTGCTGTCGTGCACGTTGCCGTGCAAACTCCCTTTCAAAAAAACTGAAAGGGTCCCGAAACATATCCTCAAAGTCTTGTGGTGTGAAGCCACGTGCAAAGGGTTGGTTTCCTCTATCAGCTGATCCCCTGCTGTTGCTCCAGGACTGCTCCTGCTGTTCAGCACGTTGCCGCTCCCGCTCATATTGCGAGTAAGCTCTCACAAACTCAGCATCCCATACTGCAAAGCAACAAGCAGGCACAGCTCAGCAGCATGGACTATCTGTCATGAAGCAGCCAGCTATTTGTGTTACAGCAGTTACGAAGCAGCCGATGTGCTGCATGGACAACGAAACAAACACGCATCCAAGGTGCGGCAACCGCAAGAGGGCTGCTAGGTCAAACCAACCAACCACACAGATGTGCCTCCCATAGAGTAGGTCCTACTTAGACCAGCATCTTCGAGGAACAGTTTTGCAACACAGCCACTGCAATCTCATGGAGCCAAAGGTGTTCACAGCTCTGCTATCCTCCACCTGCCTGACTGAGAGTCCAGTGATAACATACCTCTGACTGGCAAGAGAACAACGCCACTGCTCTGTTACACCTGACATTTTGCTAACAGGCCCCCAACCTTGATGGTTTCGTGTGCTACAGCAGTTCCCATATGCTTGCAGCCTTGCAAAATCTACACAGCCCTGCTTCTGCTACACCATCATGCCATCTTTCTTTTGCATGCCGTTGCCGATCCCATAGAACGCAATTACAAACCATCATACGCAGCTGTAGCACAAGCATGATGCCCGGCACGCAGTACCAGCACCCACAGCAACCTTACCTGTTCTGTCATCCCCTGCTGTTGCTGTTGCAGTGCGTTGCTCCCGCCAGCTGTGGTACTGCCCTGTCACATTGGTCCACCATTGACGCAACATGGGCCAAAACCGGGCTGCTAAACCCCCAACCAGGAAGGGTATGGCTAGGCCGCCCCATAACAGTGCCGCCCCCAGGCCCGCCCCCGTCACCAGCAACAGCGTTGAAGACACACCTGCTGTCACTAGTGCCACTGCTTGGTCATTTAGAACCCTGGTGCCAGTGACCTGCCTAGGGTTCACCCCTGAGACAAAAGTTCGAACTTTCACACCACCATGCATCCAGCTGAAGACGTACGCTGGGACGTATACGGGTGACAGCAGTGGCCTGTCACTGCCTGCAGGTGTGATGTACTGAATGTCCATGTCAACCAGGCGGACCTGTTGTGCACCTGTGACTCGGCGTAGATAATCTTCTGCTCTGCTGGTCTCCTTGCGTTTGATGATGGACGCTAGCAGCTTACGTGCTGTGTCTGGCGTTACGGTGAAGGGGCCAACACGCCGAGTGGCACCATCTGCTTGAGCGGAAGCCTGCACAACAGGAAGACAGCCAGAAATGAGAAGCAAATCAGAGGGTACCAGTAGTTGGAAATGCATTGAGCTGCACTTTAAACCTGCATCAATTGCCTTTGTGCACTGACGTAGAAACGGGGCAGCTCCATGTGTGTAACGTGAGGCCCATTTTGCCCTTCATATAGCAGGTTGCCTTGACTCACCATAAGGTACATTCATGTCCCTGTGTGACCTCCCTGAAAAGCATGATTCATCGATATCCAACTCTTTGCTATGTCTACTTAAGAGTGTGCCTACAGCGCCACTCCAGAGAACTGGGTTAGTCCATACCCACCCTCTGACTATGCAAGTTCGGCTGAGCAGCTCCATTGTCCTTCTAACACCACTACGGGAGTTCCCATGTTCCCCATTCCACCTGCTTCCTGCTTCAAACCCTGACACGCATGCCATTCCTTACCCTTCTTCAGCACTCCGTGTCATCCGTATCTTCCCTTGGCCCTCCCCTCCTCCCCACTTCAGCCCTTCCCTTTTCTACGCTGACCCTCCCCCCCCCTCCCCTGCCCCATCTCTCACTTGCAGCATGTCTGGTGTCATCTTGGTGGCCAGGCTCACAGAAGGCCCGGGACGAAGTGCCTCCATGTCAGACCTACGAAACAAGGTGAAACAACGCGTGTGACCTGTAATAAAAGGGCTCCAATCAGCTTGCAGTAAGAAGCAGCTGTGACATACAGCTAAGATGCGCAGCTTTAAGTGCGGCAATCAACGCAGCATCCAGGTAGAAATGTTGCATGGTGCCACAAGCCCTTGTAGTGTCCCACCAAGAATTCGACAGTGCTGGTGTTGTCCTCATGGACCAGAACATGCAGTGAGGAATATAAACTGGACAAGCAGAAGACAGCTGGACCAAACAGCGCACATACCTTATTGTAAGAGAGCAAAGCAAACTGTTGCAAGAGGCTAGGAATTACCGGATCCTCTTCACCCGACAGATTGAGCTAAAGCACAGCTACAACATACACCCAAGCCGTGAGACTAAACCTGAACACCCTCACACACCTGTTGTATTTCCATGATGCGTACAGCTGCATGTCTGACTCCTCAGCACTGTACTGGCTCTGCCATGCAGCATCCACTCTGACACGGAACCATTCCGTCTCCCATTGTGCTACATTCCGGTTGACACGACGGTCAAATCTGCAGCAGCACCAGCCATGGCATCATGAAGCATTGCAACTTCTTATGCGATGTGCCATTCTGTTCTCACAGGTGCAGCTCAGGAACATAACTCAAGAGCAAGATGCCTTGATTTCAATCCACCACATAATCATGCCTCCCTGGGATGATCGCAGGGATGCTGATGTATGCCCTCAGCTACTACAGTTGGTTGCAAAAGTTTTGGCCGGTACGTATTGCTGGGGTTTAAGCAGCAGCAGCAAGACCTGATTTACAACCATTTATGTTTAAGAAAGTAAACAGGCAGAGCATCAATGTGCTGCAGTTGGTATGCCCAAGTGGTATCACAAGTAGCCTCGCACGCGAGACGTCCCGAGTTCGAGCCCCGGGCGTGCCCTATAAATATACTATATAATAGCCAGCCAGCCAGCCTTAGCCTTAGCCGCAGACGCAGACCAGCAAGCCTCCCCCCTGTTCCTAGAGCCCTTCTGCTTTTTTTGACCTGCCTCTCCCCTTCAACCTCTGCACCTCCTGTGCTTGCCAGCCCCACACCCCATCTGTCCCCCTCCCACAGCCCTCTCAGCTCAGCCTTGCACTTGCCCCAACTTCTCGCATGCCCTGCCTACCCCCACCTGCCCTGCCATTGAACTGGTAATGCCCCTGCACCTGCTTCACATCTGGTCTATATGCCACTGCCCCTAAACAGTAAAGAAAGGGCACCTGTGCCTGCTGGCAGTTTTCTGCATTTACCCCCTTAAAAAGCAGCAAAAATGCCTCCGCTGTCTCCCTTGTAAGACCCCTGCTTTTCTCAGCAGCCAAGCAACACAGAACAACACAGATGCATCCTACACCCACTTGTGCCAACAAGGACCTCCTAGAGAAGCTGCACATGCAAGAGATTAACATGAGTCCTTGAGATCTGGCAGGAGCACGCAATCTCCTGTAACAATTTCATATTTTGGCCAAAACTTTTGCAACCAACTGTGTACCATATTGGATGCCTCCTCAAGTGGTGAGCAATAAGCAGTTTATGCCAATCACATAGCAAGTTCAAAGCTCCTACCAATGCCTTTCTTGGCATGCCTGCCTGCTTGTGTCTGCTGCTTTGCAGCAGCCAGGGCGAACGAATGCAGTTTTCAGCCATGGGCGTCCTACCGCAGGCAAGGGTACTGTGGGTCAAGATTGACCTCTTTGATTGACTGCCCAGTAACACACACAGCAGAAAGTCCCATCTAATACCATCCATGTAGTATGTATACCCGTAGATGCCGCACACAATGAGGGGGACTTGGAGCAATCTCCTGTGATCACCGCCAAGTTGCAATGCTGCAAGTAGCAGAACCTGGGTCCTGATACCCAACCCCACTGCCATGCAGCCCGCTGTCTCCTAAAGAAAGCGACATTGCGCAAGGAGCCCACGTCCACTTAGTGCAGGCAATTGCCTTACTGAATGTTTAAAAAGGACAGAGATTACACATCGAGGATGGCGTTGGCGAAGCGCTCCTCTTCCGCCATGTTCTGGCGTTCGCCGTTAAACGTCGACTTTGCCCCCATCAAGGGCCTTCGCCGATTTCATGGCATGCAGCAATCACAGACTGTCGTTGAGGCAATGCTTATAATACTAACACAGTGTTGCATAGTTCTATCGGTTAGCTGGAAGCTAAAACCTTGGGGTTCACAGCCTGCTGTGTCTCAGCTGCTCTTAACCACGTGCTTACTAGGGTTCTGGCTGTTTCTATTGCAAGTTTGGGAATCTGCAAGGAAGCAATTTAACACATCCATGGCACATGTTTCTCTCCTTCCTAAGACAATTAACCTGCACCATGGTTTCCACAGCTAGGTTAATTAAACGCGCTGCAGCTGTCAAGGCCGTCGACGAACGGAATGGGGATACTGCAGCAGCAGCAAAACAGCTCGGTTTCAAGGCCTCTTTTGTGAAAAAGTGGTATAATCAGTGGCATGAAACAGGCAATCTGAACGATTTGCCCAGAAGTGGACGTCCTGCACTGCTTTCCGGGTCTGAAATTGAGAATCTGAAGGATGTAGTGCTTGAGGAGCAGAGCAGTACCAGTGCTTGGAAGCTGCTGATAGAGTCAGGGAAGATCCCACCAGCCACACACAGAACCACAGTGTGGAGAGCAGCCAGAAAGGGAGAAACACCTTTAGAGATGGGCCCTGAGCGAGTGATTCCCATGATAAGTGCCGCTGCACGTGCCAAGCGCAGAGCATTTGCTGAGTACCACATTGACCACAGCACAGACCCCAGCAAGGTCTTTGCAGTAGACAGCACTATGGTCAGGCTGGGGAAGCCAGGGGTGTCCAGGAGAGTCTGGAAGAGGAAGGGGCAGAGGGTGGTCCGTGCAATGCCCCATAAGCTTCCACAGATCCATGTCTATGGTGGCATCTGCAGTGTGGGAAAGAGCAGACTCGTCCGTTGCACGGGCACTACCGGCATGAAGTCAAAGTACTTGAAGGTGAAGAGCAATGAGCCAGCTGTAGGAGTGGGGGGAAAAGAGTACGTTGACATCCTGGATGAGTATCTGGTCCCAGATGCTGAAGATCTCTTTGCATCAGTGGGGGTTGAGGACTGGAAGTTGCTGCAAGATAGTGCCCCTGCACATAAAGCCGGCGGGACTAACAGGTACTTGCGGTCGGTGGGTGTGCAGGTGCTGGATAAGTGGCCAGGCAGCTCCCCTGACCTCAATTCCATTGAGCACTTGTGGGCTTGGGTTAAGCAGAGGGTATATAAGCTCAGGCCCAAAAACCAGGCTGAGTTAGAGAAGTGCGTCTTTGAGGTATGGGAGCAGGTGCCAGACGAGCTGTGTAGAAAGCTGATGTCCAACATGGACAGGGATTGGAGGAGGGTGGTGGAACTGGATGGAGGGTACATAGAGTAGTGTGCTGCTGTAGACATTATGTGGTTCTGTGCAGCAGCTGCAGAGCAGCTGCCAAATATGTAAAGTCCACAGTTGGTTGCAAAAGTTTTGGCCGGTACGTATTGCTGGGGTTTAAGCAGCAGCAGCAAGACCTGATTTACAACCATTTATGTTTAAGAAAGTAAACAGGCAGAGCATCAATGTGCTGCAGTTGGTATGCCCAAGTGGTATCACAAGTAGCCGTCCCGAGTCCCGAGTTCGAGCCCTGGGCGTGCCCTATAAATATACTATATAACAGCCAGCCAGCCAGCCTTAGCCTTAGCCGCAGACGCAGACCAGCAAGCCTCCCCCTGTTCCTAGAGCCCTTCTGCTTTTTTTGACCTGCCTCTCCCCTTCAACCTCTGCACCTCCTGTGCTTGCCAGCCCCACACCCCATCTGTCCCCCTCCCACAGCCCTCTCAGCTCAGCCTTGCACTTGCCCCAACTTCTCGCATGCCCTGCCTACCCCCACCTGCCCTGCCATTGAACTGGTAATGCCCCTGCACCTGCTTCACATCTGGTCTATATGCCACTGCCCCTAAACAGTAAAGAAAGGGCACCTGTGCCTGCTGGCAGTTTTCTGCATTTACCCCCTTAAAAAGCAGCAAAAATGCCTCCGCTGTCTCCCTTGTAAGACCCCTGCTTTTCTCAGCAGCCAAGCAACACAGAACAACACAGATGCATCCTACACCCACTTGTGCCAACAAGGACCTCCTAGAGAAGCTGCACATGCAAGAGATTAACATGAGTCCTTGAGATCTGGCAGGAGCACGCAATCTCCTGTAACAATTTCATATTTTGGCCAAAACTTTTGCAACCAACTGTAGCCTGCAATGCATGTACGGCAGCATGCACCTATATGCAGCCTTCACCACCTATTCTCCTGCAGGTCAGCCTGCCTTGTATCATTTCACTTGCGCTGGGACTATGGTGTGACATAAAGACGCAATCATCCTTCTGGATGCAGGGTGTCAGATCGAACTGAAGATTGGCCCAAAAGCATGCGGCTATCACACTGGAACATACGCCTTTTGAAATCTGCTGCCTCTTTTCAACCATGAAATCCCATTTGCATAATCATTTTACCACTGAATCCATCTGCGGCTTACATAGAGCTACTGCTTAGAGCTTGATTGTGATTGACATAAGAGTCTGAGTTTGAAGCCATTTCATGACCACTGTGCCTAACAATAGAAGCTAAAGTTCCATTGGATCGTTTTTCATTCCTAGCCCCACCTTGTAACCAGCTTGTCCTTGCCAACTTCTGCCCCATGCAGGAATACCTCAACTGCCCCTTGTCCCGCCCAGAAAGGCAGGTAGGCCTCCTTCAGGGGTTTACGCAGCACAGGGGCCTGCCTGGGTACAAGCAACAGCCACAAGGAAGGGGAGGTAAGTCCAGCTTAACTGGACAAGCACGATGTTGATGCGCAATTGCAGCACTGAGAGAATCAACCCTATGACGCCGAAGCATGCACCAACTAGAAAATCCTTTTAAAACCACCCCTATCCAAGCGTACAGGTGCATGGCAGAAACTGGCTTTAACGACTTCCCTTTGCAAGCCTCCTTCCTCACGCACTGCTGCAACCGTATCCAAGCAATGCACCGCATCCAACATCTGCAACTTGCAATGTTAAATTATATACGATCAGGTTTAACAACAGGGAGGGTGCAGCTGCAAACTTTGACTGTTTCCAAAGTCCATGCCGATTGCAAATAAAACACTCCCTACCTGGAGTACAGCCAGCTGGTCCACATGCTGCGCATTGCAGGGACGGACCCACCTCCCTGCTGCTGCTGGTCATCCAACTGCTGCCTGTGATAGGCCTTGAAAGCTGACCTGGCAGCCTCTGGGCTGGTGGTGAAAGGGATGGAGCGCAAACGCTCCCTGGCAGGGCCTGTGTTTGGGATCTCCCCTTTGAAGCTCTTTGTGCTACTGCTACTGCTGCTACTGCTGCTGCTGGTGTCTGTAGCTAGGGTGCGTGGATTAAGGAGGCATTGGCTCCTACTGTTGCTGCTGCTGCTCCAGCTGTTGACGGTGTTGCTGGGTTGGGCATGCCCCGGTAGTCTGCATCTTGTATCCCTGGGGTCAACATGTAGCCAATGTGGTGTACTGGGTGCTGTGTGCGCTGAGCGTCTGAGAACCAGAAGGGATACCAGGGGAAGGGCTTGCTGCAGGGTGGCGAGGTTCTGATGAAGGGCAGCAACTTCCAGCATGCTGAGGAATACCATACTGTTGGTGGTATTCAGATCGCATCTAACACTCGAAATCTGCACTCCTTGAAGTGAGGTCAAGCAGAGGCCTGGTAGATGCACGGGTTAGTGCATACACCAAAGTGCACTGCGGAGCTCCAGACAGAAGGGCTTTCAAATGTGGCAGGTTTTGGTCGCTACCCCAAGCCAACGCATACTGGTCACTGGGTGAGTTACAAGCGGTAGAAAGAAAGCATGGCGACTGCAGGATCGTGCCCGGTGCACGTGTACTTTTCGTCAGGGTCCACGCTGAGGGAGAGCTCTGTGCTGTACGAGTGGAGGACGGCACGTCGTTGTTGCCGAAAACATTGGAAAGAAGGGCTTCCCGCAGTTAGGTTTGTGTACTGCTTTCGGAAACGCAGCCAGTAGAAATCAAATGGCTATGCCTCTATTAACCTCAACGCAGACTCCGAGCATGCGTGTTTGCATGTTATCAAGCACCTATTGATCCCGCCATTGAACTGCCTGTGGTTGCGCATGAATAGATAGTCAGACAGTTCATCAGCTGTGGGAGGATCTTCTTCACGGTGTTGAACAAGCATTAAGTAGCGCGAACATCAGCGTAGCTGTCTACCCTATCATCTACGTAGCGTCTAATGAAGCTCTATAGAATCCGGAAGGGGCCGGCGCAAGGCCCTCCACCCACCCATGTTCTGGCGTCACACAGGGTCAGACGACCTGTGCAGGTACATGGCTGGGGTGTGGCGCTCAATCTCATCTTCAAAGGTGGCACGACCGCCGACAGTTGCTGGTACTAGCCGCCAGCGTCCCTACGTGTTTTGTTTTCGCAGTGCCATGCGCAACATGAAGACGTGCCCGTGCGTTTCAGAATCCGAAAGCAGGTGATGTTCTCGCTTGAAAGTTGGCCATATGGCGTGCTACGGTGCACCTTCATGCAGCTGGATCATGTCCCTGCCTCGTGCTTAACGGTTACTCTATGTACAGGTCAATTTTGGGGAGACGTTCAAGGTGGTTGGCAACCTCCCAGCCCTGGGCGACTGGAAAGTGGACAAGGGCCTTGAGCTCAAATGGCATGACAATGATGTGTGGGCAGCTGAAGTGGAGGTCCCTGTCGGCAAGAATATCGAATTCAAGGTGAGCACTGCCTGTTGACCTGTGCGAAGCTCTTAAGTTGTCGCAGCATGCGCTCTGTCACGCAAGAGACTTCGCCCATGATGTAGATGTAGGTTCACAGGACAAAACGTGAGCTCGAATTTCGTGGTTTGCTGTGCTGCTTTCCCCTACAGATGCTCCGCAAATGCAAAGCACTATGGCAGTGATCCCAAACACCTTCTTCGCATCTTCATGCTTTTTTTGCCTCCTCACACTCTCTGCATGCATCTCTGTCATACATCATCCATGCCAGCCGATAAACCTTTACAATGGCTTGATATGTTTGGGAGGAGGTTTATCCTGTATCGACAGCTCTATGAAGTTATTTGCTTTCTCTATTAGCACCATTGACTTCCATGTGTTGGGTGCATCAAACTCTCACTGATCTGACTGTTTGCTCTTCCAGTGTGTAAGGGTGGGCAACGAAGAGGCCTGGGAAGATGGCAACAACCGCTCCTTCAAGGCTCTGGGGTCACGCTTCAGCTTGGATGTACGCTGCATGTGGGGCGATACTCGCAACACAGATGTCCATGCTCATGAGCTGCAGAAGAAGCAGCCGGCTTTCAGGGAGCTGTCTTCCTTGCTGTCCATAGATCATGCTGCAGCTGAGGAAGCAGCACTCAAGGCTGAGAGGGACAGCAGGAGGGAGCAGGAGAGGAGGGAACGGGAGGCGGCGGTGGCATCATACAGTGGCAGTGAGGTGCGCAGGAGGCTCATGGTACTGTGCTTGACATGATGTCTATCTGACTTGCAGCGTTGTGCGCCTCTTACCTAATGTTGCGCGCTGCCCAGGCCCTTTGCCCGTTGTTGTGTAGCTATTCCTGTAAACCCAAAGGCATAAAATTCTGCAAGAGTGCTGGGTTAGGGCACTGCACGACTGCAGAGAATGGCCTCTGAAGTTGGTTAAAGAAGCCTGCATTTAGTGCGCATGAATTTGCTGTACATCAGTTGTGTATTTGATACTGTTTCTGCAGCAATAGTTTTCTCTGGATTCAGTTGTACATATTGGCAGGACTAGTTGAAGGTTAATGCTACAGTGTTGGCCAGCTGTCTGACGAGGCGCCCTATTGTAAGAACAGGGGCAGCTGCTGTCAACGTTAAGACACCTTTTGTTCGTCTCTGTTCCTCTGCCTCCTCCCTCTTCTGCAGTCCAGCTACATGTCAGATGATGATGCTCCAGACCGGGCCTGGCAGGGTCGCGGCATCACCTTCATGCGCAGCAATCAACACAGCAAGGACAGGAGCGGCAAATGGGACACAACAGGTGAGCCAACAGACATACAAGGTACAAGGCATTCGTCCAGATGTTTGGCCTTGTAGTTGTTATGGGGATGGCAATTACATGGGTGAGACGGGGTCAGCTATGTCTCAGGATAGCGATTCTTTAAGCTCTTTCGCTTGTACCGGGTTGCACAGGGAGAATTTTTCGGCTGTCGTCTTGGGCTATGTTCTTTTCTAGGTCTCCCTGTGGTGTTTTCAGGGGTCTTGAGTAGGGCATCAGAGCATACCAGAGTTGGAGTTGCTTAGAAAGCAGGTGCTCCTTTCTACCGTAGAGCCATGTAGGTACGGTATTCTGAGCCGTTGTGTTCGGACTTTTGAAACTTAAAAGTGGCGGTACAAGTTGCTTTCACTCCCTCCTCCCTCCCCCCGCAGGTCTGTCTGGCCCCTCGTTGTCCCTGGTGAAAGGTGATGAGAAGGCAGCTAACTGGCTGGGTAAGCTGGGTGCGGCGAAGAGCCTGCTGGTGGACCAGTCTGACAGGTGCAGGCCAAACGCAGAGGAGCTGGCAGCTGCCTATGTGTACCTGCAGGTAGGAAGGGGGAAGGGGAAGGGGCGGGGGGAAGGCCCGGGAGGTCAAGCGCTTGTATGTACAAGGTAGAGGTGTGCAAATGAGACAGCGGTTCCTGTTCACAGCGGGATCTTGGCCGGTTATGTGTTCCATTGAAGAGGAGACGTGGGGTGGCGAGGTGGTGGTGGGAGGACCTGGGCCCAGGGGGCGGGGTTCTACCTGCATAGTATGCCAAGTATGGATTGGCAGCTTGACATGCCTGCATAGAAGTATGTGCAGTGTGCATGGTAATGATGCTTTGCCTGAGTGAAACAATCTGGTTCAAAGTAAAGCATCGGCAAGGAGGGGTAGGCAGATTCTCGTGGATGACTGTGCGCAGGGTTGTAGTCACAGCTTAGCCTCATGTTATTGTCAGTAGCGGGTGAATCATGCACATGCTAAGTAGTTTAGCATGATCACCTTGCTGAACTTGTGCTGCTGGTTCTCTCTGTCTCCCTCTTTTTATGTGCAGTGGGTGACCACAGGTGCACTTGAATGTGCTGAGGGTGGTGGCCACTACCGCCCCAACCACCATGCACGCTTGGGTCAAGACATGTTCAGAGCATTGGAGTGGACCATGGAGGAGGACTATGGCCAGGAGAGGCTGAGGACCATCCTTGCACGTAAGCTGCAGCCACTGCTGCCATCATTCAGTGAGGCCTTCACACAGAGTGTGCCGCTGACTCGGATCAGGGACATTGCTCACAGGAATGATCTGCCACATGTGAGTCTATGGGGAGAAGAGGGATCGGGGGGATGGGGGCAGAAGGGGGAATCGGATAGGGACAGGGGAGTAAGGCGGCTGGGGGCCTCTGCCACTACTTCAAGCATGCTGCCAGGGTGAGGTATTGATGTGTGGATGGTTCTATACAAAGGCAGAGTACCTGGTTATTAGAGGTGCACAATACCATAAGCAGACTGGCAGAACCTTGTACCCGAGGGTGTGTATGTTCTGGAAGAGCAAGAGCTCAAGCTGCCTGCCCAGGTGGACTGGGGGTGCTATTGCAGCCACCTGGTTTCCGCCAGGTCTGCTGCTGGTGCACCTCAGCGGGGCGCTCTCTTGGCCACTCCTATGGACCCATTGCAAGCAAACAAAGCAAAAACATGGTGTCTGTGTCAAGCAGCAGCGTCCTTGGTAGCGGCTAGCAGGTTGGATGCCCCTCTGCCAATGTGTCCTGATTTGGTGGTTTTCCCCCCTCTGCTCCTCGTGTCACGCAGGAGATCAAGCAGGAGATCAAGCACACCCTCCAGAACAAGCTGCACCGTAATGCTGGGCCTGAGGACCTGCTGGCCTCTGCTGCCATGCTGGACAAGATGAGGAGCTGGAACTGCTCTGGTGGGGCTATCCATGAGTTTGAGGTGAGGGGGGAGCGGGAGGGGGGAGAGGGCGCAAGGGCAATGTCAGAAGATAAGATCTGGCTGGTAGATGTTGTGCTATGGCTATCAGGGGAGCTGTTTTTGGTCCGTATGCCAAGTGGCCAGCATCCGCTGTTGATTGGCAGGCTGAGATACAACGGAGAAGGGGGGAGTGATGATGAAATATATGAAATGTATAATGGACTTACACCAGCCCGTGCTCTGTGGAAAGGTGTTGTTGGATGGGGAGGGACAGTTCCAGTCATCTGCCACAGTGAAGGGCTGCAGATCAAGTGAGTTTGCCCATGCATACAGCCCCCTAGAGTCTCAACATTACTGAGCTGCTGTTAGTCACATTGCTTGCTGGATGATGCTGGTGGTCAACCCTGCCCACAACCCTAAACCCTAGCCGTAAATCCTTTCAATGGCATCCCTTGTAGGTGTTTATGGATGAGCTCCGTGACTTCTTCAATGCCGCCTCTTTGACCACCATCATTGATAAGATAGCTGAGCAGATGGGCCCTGAGGACAAGCAGGTCATTGGCACATTCATGGGGCAGAAGGCGGCACTGGACTCCAAGGGCAGCGCAGGTGAGGGAAAGGGGCCCTGCTTGAAAGCAGGTGGCTTGTTTGGGAGGTGGGGGGCTCTCGGTGTAGGTGGGAGAGGGGTTAGGACTGGCATGCAAGCGGAAGGTGAGGGTTTAGGGAAGGATAGGAAACGAGCTCAGCAGGTATGGGAATAGTGGTTGAGTAAGATGTACTGGGCACATTGCAGGTAGTGCAGCTGCAGGAGTTGCAGTGTGGAAAGGTGCAGCAAAATCATGGCTGTTTGTTGAGTGCAATAAAATAATACTCTGGTGCCTGCTTTGCCTTTTGCAACTGGCTAGGACATGTAGTGCTTGACAGGTTAGCCTCAGATGGTAGCATATTCTCCTGGAAGGGCAAAGAACTGGATGCAGGGAAACTGCAATATAATGCAATCAGATGATTCAAGCTTGTAGTCGTAGCTGAAGTGTGAAGCGACACAATGATAGTAAACCCTGCTCTTGAGCTGAGTTTTAACCTTGCGTGGTTCTTCTGCTGCTGCTGTCCCCCCAGGCCCTCAAGATCTGGTAGGTGTGATGCATGCACTGACTGGTGTGCGCGCCCTGCTGGTGAGTGGTCTGGCCTCAGGGCTGCGCAATGATGCCCCTGATTCTGCCCTGGCCATGAGGCAGCGCTGGAGGCTGGGGGAGGTGCGCTGTGAGGATTACTTCTTTGTGCTGCTCAGCAGGTTCAGCAATGCAATGGAGGAACAGGTGGGCGGGTGGGGGGAGGGGGGGGGGTAGTAAGTGATTGGGAGCAGGGATTAGTGCTCAGCAGGTTCAGCAATGCAATGGAGGAACAGGTGGTGGTGGGGGGGGGGGTTTGGGGGCGTGCTGAGGAGGACAATGCCTGCCAGCTTCCGCAGCATTCCCAGAACAGCCATGCCTAATTGAAGTCGTGTAAAAGATCCCATCAGACGCTTTGAAGGCTTGGGTGTTTCGTGGCAATGTACATGGTGCGGCAAGGGGGCCTGCCAGTCCAAAGGAGAGGGTGGGCCCACAGAAGGTTCTGATCAATTTGGAGATACAGCGAAGGTTGCTTGCTGTCAGTAGGTAGCAGAAGACCGTGGCATGAGCAGTGTCTACAAACTAGACCAAATTGACAACATCTCCGGTACAAATGAGGTTATGTCATGCTAGGGTCATTATTGCTTGCAACAGATGCCCAGCTTGTGTCTTGCTGCCACTGTGCAAATCCTGTGTGGTGTCAGCGTCTGCACCTCATCCCTCTGTTGGCATTTGTATGCTTCCGGCGATGTTGGAAGGTGGGAGGTAAGCCTGATGCTAGTCTTTTCAGGAGTGTAGCTGCTTTTGCTGTTGTCCGTTGTCGCTAAGTTGACAATATAAACCCTAAACCCTTCATGTACCACCCCTGCTGCTCCCGATCTTGTTCACACAGGGTGGTTATGCAGCCTTATCCACAGCCAATGACCGTGCCTGGTCCCACCCCATGGCCGCCCTGGTGTTAGGGTTGAGGCACATGGGGCTGTCTGGCTGGTGTCAGGGCGAGTGCATGGCTCTGGAGCATGAGCTGCATGCATGGCAGGAGGCTGGGAACCTGACAGAGAAGACCAATGCACTCAGGTGAGCGGTAGTTGACATGTCTGGACTTGAGGCTGGTGTGAGAGGAGGCGGTGCCTTCTTGTCTGGCCTCCAGTCCTGGAGATGTTTCCCCTGGTGTATGAGGAGCTCTTAGTTTGGCAAGTTTATGGCAGCACTAGTTCTTGTTTAGGACTGCTAATTTTTGGTTACGCTGGCATGATATAGAATATAATGCGGTGTGGGCATCTTTGTTGGTGGTGAGGCCAGAAGGATCATGCCATTGGGACAAGGGCTGCTGGGAGTAGTCCAAACAGCTAACCATCTGCATGATATGAACCAGAGTGCTTCTGCAGGGGTCCCTGTTGGCAGGAAATGCTGTGCATTCATGACTCAAAATGCCGCAAAGCCCCACTGGCATACACATCTGTGGTGTGCAGGTCCATGGACGCATCCACAGCTAGCTTGGTCATCTTCCCATCACTCTTCTGCACAGCTGGCCTTGAAACCCCCATAGATGATTGTATCAAGCCATGCTGACCATGTGCCTGGTGTTGGTGCTTGTGTAGGCTGAAGGCCACCCTTGAGCGTCTGATGCGTCTGACAGAGTCCTACACCGAGGCCATCCTGGAGGTGCTGCCCACCCCTGCCAATGGTCTGGGTCATGGCCTGGGGATTGCACCTCATATTGTGTCTACATTCACTGAGGCGGACCTCAGGGCATCAGTGGTGTTCCAGGTAACCAGGGGCATTGATGCAGAGGTTAAAAGGCTGGAAGAGGATGAAAAGAAGGGGAGGGGATATCGTGGGACGGCAAGAAGAGGTGGGCTGGAATTGGATGGGGGCTACAGAGGGGTCCTGGATGTGGTGAGAGTGGAAGGGTTTTGACAGCCCTGTAGACGGCTTTAATTGGAAAGGCGGTGCCTGGTGAACAAAACTTGCTGATGCATTATGTTGGGAGGGGAGGGGACAGTGGGTTGTATGAAGAGGACAGGGGCAGCCCAGAATCCCGGGCGAGGGTGGAACTGGGAATAATGAGGGTTGGGAGGTGACCCAAGCAGGTTCAGGACAATGACAGTGGGGGAAGATGGGAACGACAGGCACAAAATAGGGGAATGGGAGTTGAGATGGAGAGGGGGAAGGAAGAGCGAATGACAGGAGGTTGGACAAGCGGGGGGGGGGGCATGATTAAAGGTTAGCTGCTGTGGGGCTTAATGGAATTTCAGAGTATACAATGGTAGCTGTGAGCACTAGGCTGTGAGATTAGTTCGTTCAAGTCATTTTTTGTTTTCTTATGGGATGGCAGGGGAGGGCTTCTAGGGTGAGGAGGCTGGAGTATGGAATGCGTTGAAAGGGGGAGGGGCTGGAGCAGAAGGGCCCTCGGGAACTTTCTGTGGGGCTTGGGGCTTTGCTTTGAGGTTGGGGCGTGGACCTAGGATCTAGATCTGACTGTCAGTTATAGCACCAGTGTCCCGATCTGCCATTACCACATCAATCAGGCATCTATTGCTGGTAGCTAGCTTGTCCACAGATGATGACAAGTCTGACAAGCATTGTGTTTCCTTCTCTCCCCTGACAGGTCAGCAAGCTGAGCACCCTTGTGCTGAAGGCATGTCGTGCAGCAGCCGGCTCCAGCCCCTGGGACGCCCTAGTGGCCGGGGAAGCCGCAGGTACACTCATCCAGCAAGACCTACTAAACCCTAGCAAGCTGCAGCTGGAGCAGAACCCTGTGGTGCTACTGCTACACAGGGCAGATGGGGATGAGGAGATCGCCGGGGTGGGGGAGAACCTCAAGGGGATCATCCTGGCACAAGATCTGCCACATCTGAGTCATCTGGGGGTGCGAGCAAGGCAGGAGAAGATGCCCTTTGCTACATTGGATGACCCCCAGATTGTCAGTTTTGATGTGTCACCCCTCTTGGGTCAGCTGGTGACACTCAAAGTGACACCCACAGGAGTGACGCTGGCCAAAGCTAGCTCTGCAGAGGCTGCAGCAGCAGCAACGAATGGGCAGGGGGGTAAAGGGGGCAAGGACAAGTACAAGTGGTCCCAGCCTGAGTGGTCAGGTGATGGCCCTCCCCCTGAGGCATATGAGAATGCCAGCCTGGTGGACACCCCCCGGGTCATCCCACTGCTGGATTGCTCATCTTCGCTGGGGGGAGCAAAGGCGTCTGCTTGTGCACAACTGGAACAGGTGAGGGGGATGCTAGGGGAAGAGGGGAGAGCAAAAGGCTGGCTGGTTATTCTAAAAAGAAGGGTCTAAGGGGTAGAGGGGACGTGGTATGGATGTGGGAAGAATGGACGTGTGGAGCCGAGGCGTAGCCTGATGGGTTGCCTGGACGCTAAGGAAGGGTTTGTGAGGGCTGGGTTTGAGGTGGGGGCTAGAGATGAGGTTGGGGTCTATGGATGAGTGTGGCACTTCTGGTCCAGGCTTTGATGGGAGTGTAATGATCCATGAACAAACATGTATGTAATGATCCATGAACAGACGAAGGGCAATCGTCATTGCAGGGGGCTGCATGTTGTGCTGAAAATCTTCAAATTGGGAGGGTACCAAAGACGGCCAGTCCGCTTGACGTGTGCAGTCTGTCCTCAATGGCGCTCAAGGTTGATGCAATGCGTTAGTTGTGTTTTTATAAGGGTATCACAGCATCATATGCTTGAAGAGGAAGCATGATTTTGGCATGTACGTGCAACACCGTGTCTGAAGGTCTGAAGGCCTAGATGTTGTAGTGCTTATCAATACTGGAGACTTAAAAGACTTTTATGTTTGTCCCTGGTGTTCAAATAATTTGAGTGAATGAGAAGCAGACAGCAAGCATTGCAGGCTTACTAGTAATTGCGGTATGTTGCAATACTTTAAAGCTCGTGGGTTTCCGTGACGGTACTATTGCAGCAGTCAAAGACAACTTAGCACATTCCCTTGGCCTGACTCAATTGCTTGACTTGCTGTGCTGTCTGCAGATTGCTCTGAGCTCTGCTGGTGCAGCCAGCTTCCGCACCCCCAAGGGTCTGTGTGTGCCCTTTGGCAACCTTGAGCGTGCCCTTGAAGCAGCAGACCAGGCCTCAGGCAAGGGGATGGGGGACAGGGCACTAGAGCTGCTGCTGGAAATGGAGGAGGCACCAATGGAACAGCTGGATGAGTTGTGCAGGCAAATGCAGGTAAGGAAGGGGCTGGCCGGGCGGGGGCGGGATATGCGAAGAGGCGAGAATACAGGGTGGGCGAGGGGGCGGGGCAAAGGAGAAAGCAGGGGAAGGAGAGTGGGGCAGGGGTTGCTAATAAATGGTGTAAGGAGCAGCTGGTTGTGAGTGCTGTACCATGAAGGACCTGCAGCGACCAGAGCGCTCTGTAGGAGGAGGAGGTTGGAATCCAGCGGCTGCACGTCTGGGGTACATGCCGCTCTTGAAGCCGCTTGTTTGGCATGAGTTGCTGTAGGGCCATCTGCTTCTGCAATTGTCTCTGCTATGGAGGCCCTGTCCCAGGAATGGGGGTTTTCTACGTGTATAGAAGAACCCCATTGGATGAGATGGCAATGCAGTCAGCTAGTATTGGCGAGTTAGCAAGCTTGGATAGTGAGGGCAGCAGAGGGCAACACGGCAGTCAGGAGCATCATGCAGGCATTTCTATTCTTAGGTGCTGTGCATGCTCTTGGGCAAAGTTCTGCTGCTTTACCTTCTAGGATCGGGATGGCCTAGGTAGGCCACTGTACGCTGCATGGCCCCCTGGTTAATTTGTTCCTGCTACTGCTGTCACCTCTTGATGCAGGAGCTGATCTCCTCCGTACCTCTACCGGACGTGGTCCTCCAGTCTATCCGTTCCGCCTTTGCGCCCGGCACGCGCCTGATCTGCCGCTCTTCATCCAATGTGGAGGACCTGGAGGGGATGAGCGGGGCGGGCCTGTATGAGTCCATCATGAATGTGCCAGTGGACCGCCTGGAGGATGTGGCCAAGGCAGTGGCAGCCGTGTGGGCATCAACATACACCAGGAGGGCAGTGCTTAGCAGGAGAGCCGCAGGTGAGGGTGGTGGGGGGTTGCAAGCAGGAAGGAGGATGATGGGGCTCAAGGGTGACGGGGGCGACACGTGGAATCGAGCATGCGTGTGTGGAGCAAGCGGACGAGGTGATGATTGTGACCCCTGGGCTGAATGTTATGTGTGGCCAGCTCTTGAAATATGACATGGTCCACTGACGGGGTATTGGGGTGAGATAGCAGTGTATGCCACAGCTACAAGGGTGGGCCACGATGTGAATGCAATGCTGGATCCCTCCCAAGGTTCTCAAGCGCAGCATGCAATGAGAGGTCATCATTCCAAGCGAGTTTCGGGCAGATGCACATGCTGAGCTAGGTTTGCTTCCAAGAACCTTAAGAAATGTGAGAGTTCTAGCTTTGGGACAATCTGCCTGTTCAGATTGCTATAAGACACAAGTTGTTCATGGGCTCCTGACTGCCATTCAGTGAGCGACCTGCAAGCCATGCAAATATAACTCCCATGCTCACCCTTCCCCTGTGCATGTTTCTTGCCCATGTTCCTTGCGCAGGTGTGAAGCAGGTGAAGGCCAAGATGGCAGTGCTCATCCAGGAGATGTTGGCACCAGACCTCTCCTTTGTGCTCCACTCTGCCAGCCCCCTGGGAGATGCCCCTGGTACAGCAGTAGCAGAGGTTGCTGCAGGCCTGGGAGAGACACTGGCTTCTGGTGCTAGGGGCAGCCCCTGGAGACTAGCAGTCAACAAAGCCACAGGCAAAGTGGACACACTCTCCTTTGCAAACTTCAGCGCTGCTCTCCTGCCCGCGGGCAGTGGCAGCCGCAGCTCAAGCCCTGGTGGCAGTGGTGGCATTATGTACCGCCGTAGTGCTGAGCTGGATGGGGGTGTGGCAGTACAGGAGGCGGTGCAAGAGGCAGTGCAGGACGGTACAGGTGTGCTGTATGATTGTGACACACGCACTGTGGACTACAGCCGTGTGGGGTTGACAGCATCTCGTGAAGCACGGGAGGCTCTGGGTCAGCGGCTGGGGGCGGTGGCTGACATGCTGGAGAGGGAGTTCAGGGGACCACAAGATGTTGAGGGTTGCTGTGTGGGGCAAGACATATACATTGTACAGTCACGGCCCCAGCCGCTGTAAGATGGCTATAAGGGAATTCAGCAGGAGTGCACGAGAGGCACAGGTGAGGCGCAAGCAGGGGCCATAGGGATGAATCCTCTGGGTCCCGCCCTTGTGTCTGTGGTTGAGGGCTGTTGCTTGTTCTTGGTGCAGGGCCACCATTGGAGATGAGGGGGTTGGGTGGGGTTGTAGATTTTAATGATTAGAAGATGTTCTGTGTCCTGTTGAAAAATTGCAATTCTATTGCTCGCACCTTGCGGCTGGAAGTTGGCTGTTTTGTCACTTGTTCTGGATGCGGAATATAGGCTGCTCACTACTGCGTCCTAGAGAGGGCCTCACCTTTCAGCACAGCAGGCATCGAAGGTGATTGTGTTTGGAAACATGTCTGTGGCAGTAAGATGAAGACAGGCAGGAGGTATCGGCCCTTGATGCCGGTGTTGTCATTGGCCTCCTTTTGGGGCATGCTCATTTCCAGGGCATTTTTCCCTGGCGGGGATTCAGGCTGGTGGTTTCCATGATGCTGGTGCTGCTCCTCTGGCTGGTGTAGACAAAACAAGATGAACCAGCCTTTTTTGAGTGTGCCTCATCAGTGTGCGTACATACCGAGACTGGTAGGTTGCTAGTGGGTTGCGGCCATACACCTCAAATCCTCTTAGTTTGTCTGTTTGTTCAATCTGATGTCAGTGGCAGAAAGGAGTGCACACGCACGTACAGACTTAAGCACAGTGAAGTTTTTTCTGGCAATTGCTGTGACTGCTACATTCGACTATATGCGGATGGGCGTTCAGTGTATGGCGGCGTACGTGTGCTGCTGTTGGGAAGCATGGAACTGTGTGGCCTGTTCTCCTGTACGCGTTTCGGTTTGCTTGTTTGTTAGCGTACTGCATGCTATGGGCTGCGGTTAGACGTATCATATTCTGGGGTCACACAGATATCATATTACTACAGTATTGCCGCTGACACTGATGGTTGGTCTCCGACGGGCAGTCTAGCGCGTATCGCCATGCGCGCCGCCACAGGGGGAAAATGGGGCTGAGGCGTCCATGAAAGCCAGTCTAATATAATTTTCTGAGAGATCATAGACAAACCTCTGGCATCCCATGTAACATCCCAGACAAAGACCTGAGCTCTGTTATATACACGGGTCAGCCGTAACTGGGCCGTTGGCAAATGGGGTCACTGGGCCACGGGTTGTCTTAGCCTTGTAGGGACCATTGAGAGCGCGCGCACAAATCTGCCTGGCTGCTCTGGGACCTATATCACAAGTGCCCAGCCGTTGCAGTTGCATGTCTGACGTACGGACGAGGCAGGCAGACAAAGTGGCACCAGGTCAGGTTACACCGGTTACCTCCTAAGAACGGTAGGATCCTGCTAATTCAACGTTTAAAATGCAGCCTGCGCCAAGCATGCGCATGATTGTTGCATGAAGCGAAGTCATAAAGCGTAATTGCATCTGCTGGACTGGTGTGAGAATAGTTCTGCTGGTGGATGCCGCTCTCTGGTGAACGGCATATATATTGCGAGACATTCCGCCGCTGCCTGCCTGCCTTGAATTATAACTGTAGTGCTGCTTAAGAGCCAGCAGTACGTAGTGTGACAGACACCAAATGCTCTCCAGCTTACTTTGCTTTATGATGCGCTCAGTAGTGCGGTCTGCGAGCTGCAGTAGGCTCATAATCGCAGCCCTTTTCCTTGGGGTCATAGCGACTGCCAGTGGGCAATCCTGCCCTGCAAGCTATGGTTATGGCACAAGCAAGCCTTTTTTGCTTGGAGGGCTGTATGAGTCAAACGTGTGCACGTCTGGCTGCAAAAGCAGGAACTCGGACTGGTGAGAGGTCTAGCCCACCGCTTAGTACGCCATTGGCAGTTGCCTCCTTCTGGAAATAGATCGGCTTATCGTAGGCTGTGATAATGCAGGGGCAAGGAGTGCCGATTTGATCCCAACCAAGGCCAGTGGGGTGTCTGCACATGGGAGCAGAGGCAACAAAGCTTGCCCTACCTGGAAGCAGCAGGCAGAGGCGCAGCTCTCAACATGAAGCCCTGCGACGTATGGCCCTACATCCGTGGCCGAACCCTGTGGATCATTGGGTGAGTAAAATGCCACCCTGGCCCCCCCTTGACTACCGCATGGACGTTGACATTGAGTGACCACCCATCCCAGTATCTCTGCATTGTAAACGGCCACTTCAGCCTAATGCTCTTGTTGCTGTTGCAGGGACTCCTTTGCCAAAGACCTTTTCAAGGCTATGCAATGCTTCCTTATGGACTTCTGGCCCCACAGGGAGTGCAAACCGCACATAGACAGCTACCTGGTGAAGGTGCTCTATGACATCCCAGTGCAGTCGGGACAGTCAAAGTGCATACACATGCCAGGCCTCACCAGAATATGCATGGTTCGCACAGTACTGGGTCAGCAGTACGTATCAGACAAGTCCATCCCCTATGGTGGTGTCCTGCCCTACCTCCAAGCAAAGTTTGCCAAGCCAGAAGACATCTTCCTTATTAACTTTGGGGTGTGGCATAGAAAGCAGGGGGAGGAAGGGTTCAAGCAGTACGATACGGCTTTGAAAGACTTGGTCAGGTTTTATCAGGTGAGTGGATGGCATGAATCGATTGCATAGGAGGTGACACGGTGGGCATGCTTCATCTTATATGCCTGGGGTGGCACTTGCATCTGGATTGATTTCGTCTGTTGTCATCGTGCTGCTGTGATGTGATGGTCAGGTGGGCATGCATCTCAGCGCCACTGGCAGTAGCTGCACTCTCTTAGAGGAGCACATGCAATCTGTTACAAGCATGTGGACAAAAGACCCCTCTGCAACCTGGGAGATGGGGAGTCCAAAAGTCACTCAGTGGTCATGATATGCAGGCAGATGCCACGGTTGTAGTTGACCACCACCTGCATGCTGGTGTCTAATGCTGCAGAAAACAAAGGGCCGTTTCCCGTACTTGTTGTTCAAAGAGACCCCTGCAGACCATAAAAAGGATATGGAGAGGGGGACGTGTGTCCCATATGGAGGTGAGCACTGAAGTCCAGGGGCCCATGCTACTCCTCATGTTGGATGTTGGCGTGTAAGACAGCAGATCACTGCCAGCTTCATGGTAGCAAGCTTTGCTACTGGGCAATGCAACGATGACTTTTGTGTGGTCGTTGCCTATGTGTCTTAAGACTCAAAGCCGATAAGTGAAGTTACGTGTTTTCTGCGCTGCTGAACCGCTGGTCCTCCAACACACTCGTTTGAAGTTCCCAAGCCCCGTAAGCGACTGTGTATTGCCGGCCAGCAGTCAGGACAGCAGTGTGTTTGTTGACTGCAGCTAGAACCAACATGGCCACAGACTAGAGCCCATAGACCTTGACAGCTGGTTAGTCTTGAATATCTAGCAACAGAAGCAAGGAACCTAGAGTGTGTTGTTAATGGGTTCTTGCCGCTGCCCGCAGGTATCATGTATGATCGCTGGAATGGCAACCTGTTTGCTCAGCCTACTGCTCGTGGTGCAGCAGTGACCTCTGTGCTGAAAGGCACGCGCCTGAACCGCATTGCACGTGATGTACTGACTAACCACGTGCCCTTCTTTGGTCGCATTGGTTATGAGCTGAGTGTGGCGTTGTACAACCAGCATGTGGGCACCAGAGGGGTGTCGGAGCTGGACTGCTTGCACTTCTGTCAGCCAGGACTGCCGCAGGTAAGCCGCCACATGCATGCACTGAAACATGGGTGACAGGCAGCAACATGTAAGCAGGTGCAGTGCTTCATGCACAGCGATGGCTGATCACCGCATAAATATGGCAGCCCTCGATGTGGACACACTAGGGGAGCTGCAAGCTGTGAGGAGAACCAAAAGTCATGCGGTCTTTGCCTTTGTGGTGGATGTGAGCGCTTGCCACCCCATGGATCTGTATGCGTAGAAACTTGTTGAGAGAGCGGCCGCATTGCAGCACTGCCCTTGTGGCAGCACTTGTGCCTTGTGATCTACAACAGTTCATTAGTTGATGCTGATGTGGTTGCTGCTTTTTGCAGATCTGGATATGGGAGGTGTATGAGGCCCTGAGGTCTGGTCTGGGAGGGGTGTATGCCTTGAAAGGGAACAACCCCAACAGAAGGCACACATGCGTGCCTCATCAAGAGAACTGGTAATGTGTCGTTCAAAATGAGGGAGCTAGGCTTCAGCTGAACGAATCTGCCTTGGGGCATGAATTACAGGTGTAACAGCCATGACCACCGATCGGTATGCTCTAATTGCTTCAAATGCTGGGTGACGAAGCACTTATTTACAGATCTGCGATAAGCAGCCTGGTCAATCCCTCTGGTGTAAATGGTTTTCCAGGATATTGGTGGAGGGTATGCTAAAAGCCTTGGGAAAGAGTCCTTAAGAGCTATTTATTGAAGTTGATAGATGCATCTCGTTCTGGCTCGCTGCATTTTTTGGGCTTCGTAGCATATGTCATCTGGGACTTAGGCTTGGCCCATTCTTCTATGCAGCAGCTTGTCAGCCCACACGGCCCTGGCTCATTGGAGGAAAATATTGTAGCTTATCTTCTCCAGTGTTCTCCTGCGGTTACTGGTGGGGAGTGCCATCTGGGCTATTGTGGGCCTGAGGCACTGCTGAGGCCTCGCCTGAATGCTGCGTCTGATCAATACTGCTTGATTTGAATTTAGCAGTTCATTTGCAAGGTGTATCCGGCTGGCAGCACTTAGGTATTGCAGGGCAATGTGAGTGATGTGTATGCTACAACAGATATGTGGCACATGTCCAGCAGCCACCATACCCTTGCAAGGAACCAATGTGTTTTTATCTGCCCAAAAAGTATCTTTGGGTTTGTCCACTCTCCCCTGGCCTCCAGAAATGTGCAGTGCTGCGGGATGTGCTACCAACAGCAGAAACATGTCCCTTGAAACATGTTTTGGTCTGACGATGGTTATATAGAAGCTGGGTTGGGTGAGTGGAGTGACTATATATGGACTTGGGAGGCACTGGGTGTTTTGTCATGCTGCCGTCAGGACTTTGCGATAAGCAAGGGGTCTGTGCACAAGGGTGAGTGTTGTGAGCGTACCCCACCAGTGATGGAGCTCTGCAGATTGGCACAGAAGCACTGCCACTAGTACAGCAAAGGTGCAACTGCTTTACAGCTGCATCTCCACGTGCACACACCCCAGACAAGAGCCTTGTAGGTTGGCAATTGGGGATTCCAGAGGTGGACGGGTTGACGAACGTGTGGAGTGATGGGCATATCACCACGTAGGTAACTTGTCTCTCTTGCTTGAAGGTGCAGGGAGAATGACTGATAAACTTTGTGACCTTATGAGTTGCATGCCAAGATGGGCCAGTGTCAGTTACATACTGTGAATGGAAGGGTGCAATTGGGGTGAACATGCCACGAATTGTTAGGGCTGCTTGCTTGGGGAGATGCACACGGTGAAGAGTTCTATATGGGAAACGAAGGGTAGCTATATGATGCATGGTGTTGAGTTGTAAGGCTGTGTGCTGACTCATGTGTGAAGGACTGGTATTGCAAAACGTGAGTGGTCCGGTACCCAAGCAGATCTGCTGGCCTTTTCCTCTCAATGTGTTGGGGTTGCTGAAGTTGGCTGGGCATCTAGCAATTTATGACTTAGCTGCTTGCCGGCTGTCCTTAAACCGTCCTACTCAGCTCGCTTGCCTGATTGCTGTTATACGATCAGCTGCTGGTGTGGCCATGGTGAGTCGTTCTGAACGATGCGGGGTGGTCTGTGAGCTTACGTGTGTAAACTGCAAGAGGGGTGAAGCTTGAGTTAGGAGGACAAGCATGGGTTATTCAGTGCTGTTACCCTTCCAGCTTTACTTATCATTTTGCAGAAGTCTGTTGCAATAGTTTTTGCTTATCTTGATGTGGGAAGCAGCATGAAGGGTCCAAAAGGGATTGTTTGGCTGTGGACAAGCATGTCAGCATCAAGGAGTCCGCACTCAAGAAAGCTGTGGTCAAGCAGCCATGCAGGGCATTTTGGATGGGTATGTTCAAAGTGTTAAGGATCCTTGCCTACCTGTAACATATGTGTATCCAACCAGGCTATTGGGTTGGTACTACAAAGATGCCCCTTGTTGTGTCTAGGATTTCAGGGCTGTAGGTTTACCCCTAAATCCTACACCCTTTCCCATGGGGTCTCAGGGCTGTTGGTGCAGCTTTGCATCAGTGGTTTGTATGCAGGGCCTAAGTGATCGTGCACTTGCTGCTCCAGACCCATCCATCTGCTGGGGCATGCTTCTTGCTGCTAGCTGCTTTGCAGTCTTTCCAGGGACTCATGCAAATGCGTTGTAGTGTGTGGATTGCTATAGAGGATTTGAGGTTGTTAAGGGGAATATGATCTGCGCATGTGAAGCTTGTTGACTAGGGGTGCTATGGTCATAGCGCAAGGGGGTAGTGTAGTACATCGACTGTTGTTTGTGCTGGTGTTCCAGTTCGATGTGGTACTTGTAGCATGTGTTTTTGTTGATAGTAGTCTGCATTTTTTTCTGTGGGTCAATTGCCAGCATCTCGGTCAATGGCCATGTGTTGGGGGACTTGACTGAATGGCTCTGGCATGCATTGGAAGCTGGTTAGAGTACACTATTGGTGTGCGATGTTGCAATGGGACCCTTGCTTCTGGCCACTGAGGAGATGGCTTACCCTCATCATTCAGAATGCTATGTATACTAGGGTTTACGCTGCTGCAGCCACCCAAGGCATTTTGCTGCCAGCACTGCACCATTTGTTGGCTAATCTCCATTTCATTGTAAGGCATGTTGTGGAGGTTGGATGCATTGGCTGGATCATTAGTACAGGCCGGGGGCTACTGTGTTTGCATGCAGGTAGGGTCTTGACCCTAATCTGGCCCAAAGTGATCTGGAGAGCTTGGGTAGTTCAGTGTGCTGGGTACGGTCAGTATGTGCTGTTCATGTTGTGGTGTTGCATGTTTGAGGGCCTGCAGATGATGCGTAGGGCCATAGGAGAAGGGGGGAATATCTCTGCTTCAGTTGCTGTGGTCATTAGCAGAAGGGGCTTGGTCACTATTGTAGCAGCAGCACCAACCTACCATCCTAAGCTGCGCAATCCGCCGATGGCTGCCTTAAGTAGGAGCCTTTGGTGAATAGTCTGATACTGTGTTAAAACAATGTCTTACACCGTAGCAGTGCTTAAAACATGAAATGCCTTTGTGCAGCATCCTATAACGGTGGTTTTTGGTCCTACTTATTTTGGGTTGCACTGACATTGGCATTTTGGTTGTGCATCTCTTACGGTTCATTGTCTGCAACACAATGATGTTCTTCCTGCTGCTGTTTGGGTGCTGTGCGCACGCACCCACCACTGCGTTTTTATGATGAACCATCATGGCACCCTGGGATTTGCTATTGCCATGTTGAAGCTGTTCCATGCAGGGTGTACTCTGGCAAGTAGTCCAACCAGCACTTCCCCCTGGATATCTATGATCACTTATTCAGCTGGGCAGAGGTGTGGGCATTAATGGCCAGCCTGGCCATGGTGTTTCACACTGTTTCAGGCTCCAATGTCAGACGAGGGTGCTGCACGGCCCAAAGGGCTGGTGGTCTCTCTTAACAATGGACGAGGGCTAGTCAGGTTTGACATAATTTTTCTTTGGAGCCAGGTTTGACCGATTACCGATTACCAAATGGCCCTGTCAAAGCAGGGCGCCGGTGGGGGCAGCGCCACCCACAAGGAGCTCCTTGTGGTTAGTGTGGTAGTGTGGCTCGAGCCAACTTCGGCTCCAACGGCATACTCAAGTTCCTGTAGTCCAAGCTGAAACAATGGCTGCCACCAGCCCACCCTAAATCCCTTGCTAGCCAATGTATGTCAGGCCAGCCCATTTCGACTTGCCGTGTGCTGACCAGTTGACCCAGTCAGCTGGCAGTGGCCTCACTAGTCACATATATGCATGCATCTGTATTTTTTGCACCGGTACTATTCTGTATGCAGCTCCTTGTAAATTACTAGATCAGTGCTTATTCCTGGCAGCACCCTGCACACATAGGCATGTCTATCTCGCTCAGCATGCTGCTTCACCACGCTTACAGGTGGTCACCCTAGCAGCGTCGCCGCGACCCCTAGTATGCAGGAATCGGGTCTGTCTACTCGCTAGCCATTTAACTGTGCTATATGGAGGTCGGCAGAACGCCTGCATAATTAGTTCCAACATACTTGCTCAGCAGTTTGACATATCAGTCGATCGGGGAGGGACTAGGACCTTACCCACCCCAGTGGGTTCCAAAATGGGAATGATGCTGTCAGCTTGCAGCCGTCAAACCTTGCCAGCAGTGAGTATGCAGCTTCAACGGGGCTTGCTTCTGCTATGAGCCCTTGCTACTGCTATTACTGTTAGAGCATTTTGTTGTGAGTTACTGGTTAGAGCATTTTGTTGTGAGTTACTTAGTATTGGTGAGCACGTCTTTACTCAGTGCTATGACGAACTTTACTTGCAAGTTGCTGCCGCACATGTTCTCCGGCTTGAGGCATAAGCCCATGAAATGCCAAATGCCACGCAGCCGGCAGGCGCAACCAGAGTGTCACCCTCAACAGGGCCGGGTTCGGAGGGCTTGACTATGCTAGACTACTATGCTTCCTCCGCTACGGGCGTACTTCAGCATTGGATTCAGAAAGGGGAAAATGGTACTGTTCGGCTACCTTCACAAGCAGCAGTTCTCCTTGGTTCAACACGATTGCCCGTAGGTACAGTCAGTGGTGCCTCCCACGACCTAAGCAATCGACGGCTGCTGACCAGTAGATAAAGTCATGCTGATATCACACGCACAAGTACAGTTGGTTGCAAAAGTTTTGGCCGGAACATAAGGCTGGGGTTTAAGCAGCAGCAGCAAGACCTGATTTACAACCATTTATGTTTAAGAAAGTAAACAGGCAGAGCATCAATGTGCTGCAGTTGGTATGCCCAAGTGGTACCACAAGTAGCCACGCACGCGAGACGTCCCGAGTTCGAGCCCCGGGCGTGCCCTATAAATATACTATATAAAAGCCAGCCAGCCAGCCTTAGCCGCAGACGCAGACGCAGACCAGCAAGCCTCCCCCCTGTTCCTATAGCCCTCCTGCTTTTTTTGACCTGCCTCTCCCCTTCAACCTCTGCACCTCCTGTGGTTGCCAGCCCCACACCCCATCTGTCCCCCTCCCACAGCCCTCTCAGCTCAGCCTTGCACTTGCCCCAACTTCTCGCATGCCCTGCCTACCCCCACCTGCCCTGCCATTGAACTGGTATAGCCCCTGCACCTGCTTCACACCTGGTCTATATGCTACTGCCCCTAAACAGTGAAGAAAGGGCACCTGTGCCTGCTGGCAGTTCTCAGCATTTACCCCCTTAAAAAGCAGCATAAATGCCTCCGCTGTCTCCCTTGTAAGACCCCTGCTTTTCTCAGCAGCCAAGCAACACAGAGCAACAGAGATGCTGACCGCACCCATTGGTGACAACCTGGACCTCATACAGAAGCTGCCTGTGCAAGAGAGCAATGAACGGCCATGCCATTTCACAGAAGCAGACCATTTCCTAACAAAATCTGAGTTTTGGGCCAAAACTTTTGCAACCAACTGTGTCCAATGTTTGCACCTCCTGTTTCCTCAAGTGCAAGCAGAGATAACAGCTGTGTCTAGCCTGTTGCAAAGAACTTGTTGATGCAATTATTGCCTGCTGTGCTAAATTGGTGGCAACCGCAACCGCATTGAGAAAGTGCTTGAGCTGACTTTTCAGATTTTGGTCAAAAGTGGGTACGCCCCTGTGGTCACCTGAGTTAGGGTGCATGGAATGAAACTTCTCCCATTTATCAGCAAGCTTTCCTTGGCTTTACAGTACCATGTCACTAGCTGCAGTCATGCATGCTCTGCACAGCAGGCCCCACATTAGCTATCCCTGCAATGCTGAGCATTGCTACAGGCAGCAAAAAGTGTGGTTTTCAACATGGATGCTTCCCCTGCTGGAGGGGCCCTGCTTCTGGTAATCTTACCATAAGCTTCAAGGTCACTGCCAAGGATTCAGTATTAACAGAAGCTGGTGTGCTTTGCATGCCAGTTTGATGGTAGGAAGCTTCCTTCTACATGCTGCAATCAGCAGCGGGCGAGACGGGCCTATGCTGCAAGGCTGTCACCCACGCTGTCACCACCACTTTGGAGGACTGTTTTCTTTGTCACCTGTCACTGCTTGAAACAAGGTCTAGCATACCACAGAGTTGTTCACTGGGCCAGGCTTGTTGTAAAACAAGACATGTTACGCATATCCCTTCGGTGCAGCACCACCTTCTAGACCCGACGTGCCCTTGCTACTGCTGTTTAAACACTTTCCACCAGATCTTGCCATGATAGTGCTAGCAGATCTCTCAACAACCTCCTCAAAGCATATGTTTTTATTCAGCACCGCTCCCCCTTTCTACAATACCACATCGGCTATGCCAATCATGCTCCACCTGCAGAGAACAGCAGCTCGCTACATGTGCTGGGGGTATACCCTGCTTTGGGGGCGCCAGATATGCCCTTTGGGTATTCCGCATGGCACAGGCAGCTTCAGAGACAGCCCCTGCTCCAGCTGTAATGTCCTATGGCATGTGCTACCAGGGGAAGTGTGCAAGTCAAGGTATCTCAGTTGTTGGTATTTGCTTAGTGTACTGCTGCAGCTGGTGAGGGTAGGGGTAGGAAGGGCCCCCGTCATGGGTTGCCAGCACATGCAACAATTTATTCAACCTGGCTGTGACTGTTGCATAGGTCCAGCCCCTGGTACCTTAAACCAGCCCTGCCCCAAGCCAAAGCCCTTGCCTCTGTCAAACAGCAGCAGCAGAACCAATGTCCACAGTTGGTTGCAAAAGTTTTGGCCGGAACATAAGGCTGGGGTTTAAGCAGCAGCAGCAGCAAGACCTGATTTACAACCATTTATGTTTAAGAAAGTAAACAGGCAGAGCATCAATGTGCTGCAGTTGGTATGCCCGAGTGGTACCACAAGTAGCCTCGCACGCGAGACGTCCCGAGTTCGAGCCCCGGGCGTGCCCTATAAATATACTATATAAAAGCCAGCCAGCCAGCCTTAGCCTTAGCCGCAGACGCAGACCAGCAAGCCTCCCCCCTGTTCCTATAGCCCTCCTGCTTTTTTTAACCTGGCTCCCCTTCCACCTCTGCCCCTCCTGTGGTTGCCAGCCCCACACCCCATCTGCTCCCCTCCCACAGCCCTCTCAGCTCAGCCTTGCACTTGCCCCAACTTCTCGCATGCCCTGCCTACCCCCACCTGCCCTGCCATTGAACTGGTATAGCCCCTGCACCTGCTTCACACCTGGTCTATATGCTACTGCCCCTAAACAGTGAAGAAAGGGCACCTGTGCCTGCTGGCAGTTCTCAGCATTTACCCCCTTAAAAAGCAGCAAAAATGCCTCCGCTGTCTCCCTTGTAAGACCCCTGCTTTTCTCAGCAGCCAAGCAACACAGAGCAACAGAGATGCTGACCGCACCCATTGGTGACAACCTGGACCTCATACAGAAGCTGCCTGTGCAAGAGAGCAATGAACGGCCATGCCATTTCACAGAAGCAGACCATTTCCTAACAAAATCTGAGTTTTGGGCCCAAACTTTTGCAACCAACTGTATACCCGCGGACGCGGTAGATCGGCGACAGTGTGCCAAGGGCTCTATTGCCACTTGAACGTCTTGAACGTTTCGGGCCTCTTTAGGGCGTTAATTATACGTGTCTACTGTTTCTAAAGTACTTCCGAAGCTTGAGTAAGACAGCTTAGCCTCAACTGGGATCCTTAGTTGCCCAACTCGACACATGAGCGGCACCTCGACTTGTCCTCGAAGGGCACCCTGATAACCCATTGTGACGGGATCGCTTCTTACGGGCCCAACAAACCTTGTACACTTAGGTGCCAGCAGTGGCACTGGAAGTGCTCGTTAGGTAGCTTCGAAGCCCGACAGCATGGCCAATCGGCCACTCCCAGAGGCCCTGGAACGGTTGAATGAAGAGCAGCGGGCTGTTTGCCTTGCCAGAGTGGATAGGCCCCTTGTGGTGCTGGCAGGTGCGCAACAACGCTGACATATCGGACAGCAGATTCTCAATGTCTCATCAATTAGAGTGACTGCTGGCTCTGAGTGCAGGTGCGGGCTCAGGGAAAACAACGACGGTCCTGACAAGAATCCGATGTATGGTGGAGCAACAGGTGAACGCTTCTATAGTAATTGCCCGAGCATGTCCATGCAATGGCTTTGTCAGGGACTGGTGAACTTCCACCCAAGGCAACTGTGTTGCCCCCTTCTCCATCTCTATTCTAGGGCCCTCTCTTGCAATCCCCTTGTTCATGTAGGTCTTTGGCGTTGGTAATTACATTGGGAAGAGCGGTCCATATACATATACCTCATGTCCACCGCATGATCGGTTGACCTGCTGTTGTAGCAGGCATGTGTTCGGGGGCCGTAATTGGTAACCGCTGTTGCTCCTTCTGGTGTAGGGCCTGCCTGCTGTCAAGATCTTGTACCTTGTATACAACACCGCGGCACAAAAGGATGCCAACCAAAGACATGCAGTGCCCAGGGGTGTGCTGATTAAGACCATCCATGCCTGGTGCTACAGCCTGGTCAAGACATATCATAGGGTAAGGACACCCTGCAGCAGTCATAAGTGCTAGAATCTGGGGTTACACTGTGAGCAAGCTGCTGTTTTTTCCGCGCTGACCCACTGCTGTTGGGGTTCTCTTGATGAACGACTCACATTGGTGATAAAGCGCAGTCAAACTGGGTGGTCTCCATGTTGCTAGGGCTTACAGCAGTGGAAGTACTGTCTGGGGAAGTCGCTTGGGCACTGCAGCACCCACCTCAGCAGACATCACCATGTGTGCAGCATTATACAAACCCGGCTATGCCAATGGCTAGTGAGGAATCTGCTACTTAATCTTTCTGATTGTGTGAGCACACATGTGATAACTCTGCTTGGATTGAAAGTACGAGGTTTGGAGTTTTTTTTGCATGCTGTAGCAGGTAGACTACATCACACTCATTTTGCACATCCCTGCTGTCTTACCATTTCGTAGAAGCTGGGCTTCACAGGTGTCCCCAGCGTCCTGGGCGCCACCACCGCCAGGAGTATTGCACGCTTATCTCTGCACCAGGCCCACTTGGATCAGGCCCTGGAGCTGCTGCTTCCTCGGCTGGGTCTGCCAGGTGGCATCAGCTGGGAGGTGGCCCTCGACCATGTCAAGCAACATCATAGAGAGCAATGGGACAGGTAGGGATGCTGGCAAACTATGCTGCTGTGGCTCCTGTTTATCAGCATAGCTCAGAATGCGGAGCTTAGAAGCTGTCTGTTAATGCAAGTTTTACTCATCTGTGGAACACGGCATGCCTGACCCTGACGGGTGCGGTGTATGTTGTAAGAAGGGCAAAAACAACAAGACAATTGTGTGTACTGCATTATTGAGTTCAACATGGGGTAGACTGCGTGTGGGAGTGGGTGGAGAATGGGGTGCAGAATAGCATAGCACATCTTTGGATTCCTAGGTGACATCTGTTCCGTCATAACGTCGGTGGACATACACATATAACCTGACGTTGTGCTGCCTAAAGTTACAGAATTCAATGCATGCATGTCTCCCTTCTGTGCAGGGCTTGTTCTGCATGTGATGCTTTCTGGCAGCAGCACGAGCAGCGCCAGCAAGAGCAGCAGCAACGTGCAGACGAGGGCCTTGATGATGAAGACGCGCGACAAGATGAAGATGAGGATGCGGACGACCTGATACAGTCCCTGAAGCAGGAGCTACAATTACAGCTACAGGTAGGACCATACTTCTTATCCCCAATCTCGAACTTTTCCAGCAATGTGGTGGGTCTTGCGCAGTTAAAGCATGCTGCAGTACTGCTAGTGTCGGCTCACTTTTGGTCATACATATGGTCCTGTCAGACGTGGTGAGATCCTAATCTCAGGTTCAGCATAGCAGCCTCCTTCAGACTTTTGGTTGTTGTTGTTGTTCCCGTGTTGGTCTTAAATGTTCTCTGTACACAATGCCAAGCATTCTGCACCTCAAAACACACTGTTACAACTATGTCACCTATGTGTCACATACCATATGCATTCAGAGTCTGTTTTTGTGGGTTGTCATGGTGCTGCTCTGTTCCTTGCTGCTATCCAGGTATTGCGTCAGTTGCTGAGCTCAGCTACAGTTGAGGCTGCCTGTGGTACGGAACCCAGGAGTGCCAAGAACTTCCAGGACTGGATGACTGTGCAGAAGATTGCAGGACACAGCCCAGCTGAAGCAGAGGAGCCAGAGGAGGAGGAGAAGAGGTGCTTTCCACAGGCTTACAGGTGAGTATGAGTAGCTGGGAAGGGGTTTTTAAGTATCTGGGTAAGGAAAAATATCCTGTTACAGAGAGATGTACGGCAGGAACATGCCTTGGGGATCATTCACGTCCTGTGTTTGCATGGTGTCCTCATTACTATCCCAAAAACGGGAGTTGAAGGAAATTGCAACTCACGACCGTCATCACCTTCCGTTAAGTGAAACCCATGCGATTCTGATATGCTGCTTGGAAGCAGTACGGCATCGAGTGCAATGAGCCAGCAGACCCCCATGTCTATTTTCTGCATGGCTGGTAATTCTGGACAGCCCTAGGACTAGGGGAACTTGTGTCGACTGCATACAGGGGACCTTAGCTGTCTATTTTGCAATCCTGCTGCCTGCAGCAACCCCTCTGTCCGATAAGTCGCTGAAAACATGGTTGAGTAGTTGACTGGGTGCCCATTACACATATCAGGCACCATGCTGCTCCGTTGTTGCCCCGCCTCCTACCACCACGGCAGTTTTTACACGGCATTGCTTGACATGTCTCTCGCTCAGGGATGCCTTCCACCACTGCCTTTTACATGCACAAATGGTGTCAGCATGTCAATTGACTGGCATGTCAGTATTGCAGATGAATGCTGCTGGTGCTGCTGCTCCATATCCAGGCACTACCAGTCCTACATGCTGCGTCTGCGCCTGATTGACTTTGAGGACATGCAGCTTCATGCCAGGACGTTGCTCAGAGACCATCCCATAGAGGCAGCATCAGTGCGGGAGGAGCACCAACATATTCTGGTGGATGAGTTTCAAGATGTCAACCCCCTGCAGGTGGGGATCAATCCTTGATGTCATCGCCGCCAGCATGGCAGCAGCTGTCTATTCTGTTGAAAAGCAATACTTGGAATCCAATGGGATGCAGGTAGCTGTGGGTGACTGCCACGTGATGTCCCTTGGGTGGCTGGTTGAGTTACAACAGCCCTTTGCCAAAGGTTCAAAGCTGCTGCTGTTTATTGTCAGATTCTTAAACAATCTTTGCCAGGATAGGGCTTGCGGTGGTTTTGGAGGCTTGATCACCATGCAAAGTAGCTTACTTGTCGGTGACAATGAGTTGCTTGGTGCTAGCTGAATTAGGCTGCAGCAAACAATCCACACATCATTCACCTGCCTCCTGGCCTGCTGCTTGAATATGCACCATTTACAATGACTGCTGCAAGAGGCCAGGCAGGGTAGATAAAAATAGTTTACAATGACTGCTACATTGCTTACGGTATCAATTGGATATGATCTGGGTAGTGAGATCCATACCTTTGGTCATGTGCCCTGCAGCTTGAGCTTATAGAGCTGCTGGTCCATGGAAGGGACAGCATTACAGTGGTGGGAGATGATGCACAGAGCATCTATGCGTTCAGGGGTGCACAGCCTCAGGTGTTCCAGGAGTTCATGAGCAGGTGGGTGATGCCGATGACGGTCTCTGTAGTGACTCTAGTGATAACAGTGGCACTAACCAAGTGGAGTGGATCGACTTGAACGACCTTTGGAAATGCTCATAGCAAGTTCTTCATGGGGCATTTCTTGGACCAGCTTAGAACCAGCAGGGAACAATACAACATGTTTTCTGACTCTGCAGCACTGAACTAACTAGGACAGCCAAGCATCTTGCCCAGGATCTGGCCTCTGGGCGCTCGGGGGAGCAAACAAGCGGTGAATTGCAGGGAGATTGATATTGGTGCATGGCAACCACTACCGGTATGCAGCCTGACAGGACCAAAACGTCATCAGTCTTTAGGCATGCATGCCTGCAAGCCCTTTCAATGCAGTCTCCAAGTTAGAATTTCCTTTGGCTTTAAAAAGGGCTCTGAGACATTGTTCATGACCGTGGATGTCTTGGTTGTTATACATAGTGTAGTCAACATCTTGGGACCTTGCTTGGTTACTCACAGGTACCCCAACCACCTGCAGCTGGCCCTGGTTCAGAATTACCGCAGCCGCCCCAACATCCTGACCTGTGCCCAGGGCATGCTGTCCACCCCTGAAGCCCACGTGATGCCCAAGGAGCTGGTGCCTACCAAGTCAGATGATGGCAGGTCTGTTACGCTAGCTATAGAGTTTGCTGTTGTCAACGGCAATTTGGTAAAGTGCAGTGACCAAGTGCTGCCAATGCTGAGTGTAACGCACCAAGTTGGCTGCCTGTATGCCATCCTGTCTTATATATGCAGTGCGCTGCTAAGGGTTGCAATGTGCTTAACTACAGAAATGGGCAGCATGTCGTACGTGAATTCTTCTAGCGTTGCCTGTGTAATGGGCGAAGCCATCCAGGAGCTAAGCTGTAGTGCTTCTGCATTATCACATGTGATACTGCTTGGCACAAGTTTGGGACCAGTCTGCTTTTACACCTACCATGTTCATGCAACTTTTGGACTGCGGTGTCATGCCTTCAGGCCTGTGGAGTTCTGGGACACTCTGGATTGCAGGCAAGAGGCACAGAACGTTGCTGCTGAGATGAGGAGGCTGCATGACAGTGAGGGTGTCAGTTATGGTGACATGGCCGTGCTGATGAGGGTGTTCAATAAGAGCCACAAGGGCACAGGGCGCAAGAAGACATACCATGAGGTGAGGAACCTTATATGCAGCAAGGGGTTTGAAAGAAGCAGAGGGATTGGCCTCCATGTTCCAAGGGCAAGGGTTTGGCAATGTCTAGATAGGGGGTGGGTCATAAACCTCAAGGAAAAAATCAGGAGATTGGCTGCCAACAAAGTTGGTTCAGGGGAACTACTACGGCTGCACATATTTGGATAAGATTTAAAACAAATCAGGACGACCCAAAGCACTCTCAGGGACCTGACAAGGTTGCCATGTTATGTGAAGGATAGGCTCTACTCCATCTAGCTCATCACACTCAGAATTGTTTGACTAAAAGTGCTGGTATGTTGGAGATTTTGAGATGGAGAGATACGTCCCATTCTGGGCTCGGCCGCAAAGTTGTTGTAGGGAGGGTCCCTGGCTGCAAAGTAGGTGATCCCTGATTTTCTCAATGCCACCTCCCTCCCTCAATGCCAAATCTTGTCAACAGAATAGCAGCTTTTGAAAACGCCCATGCTGCTGCTTTCCCTACCCCCCCCCCCCCCCCGATCTGTTGTGTAGCTACAATGTGCCTTCAGACGGCTGGGCATTCCCTACCGGATGTCTGCGAGCGGCAGATACCTGTTTCAGAGTGCGGATGTGATGGTTGCCATGGCTTACCTAAGGTAAGGGTAGGTAAGAGCAAGGGGCCCAGGGTGAGGGTATGTGCAGGGGTTGTAAATGCGGCCAGCATATCTGCAGGGTTGGGAAGAACGTGGCAAGCAGGCTGCATCAGGTCAAAACTATCATCGAGATTGCACAACATACATGTGAGCTAGTAAGGTTCATCTGTCGTCAGTATGCCGCCCAATTTCTGCTGCTCCGGACAGTGTCAAGTTGGTGTATTTGTTCTCGGTTGGCACTATGGTCCAGAGCCTCGTCGAAGTCTACATTATAATCTTGTCATGCAGTCGGCGTCTTGTAATTCTGAATATACTTTTGGAGCCTTCTGTATCAAATAAGAGTACGCATGCATCCAGATCCAATCATGATGCCTACTTATGCTGTGGATCTCAGGCACATGGGAGGCAGAGCTCCCTGCAGAAACCTCCGGTCTCATATGTTTACCTGATGCAACTGCAGGTTAGCGCTGGACTGCAATGATGATGTGGCTTTCCTGCGCGCTGTCAACAAGCCCGCTAGAGGCTTGGGCCCGGCCTTAATCCGTGACCTGCAGCAGGAGCAGAAGCGGCTAGCATCTCGTGAGTCAGTGCACGTCTCTTTAGCGGCTGCAGGGAGGCGGCTGCTAGAGAGGGGGGCACTCTCTCAGAGCCATGCCAAGTCACTGCGATGGTTTTTAGATTTGCTGCAGCAGCTGCATTATGGAGTAGCGAGCAGGAATGCAGCAGAGGCGGTGCTGCTAGTCCTAGAGGAGAGTGGGTATGCAGATTGGCTGTGTGGGAAGCGGGGTCAAAGGAGAGAAGAACAGCAACAGGAGGTGGGCCAGAATGGGCCACATGCAAGGAGTGAAGAAGGGGATGCTGGGACAGCTCAGGCTGCTGAGGGCAGGAATGACCAGGGAGTGGACTACTTTGGGTTTGAGGGAGCAGCAGCAGCAGCAGGAGAAGCTACTGAGCCTCCTGACGCAGGTAACGTTTGTTGCAATGCATGCTTAACGCACTTCTCAGCAATCCTAAGTACCCAGATTCATGTTGCAGCAAAGTGTCATGTGGTCCTCGAGCCCACTTCCAAGCATAAGATCTGGCCTGATGTGCCTAAACTGAAGCCCTGAATTTGACTAGACCCTCACTGTCTCCGCACTGTATTGTACTTGTGTGCACACCCATGACCCTTTCAGATAACCTGGTTCTGACCGTCTGCTGGGAGATGTGCTTTTGAGCTATGTGGCAACATTCGTACCTTCGAAGAAGTACCTAGTTCTCAAGTGGCCTGACTTTTGTGCTTGAGCTCATCACAAAACGGTGTTTCTTAACACCCAATCTACTTGGGAAGATACAATTATGACCAAATTAGCAGGAGGATACTAGTGCATGCTGGGCTGTCTATGGCCCGTCTGTTATTGGAAGAAGGTGTTACACATGATACGAATAGCGAGTACCATTGTGAGGTGGCATATTCAGGGCTAGACTGGTGGCTGCCTGGGAGTGCACTTGCTTCACAACTTATCCATGCGGAGATCTCAGATGCAGCACTCCAACGAAGCAGAAGTGGTAGCTTTAGGCACCACCAATTCCAGGTAACCGACATGAGCGCATGGGCCTGTTGCCGTGCTCTCAATGTCAAAGATGCCATACCACCATCACCTGCCATACTGCATTGGTTTGTTCCCTAACACCAGATTATTCCACAACAGGTCCCCTTGGTCAAGCCATAAAAGCCCTGATAGAGGAAGGCCACCACTACTTTATGGCTTTCAAGGAGGAACGGGCAGCACAACGAGCTGAGAAGGAAAAACAGGGGCTTATGGGAGAGGATGTACTCGAAGCTGTAGCTGGCCTCCCTCCTACTGCTGCAGCAGCTGCTGCTGCTGGTAGCTTGGGTGCTGGTGCTCGTAGTGCCTCTCAAACGACTGGACAAAACTGCAGAAGCTCGGCACCACATGATTTTGGTGCTGACCCAATACAAACTCCTGAGAGACACTATGGTGTTACCAGCGGTGGAGTGCGGGGAAGTAACAGCAATGGTCGCAAAAGGGGTACTGATGCTGGGAATAGTAGTGACCCTCCAGCTGCCCCTGGCAACGGGCGGAGGGTGAAGAGCAGGTTAGGGGCTGGAGGGGTGCCGGCTGGGGATGATGATTGGCATATTGGGATTGTGGGTAGAGGGGCTGCTGTGATGGCGGCAATTGATTTGGCAGGGGATTTGGATGGCGATGACACAACCAAATGCCATGTCCACAGCGATGAGGAGGAAAGAGCAAACCATGAGCGCCAGCACCGTCAGCAGCATGCTCAGGAGAATGGCAATGTGTTTGGCAGGGTGGTTGTGCCCACCCTCCTCCACTTGGCGCTTGTGGCTGCCTGCCGTGTGACCAACTTTAAAGGGTTAGCAGATCAGCTGGGGCTACCCATGTTGGAGGCAGTATTGGCAGATGAGGGGTTAGGTTGGGGACCGTTGGCTGCATTTGTGGAGCGCACCGAGCTGTCTGCATACAAAGAGGTAGGCGTTGGAACTGCATGCACTAGGTTTCTGGCTGGGATCAACTAGTGGTGCCAACTCGCATGGCATGCGTTGTACATTGCCTATTGCCAAAACTGCAAAGTCCATTTTGTGCATAAGATGGGGAAGGAAGCGGAAGCCTCAGAGCTTGAAATTTGATGGATGGGAAACGTGGCACAATCTGTTATGAGCATCTGCATCCAATGTTTATGCATGATGGTGTAAACAAAGTCTACCACTACTTTTGAACCTGATTCTCTCTTGGTGAGCAACTGCAGGTTTTGGTCAGCACATCATTTGTAAAGAATCAATCCCAACTATTCTGGTCGCGATTAAGTACTAGTTCCTGCACCTACTTCCCACCAAAGCTAACTTTCAGATTGGCTGCAAGTCAAGCCAAACATTAAGTTTCGGTCCCAGCATAGCCCCAAATCATAATAATACAATCATTTCCTCTGTCTTATGCATTGATGTAATACAATCAGTTGAGAAAATTAGTTTTGGACCCTCCATTGTGTTTTCACACTCCCTGCAGGAGCAACATCCACCAGCTGTCCTTATCAGCACCATCCACAGTGTGAAGGGGTTGGAGTTTGACACAGTTTTCCTGGGGCGCTTCAATGATGGCTTTCTTCCTGCGTCATGGCTCAGGCGCAACCCTAGTGAAGAGGACATTGCTAAGTTCGAGAGGGACAGGGCTGAGGATCATAGGCTAGCACACGTGGTAAGTGGATTGTGCGGCTGGTGATGACTGTGATTGCTAGCCACCACCTAGAGCAAGCACTCACTGCGGTAGTGGTGCCTGCGTGTGTTGCAACTTAGCCGCAGACCGCCATGGTTTAAAATTTATTGAGCTGGAGCTATAGCTCTGCCAGCAGGCCACGTGAAAGTCTTCGTAATTCCACGTCCAATTGGGGCATAAAATAGGAAAGAACCAAAAGTTTTGCCATAGGAATGAAACAACACAATAGGAGAGAACCAACACAAGTCAAACGTAAGCAACCATATTGGGCTGGGGTTCACCCTCACTAAGAGCATGCAAAACTGTTCAAGCATGTATTTCAACCCCATGAAAGCATTGTGGTAGTGGTAACACATGATGTTTAGCCTACTACAGCGACGTACGACAGCTTGGTAGCTGGCTGTTTCTAACAGTGGTAGTCATCATGCCATGCAACCAAGTCGAGGTGAATCTCCAGCTTTGGTTTGTACACCACGGTGCAACAAAGAATGCAACTTGTGGCATCAGCCTTGGCAATTACCAAATTCTGTGCAATATTGCTGGGCGGGATGCACTTTAGATATATGGCATCTGCGTCAAAACATAGAATTCACGCAATTCTGTTCCACCTCGCTGTTTTCTTCCAAATGGCTGGAGGCGCGCTCGGGGCCTAAGGCACTTTTTTGCTATGGCATATCATGAATTGTAACAATCACGCAGGGGTGCTGATGTCCCTTTGGGACAGGCAGAACCGGCGGTTACGTAGCCCAACTTCATGCGACCAAAGCAAAACAGCAGAAACGAATAAGACCTTGCATGCTAGCTCTAGGCCAATGGCCAACAAACCCAGTCCATGAACATAAGGAAGATGCATGCATCCAAGCCTTCAGATGACCGATATCGAAGTATACATGCAGAGCTTTTAATGACATGGTTGCTCTGTCAAGCAAGGGACATCTTCACTATGACAAAGAGGGACCAGCCAGACTCCGTACTGACAATTTCTTGTTTCTTATGTCTTTGTCAATTGCTGCTGATGTCTAGGCGCTCACACGTGCCAAGGAACGGATGTACATCACGTCAATCCGAGTGATGGATTTCAAGGAGTACAAGAAAGCGCTGAAGTCAGGAAACACTAGCGAACTGTGGCGGTTATCTGTGGATATGAGTTCATTAGAGGGGCTTCTTCCTGGGAGGAGGCTGCAACAAGGGGTGCTGAAGAGGAGGTTTTGGACTGAGCGGGGCATGGAACAACAACAGCAATGATGAGTTTTTTGCCCAATGCAGATGGCTGGGCCTTGCTGGGTCCTTGTTTGTCATTGGATGAATATGTTTACGCTTGAGTGGGCAAAAGAAAGGTGCAGGTGCAACCACTTTCTGCGCCACTGAAGTTGCCCAAAACTAGTTGCAGGTGGAGCCACTCCTTGTGCTAGAATTGCAGTAATGTTATGGTTTGGTGGTTTTGCAGCACGGTTTCCAGCATTTTCATTGGCAAGGTGGTGTGTTTTGTCAATCCAACCTAGCAGCCCTCTTGCGGTTGCCATCACTGTAATTTTTGTTTGTTTTGTTTGTCTTGATGTCAGCACGTGCGGCAACACCTATAGTGTCAGAATGCCAGTGTCAACACATATGTCTTCTTGTCCATTTGCACTAACACATGTGTTCAAGTGTCAGCACATGTGTCCATCAACCCTCCCGAACTTGGGTGTGCGATGCTCAAGATTGCGATCATGGGCAGAGTGACACCCAAGCAGGCAGGGCATGCCTTTTGTAACACGGACGAGTAATGAGGGTGTTTATGGAGATGGGGAAGTATCTAGGTATGGCCCCCTAAGTTGGTCACCCCTGTTGTACCGATGGTGTGTATGGTCGTTTCGACCTAGTGGTGGGTGTGTGCGTGGAGCTGTTATGTTGTCTGTTCTGCTGTATACAGATGATATGGTGTTGCTAAGTGCCAGCTGGGAGGAGCTGGTGGTCATGCTGCAAGAAATGGACAAGGTTGCTGCTAGTCTTGGGTTGCGCATCGATGCTTGGAAGACTGAGATCATGTCCATTGATAAGGATTGGAAGGAGGGGGATGTGCCAGTGCAGCAAGGACCAGAGGTGGTGATCAGTGAGGGTGTGGTAAAGGAGGTGTCACAGTTCAAGTACTTGGGAAGTGTGCTTGTGACTGATGGCAGGTTGGATGTGGAGTTAAATATCAGGAGGGGCAAGGCTGTGGGGAGGTTTAGGCAGTTTGAAAAGATGTGGGGCACCAAGCATCTGTCACTGGCTGCTTATAAGAGGTTTGGAAGCCACTGCAACCTTTGCATTTGTATTGGGGAGCCTCCTCACTATGCATCTTAATACCACCCCACTACGAAACGGCTACCTCAGCATTTGGTAAGTGCAAGAGCACTTGCCCAGTGCTCCCAATACAACTGCCAAGGCCTGGCACCAGCCAAACACCTTCCAGTGGACCTTAGAAGGGGTTTGGAAGCCACTGCAACCTTTGCATTTGTATTGGGGAGCCTCCCCACTATGCATCTTACCACCCCATCACGAGACGGATACCTCAGAATTTGGTAAGGGCAAGAGCACTTGCCCAGTGCTCCCAAGACAGATGCAAAGGCATGGCACCAGCCAAACACCTTCCATCGGACCTTAGAAGGGGTTTGGAAGCCACTGCAACCTTTGCATTTGTATTGGGGAGCCTCCCCACTATGCATCTTACCGCCCCACCACGAAACGGCTACCTCAGAATTATGTAAGTGCAAGAGCACTTGCCCAGTGCTCCCAATACAGATGCAAAAGCATGGCACCCGCCAAACACCTTCCATTGGACCTTAGAAGGGGTTTGGAAGCCACTGCAACCTTTGCATTTGTATTGGGGAGCCTCCCCAGAGAGAGAGAGAGAGAGAGAACCACGCAGAGAAGGGGGGAAATCCCTTCTTGCATATGTTAAGGGAGTGGACCCTTACCTAATACATATAGATAGGCCCACTACCATTCGGAGCCCAGAACACATAAGTGGGTGGGTAAATTACCCACCTGCCTATGTTATCTGGGTGGATGGGTGTGTCGCCAGAACTGCGGGTCGAGGTGACGTTCCTTATGACGTTTAGTAGTGTAAATCCAGTGAAGATTGGTGATGGCCATAACATGGAGGCGGTTGAGCAGGCGGGGGAGTGCTTGTTTCCTGACACCAAGGTATCGCAAATGAGAGGTGGTAGAAGAGTATATTGTTCCAGCCACTCCGAGTAATAACGGTATGTAGGTGACGCGAGCGTGAGGAGCCGCTTGTTGGATAGCATCAGCGAGCGGGCGATGTTGCGAGATTGCTCTGTCGTACTGGTTTTGGGGGTCCGTGTCACGGCAATACTTGAGCTCGAGGATGATATATTCTGGAGTAGGGCGGTTGGGAAGCTTTGGGGGGATAAAGAGGAAAACGTCTGGCAGAGAGTGGTTTGTGAGCAATGAGCAGACATGTGGGGGGATGCGGGGGGGGGGAGGACATTGCATAGCTGGGATGCGATGCGGGACGTTTGGGGGCAAACCATCTTGTTCACAGTGCTGCTGATTACCAATGTCCATCATGACAACGAAACCACTTTTGCGACCGCGGAGAATGGCTTTGACAATTTGGCGTGCAGCTTGGTCGTGACGGTACGTGTACATGCCAGTAAGTTTGGGGCACCCTGCAGCAGTATGATGGCCGCTGTCCTCACGGTTACAGAGAAGACAGCGACTATGCGGCGCTAGGCGATAACGATGTGCAAGTTTTCTGTTAAAGAGAGTCCCTGTGCGGTAACTGAGGGCTGTGTTACGTTGAGAAGCAGTGACTGATGAGGGAGAAGTAAGAAAATGGTTAGTGTGCTTGTTATCTCGAAGGGTAGCGGTATCATGCCATTGTTCAAAGTAGAAGGTGGTGCGGTTAGCGGCACCCAGCCGCAATTTCTTGCAGCTGACTTGTTGGAGGCCCGTTGACAGGTAGGCTATCGGACGTTTACGTGGGTGTGCTTGTGGGCGGAGAGCAAGAGGACCTGGAGGCAAAACAACTTCATGAGGCAGTAAATATTAGTGCGGTTATGACTAGGGATGGTACAGATCAGGCAGCTCTCTTCTGGAGGGTCTCCAAGGGCAACTTGTTGTGGCAGGTCGTTGGCTTCTTCATTGCCTACAATGCCTGTGTGAGATTTGACTTTGATGTGGGGAGCCTCCCCACTATGCATCTTACCACCCCACCACGGAACGGGTACCTCAGAATTTGGTATGTGCAAGAGCACTTGCCTAGTGCTCACAATACAGATGCAAAAGCATGGCACCCGCCCAACACCTTCCATTGGACCTTAGAAGGGGTTTGGAAGTCACAATGGCTGCAGTGACTGCAACCTTTGCATTTGTATTGGGGAGCCTCCCCACCATGCATCTTACCACCCCACCACGAAATGGGTACCTCTGAATTTGGTAAGTGCACTCAAGAGCACTTGCCCAGTGCTCCCAATAAGCCAAATTAGATGCATACAATCCATCCCATGCACCCATAAGCGCGTACCTTACCCCTAAGTCAAAGTGGAGTGGCAATGCCTTAGCACTGGCTTTGGTAATGCTTGTGAGTGACCCCACACACTCTATGGGACCTAGAAATATGGTTTGGCCCCACAGGGAGGGTACCTACACCAGTGCTAAGCCAAAATAGATGCATACAATCCACCCCATGCACCCATAAGCGCGTATCTTACCCCTAAGTCAAAGTGGAGTGGCAATGCCTTAGCACTTGCTTTGGTAATGCTTGTGAGTGACCCCACACACTCTATGGGACCTAGAAATATGGTGTTGCCCCACAGGGAGGGTACCTACACAAGTGCTAAGCCAAAGTAGATGCACTACAATCCACCCAATGCACCCATAAGCGCGTATCTTACCCCTTAGTCAAAGTGGAGTGGCAATGCCTTAGCAATTGCTTTTGTAATGCTTGAGAGTGACCCCACACACTCTATAGGACCTAGAAAGATGGTTTGGCCCCTCAGAGAGGATACCTAAACAAGTGCTAAGCCAAATTAGATGCATACAATCCACCTCATGCACTCATAAGCGCGTATCTTAGTACCCCTAAGTCAAATTGGAGTGGCAGTGCCTTAGCACTTGCTTTGGTAATGCATGAGAGTGACCCCACACACTCTATAGGACCTAGAAAGATGGTTTGGTCCCTCCGAGAGGATACCTACACAAGTGCTAAGCCAAATTAGATGCATACAATCCACACCATGCACCCATAAGCGCGTATCTTACCCCTAAGTCAAAGTGGAGTGGCAATGCCTTAGCAATTGCTTTTGTAATGCTTGTGAGTGACCCCACACACTCTATGGGACCTGGAAAGATGGTTTGGCCCCACAGGGAGGGTACCCACACCAGTGCTAAGCCATGTTAGATGCATACAATCCACCCCATGCACCCATAAGCGCGTATCTTACCCCTAAGTCAAAGTGGAGTGGCAATGCCTTAGCACTTGCTTTGGTAATGCTTGTGAGTGACCCCACACACTCTATGGGACGTAGCTAGATGGTTTGGCCCCACAGGGAGGGTACCTACACCAGTGCTAAGCCATATTAGATGCATACAATCCACCCCATGCAACCATAAGCGCGTATCTTACCCCTAAGTCAAAGTGGAGTGGCAATGCCTTAGCACTTGCTTTGATATTGCTTGCCGTGAGTGACCCCACACACTCGATGGGACGTATCAAGATGGTTTGGCCCCACAGGGAGGGTACCTACACAAGTGCTAAGCCAAATTAGATGCATACAATCCACCCCATGCACCCATAAGCACGTATCTTACCCCTAAGTCAAAGTGGAGTGGCAATGCCTTAGCACTTGCTTTGGTAATGCTTGTGAGTGACCCCACACACTCTATGGGACCTAGAAACATGGTTTGGCCCCACAGGGAGGGTACCTACACCAGTTCTAAGCCAAATTAGATGCATACAATCCACACCATGCACCCATAAGCGCGTATCTTACCCCTAAGTCAAAGTGGAGTGGCAATGCCTTAGCAATTGCTTTTGTAATGCTTGTGAGTGACCCCACACACTCTATGGGACCTGGAAAGATGGTTTGGCCCCACAGGGAGGGTACCCACACCAGTGCTAAGCCATGTTAGATGCATACAATCCACCCCATGCACCCATAAGCGCGTATCTTACCCCTAAGTCAAAGTGGAGTGGCAATGCCTTAGCACTTGCTTTGGTAATGCTTGTGAGTGACCCCACACACTCTATGGGACGTAGCTAGATGGTTTGGCCCCACAGGGAGGGTACCTACACCAGTGCTAAGCCATATTAGATGCATACAATCCACCCCATGCAACCATAAGCGCGTATCTTACCCCTAAGTCAAAGTGGAGTGGCAATGCCTTAGCACTTGCTTTGATATTGCTTGCCGTGAGTGACCCCACACACTCGATGGGACGTATCAAGATGGTTTGGCCCCACAGGGAGGGTACCTACACAAGTGCTAAGCCAAATTAGATGCATACAATCCACCCCATGCACCCATAAGCACGTATCTTACCCCTAAGTCAAAGTGGAGTGGCAATGCCTTAGCACTTGCTTTGGTAATGCTTGTGAGTGACCCCACACACTCTATGGGACCTAGAAACATGGTTTGGCCCCACAGGGAGGGTACCTACACCAGTTCTAAGCCAAATTAGATGCATACAATCCACCCCATGCACCCATAAGCGCGTATCTTACCCCTAAGTCAAAGTGGAGTGGCAATGCCTTAGCACTTGCTTTGGTAATGCTTGTGAGTGACCCCACACACTCTATGGGACGTATCAAGATGGTTTGGCCCCACAGGGAGGGTACCTACACCAGTGCTAAGCCAAATTAGATGCATACAATCTACCCCATGCACCCATAAGCGCATATCTTACCCCTAAGTCAAAGTGGAGTGGCAGTGCCTTAGCACTTGCTTTGGTAATGCTTGTGAGTGACCCCACACACTCTATGGGACGTAGCAAGATGGTTTGGCCCGACAGGGAGGGTACCTACACCAGTGCTAAGCCAAGTTAGATGCATACAATCCACCCCATGCACCCATAAGCGCGTATCGTACCCGCCTAAGTCAAAGTGGAGTGGCAATGCCTTAGCACTTGCTTTGGTAATGCTTGAGAGTGACCCCACACACTCTATGGGACTTAGAAAGATGGTTTGGCCCCACAGGGAGGGTACCTACACCAGTTATAAGCCAAATTAGATGCATACAATCCACCCCATGCACCCATAAGCGCGTATCTTACCCCTAAGTCAAAGTGGAGTGGCAGTGCCTTAGCACTTGCTTTGGTAACAAACAAACAAACAAAAATTTAAGGTGTGGCTGCACCAAGGCAGCTAGGTCGAAACGACCAAACACACCGGGGTCAAGCCCCATTTCCCTACTCATCGGAAAAGGGAACACCACAAAAATTGCAAAAGAACCAACACAAAATCAACAGCTACACACTCTATCAGGAGTTCAAGCCATTGGGGATCAACCATTAGCTTGCACTTCTATAAGCTCTTCAAAGTCTGATGCATCCTCTGATTCTGAATCAAACAGATCCAGATGTGTATCTGTATTAACCAAAACCTCTGGTAAGAGATGTGCATTGGAACCTCCGGACTTGTGAGAAAACCATGCCACCCTAGTATAGTACACACAGCAACAAACTTCACAGTTGCATACACCATGTCCGGGCTTAACAACCTTCCCAACACACCCCAGAACTGGGCATATGTTGCTATGTTGTGCCTAAAAGCCACTGGGATAGCTGCATGCATTTTCTCCCGTGCATCCACCATGGTGAGATGAGAGCACACCAGGAGGCAATGTGTCTCATCATCTAGGCATGCTGAGTGACACCGCAAACAAACCCGCTGACGGCGGGGTAAAGGTGGCTGCACCCACCTTCCTGTGTTCACTCTCAGGTGATGACACCCTAATCTAAACCTTAAGAATCTCACCAATACCCCATGAGAGAGGGGCAAACGGTAAATTCTGGGACTGTACCCAATGCATGTGTACCTACATCCTTGAAATAAAGGCCCACACGAGAACCAAGCCCATCCTGGTAATGCTTGTGAGTGACCCCACACATTTTAGTGGGACCTAGCAAGATGGTTTGGCCCCACAGGGAGGGTACCTACACCAGTGCTAAGCCAAATTAGATGCATACAATCCACCCCATGCACCCATAAGCGCGTAGCTTACCCCTAAGTCAAAGTGGAGTGGCAGTGCCTTAGCACTTGCTTTGGTAATGCTTGTGAGTGACCCCACACACTATTTGGGACCTAGAAAGATGGTTTGGCCCCACAGGGAGGGTACCTACACCGGTGATAAGCCAAATTAGATGCATACAATCCACCCCATGCACCCATAAGCACTTAGCTTATCCCTAAGTCAAAGTGGAGTGGCAATGCCTTAGCACTTGCTTTGGTAATGCTTGTGAGTGACCCCACACACTCTATGGGACGTAGCAAGATGGTTTGGCCCCACAGGGAGGGTACCTACACCAGTTCTAAGCCAAATTAGATGCATACAATCCACCCCATGCAACCATAAGCGCGTATCTTACCCCTAAGTCAAAGTGGAGTGGCAATGCCTTAGCACTTGCTTTGGTAATGCTTGTCAGTGACCCCACACACTCTATGGGACGTAGTAAGATGGTTTTGGCCCCACAGGGAGGGTACCTACACAAGTGCTAATCCAAATTAGATGCATACAATCCACCCCATGCACCCATAAGCGCGTATCTTACCCCTAAGTCAAAGTGGAGTGGCAATGCCTTAGCACTTGCTTTGGTAATGCTTGTGAGTGACCCCACACACTCTATGGGACCTAGAAAGATGGTTTGGCCCCACAGGGAGGGTACCTACACCAGTGCTAAGCCAAATTAGATGCATACAATCCACCCCATGCACCCATAAGCGCGTAGCTTACCCCTAAGTCAAAGTGGAGTGGCAATGCCTTGGCACTTGCTTTGGCAATGCTTGTGAGTGACCCCACACACTCTATGGGACCTATGGACTATGGGACCATGCAGCTAGGGGTATGCAGGGCAGGTCCAAAGCAATTGCAAGGCCACACATAAACCCCCTCAGAGCGAAAAGCGCATACCGAGGCCTTGGACAAAATACACTAGCCACAGCCTCCCACCTGTGATGCAGACCTCTTTTACTGCTTTTAAGGCATTTTAGGGACCCATAATGATGCTTTGAAACCAGCTGAGGGTATGCGGGGCAGGTGCAAAGCAGTTGCAAGGCCACACATAACCCCCCTCAGAGCAAAAAGCGCATACCGAGGCCTTGGACAAAAACACTAGCCAGAGCTTCCCACCAATCTTGCAGACCTCTTGGACTGCTCCCAAGGCATGGTAGGGACCCATAATGATGCTTTGAAACCAGCTAGGGGTATGCAGGGCAGATGCAAAGCAGTCGCCAGGCCACACATAACCCCCCTTAGACCGAATAGCGCATACCGAGGCCTTGGACAAAATACACTAGCCACAACCTTCCACCTGTGATGCAGACCTCTTTGACTGCTCCCAAGGCATGTTAGGGACCCATAATGATGCTTTCAAACCAGCTTTGGGTATGGAGGGCAGGTGCGAAGCAGTTGCAAGGCCACACATAACCCCTCTTAGAGCGAAAAGCGTATACCGAGGCCTTGGACAAAAACACTAGCCAGAGCTTCCCACCAATGTTGCAGACCTCTTGGACTGCTCCCAAGGCATGGTAGGGACCCATAATGATGCTTTGAAACCAGCTAGGGGTATGCAGGGCAGGTGCCAAGCAGTTGCAAGGCCACACATAACCCCTCTTAGAGCGGTAAGCGCATACCGAGGCCTTGGACAGAATACACTAGCCACATCCTCCCACCTGTGATGCAGACATCTTTGACCGCTCCCAAGGCATGGTAGGGACCCATAATGATGTTTTGAAACCAGTTAGGGGTATGGAGGGCAGGTGCAAAGCAACTGCAAGGCCACACATAACACCCCTTAGAGCGAAAATCGCATACCGAGGCCTTGGGACAAAACACACTAGCCACAGCCTCCCACCAGTGATGCAGACCTCTTTGACTGCTCCCAAGGCATGGTAGGGACCCATAATGATGCTTTCAAACCAGCTAGGGGTATGGAGGGCAGGTGCAAAGCAGTTGCAAGGCCACACATAACCCCTCTTAGAGCGATAAGTGCATACCGAGGCCTTGGACAGAATACACTTGCCACATCCTGGGCCCCGGTGTATGTAAGGCCAACTTGGATTTGCTTCATGATATGATAACCAAAAGTCATATGCGTTAACGTCTGCTAACTAACCGCGCGCATGTCATCTTCAAAAGTTGAGTAGAAGCCGGGAGCTCAAACGAGGCCGTAATGGCTTCAAGGTATTCGCCTCAGTAAGGGGCGTATGCGGGTAAAGTTTGCCTTGCAATATGTGTTGATTTGCTTCATGTTACTGGCTCAGGCCATCGAAGTACCCTACACGGCCCAAAAGGCCCTGGGAAGGTGTGAAGATGGGCCATATGAGCCAGTAACCTACACATATATGCATGGCAAACGGTGGTCCAGCGAGGTGATGCGACCTCCTGGAAGTCCACACGAGCCAGTGCTCCCGGGCCCCTCTCATCCTTATACAGGTCGACAACGTGCCCAGCAAGGCCGTTGTCCAGCAGCTCCTATGTGTCAAGAAGACCACAATATGTCCAGCAAAGACAGCAGCAGACGCGCACTCAGCAAGCAGAGCAGGTACTCATGGGAACGGAGAATACCTTGCATCAGGACAGGACCCAGGTGGGGTAATCCACCCGGACAGAACGAGCAGACCCCTCACAGCGTCAGTGCACGAGTCATATCAGTAGCTTCGAGCAGTCGCGAGATGCAAAGCAAAGACTCACAGAAGGGGAGCAGCAACCTCCTGAAGTGGCCGATCTTCCAGCTTCGTGTACAGCTACCAGCCTGCAGCGCCAGAACGACGACCACTGCTCGTTACAGTGGCAAGAATTACTGCTACGATTGCATTAGCATGCATAACGGTAGCAACAGCAGATGCTGGGCAACCTCCCTTTCCCCAGTTATGACAGCTGTGACTGACCCAACAACACCTAGCAGCTGCTTTCAGCGCAGATGTTGGAGACCAAAAGACAGGATTACAGAAGTCCAAAACACCATAGGCAGCACAGCCATGGAGGACCAAGCAGTAAATACAGCAGTAGCTGCTCAAATCCGCACTCAAGAGGTGAGAGGCAAGAGGTGGCAGAAAGACATGCACTGGGATACAGAAGGGGGGAATAGCAGAGACCCTGCATATGCAAGCCAACAGAGTAAAGCAAATGGTACCACTGCCAAGGGGCGGCGAAGCTATGAACAATTTGTTTACACCATGTCTAGTAATGCAAAGTATTGTAGTGAAGCATGGAACAACTTCTCCTATGATGTGCTTGTGAATAGTGAAACAATGATTAAACTAAAAGACTGCTGCCATGATCCCTTTAGCAGAAGCAAGCAACCATGTGCATGCAGCTCAGAATTGTGGAGTCGACACAGCTACAGTGGCATCGACAGCAGGACCATGCAAGGATGTGCTGGAGCAACTTGCCGAGGCCAAAGGTGGGAAGGATATATGAATGGCAATGCAAATAGGGCTGCTGGTAAGCATACTGTTGGGGAGAGCCACAATAGGTCAGCGGCTGTTACCATCGCCAGGGGGCGGCGGAGCTATCGCCAATTTGGCAACACCAGCAGGTGGGAAGACTACATAAACAACACTAGAGCCTGGCAGATTGGCAAGCAGAGGGCTGCAGGAAGCCAAAACAGCTCAGCAACTGGTACCACTGCCACGGGGCGGCGGAGCTATCGCCAAATTTGTAACAGCATGCCTAATCTTGCAGACTTCAGATGTGCAACATGGAACTGCATACACCATGCTGTGCAAATTGTGAGCAATGCAAGAAATGTCAAACTGAAAGAATGTTATCAGGACCAATGCAGAAGAAGCAAGCAAGTGTGGATTCAACACAAGTACACTGGCTTCCACAGCACAACCATGGAGGGAGGTGCTGGAGCAAGCTGTCAAGACCAAAGGTGGGAAGGCAACATTAAATTTTCTGCAGCCAAGGGTGGTAACAAGCAGATTGTTGGGAAGAGCCAGAATAGGTCAGCAGCTGTTACCACTGCCACGGGGCGGCGGAGCTATCGCCAATTTTGCAACACCAGCAGGTGGGAAGACTACAAAAACAACACAAAAGCCTGGCAGAATGGCAAGCAGAGGGCTGCAGGAAGCCAAAACAGCTCAGCAACTGGTACCACTGCCACGGGGCGGCGAAGCTATCGCCAAATTTCTAGTAAAGTATTTATGCTGCTGGCTTGCTCTGCTTCTTCCCTAGCTTGTATCCTTAATGCAACTGCTGTCCTAACATCATACCAGTCCAGATCCAAGAAAGCTGGAGACACCACGGCAAAAGCAAGGGCTCAGAACATGCCACAAAGCTGTCCCATCTCTCAGATTTACCAAATGCTGCAAGATTTCCAGTGTAGCAAGGCACGGCAAAGGCTAACTCATGCACTGGTAGAGAACTCGAGGTGGCCCCACTACCTCAAACTGGCACTTGCACGACAGTCCAGACGTCGTGTGCAGCGTAGGAGCGGGCCTTTGCTATGCAAGGCATACATGCTTCATAGAGTAGGATTCGTCCCAAAATGTCACAAAGCTGGTGCACTACCAAAACAAGGCCTAACAAGGCATGACCCAGTGGCCCATCCACAACCACCATCTGACAGCTAGTCTCCTTTGGATTTGCACAGTGACACGCCAAGCAGACCAAATGATACTAAGTATGTATCCGCACAGAGAGCTCCGCCATGCACCGTTCATGGCCATGCGATTCCAGAACCCATGATAGCAAGACTACAGGCCGTGCCGGGCATAAACACATTCTGCCAACTTGAATACATGATCAATCATCACAAACAACTAGTCAGCAGTATCACGAGCCCAGGAAATGACAACACTACACAAGCTACTTGTGCTTGGGTATACTGCCCTACATACCTCATTGAGAATGTACCCAGAATGGAGCGCCGACTTATCAACTTGTGGGTAGACCCCGCATTCACAGTCCACCAAGACCAGATCCATGAACACCTCTATGCTGTGCTGCCTAAGGCAACTTCCCCACCTAGTCCCAGAACGCCAGCGTGGGGGTGGCTTCCCGCGGACTTCTTTGTCCACCACTTTGGACTAGAGGCAAACACGCATACGATGTATCCCTGGCAATTATACACACGAAGACTATCAAAGAGAGCTCGGAAGCATCTTCAACCCATTACACACATGAATGGCTCCACACCAGGTAACATAGAAGCTCCCTCGTCCGCACTTAACCTTGAGCAGTTAACACAAGGGAAGCGGACAGAACCGTTAAAAGCCCCAACGGACCTCAACGAAGCACCGACCTCGTGTCTGGAGCCCACCAATACCAGCAAGGGTATAGCGTCAGACCCAGGCCAAGGCAGTACAACAGGAAGCTCGTGTCCAACTTCCCTGCTCTGCGGAGGCAATGGGACGCAGGCCTCCTCACGAACGAACACACTAAGACAGCTGTATCCAAACGTGACATGGTTCCCTCAAGTCGCAATGTTCTGCTGGCTCCACTCCCACAACATGATGCTTCAGAACGAAAGTATCAAGACAGAGCACATCCTTCAGAGTCTCAACCATGATGTCAGCGACACTCGCTGCATCGGCAAAGGCATACTAAGAGAGAGCTTTGGTGATATAGGCCCTTTCTGCTCCACCGCTATTAATCGCTACCTATACAAGCATGCATCACCAATGGTGTTTTACAAAGCGCTGCTCTCGAACCAGCAGAATGCAACATGCCTTACACATGCCCAATTCCTGGCACTTCTGCCCCCAGGCACCAAAGGGGCAGGGGTATCCTTTACACCGCAAGGCTATACCTGCGGGCATATGAAGTGTATCCGATACATCGAGGCCGACCAGACCTGGTACGCTCTGGACTCATGGCTCGGCGATTTCATAACCCCGCTACTGACGGATTCAGACTCGAAACACCACACGAGAAATGCAAGCATATATGCTTTGCTGTACGCTGACACCTTCCCATGGAATCACATGGGTGTCCCATGCCCCAACTACCTGCACAATTCTATGATTGAAATTGACAATGACAGACCATTTAACCTCAACCAGTCGCTTACAATACACCACAATCCCATCAGAGCTGTCAACGATCAGTATACACCCCCGGAGGTTGCACAGCACACTGAACTCACGGTGGGACCAATAGTCGTCAACGTTATACCACTTAACGACCCCGCACAAATATCAAGTGCTGCTGACCTTATGGAACAAGATGCCCATGAACCCTTGACTGATGACCCATCCAGGCCCCCTGATGCGACGAGAATAACAACGCAAAACGCAGACACGCCAATGGTAAATACATAGTTGTCCAGTGTTAACTAGAGTGCCAAGGCTGCCTGACATTCGGGACTTCTTTGCCCCAGCAGCCCCAACGCCACCCCAGGATGAACCTGCAGAGGCTCCAAAAGAAGACCAAATGGGTGAACAGCGAGATGAGCCCTCCTCCCCACCCCATTCCAATGCACATGGGGAGCAGGAAATTGAGGAGATGCAGGAACCTGATCCGCCAGCAACTGATGCCGAACAAAGCATATCAGAAGGCACAGGACAGAGCCCTCCATCTAGCCCCATTAGTAGCAGCCGTTGCGTACCTGAACCAGAAAGACCACATGTTGACTATGATCAGAGGCAAACCCAATGCCTCAAGGTCATGACCCAGAACATCCGAGGATTGCACACTGGCTTAGAAGACATTCTGACCATCATGAGAGAACACCAACCAGACATACTAATTGTCACAGAGACAAAACTGACAAAGAGAGGGCGCAGTCGGATCAGCCACCAGCTGGCAGGACATGGATATAGGCAACGGCACAGTGTGAGGTATCAGCTGAAGCCTCAAGCCGGTGTTACTCTACTCATTAAAAAGAGTTTTGACGAGCTTGGGGACATAAGTGACATCAGCACCCCTGATCATCTGACATGATACATGCGTGGAGTTCAAATCAGCCTCCCTGGCTGCACGCCCCTAGATATTGTCGGTGTCTACATGCCCACAACACATCCAGACGACAAGCACACTCGTGCAGACATATACGACACAGCAGCTCACCTAGCAGAAAATGCTAGTGATAAGAGCCAAGGCACACGCAACCTCCTCATAGCTGGGGACTTCAACGCCACACTTACACGCTCTAATAGGGCATCTGCGAACTACAACTCCATGGACTCTTTTCATCGAGAACAAATTAGAAAGGGAAAACTATACAGCTTAGACCCCCCTAAGCTCCACAGGCCAAGAGCCTACACATGGAGAAAGGGTGCTGCAGAGCAACCCGCCAGCAGAATTGATGACATGTTCACCAATAACAAAACCGTACTGAAAGCGGCCACCTCCAGAGTCTGGGATATGAGCGGAACTGATACAGATCATGATCTGCTAGAGATCTGTATCCCGTACTCCAACTTGAACGTGCGGCCGCCACCGCCCGAGCTGGATGGAGCCTCACCAGAGGCGGACAAGCAGAACATAAAGCAGCTTCGTCAGCTCACCAATGAAGAAAGAAACACCCTTAAGATTGCCATGGAAGAGGAGCTTGGGGTCAGGTTCTATGAAATGAACAGCAAATTGCAAACCTTGCTCGAAACCACTGTGAAGCCACACCTGGCACATAGAAGTGCTCATTGCAACCCAGCAGATCTACCCCCTACAACCCCACTCTACGGAGCAATGGCCCCTGGGGAAGTACAACAAGAAATGGAAACCCTGAATCGAGACCTGATAGACCTCCTCCTTCAAGCAAGAGACACTATTATGCAAAGGGGTCCTACAAGAGCGTGCAACTCAAGTGGCACCCACTATCGGCCCCGCTCAACAGCTCGGGAACGGATAGCCCTCTCCACACTCAGAAAACAGATAGTGCACAGCCTACGGCAGGGGGCTGCCAACAAGGAGGAGCTGCCAGAAGAGGTTCAGGCTGCCTTAGAAACCATGGGTATGGAAAGGCAAACCGCCAATGACAGCCTCCCAACACCACTGCCAGAGCGGCTCAAGCAACTCAAGGTCAAAACACGGAAAAATATCCAGGCCATTGACAAGCAGCATCAAACCAAACAACGACAAGTTATCATAGCCAAGCGGCAGGCACTGTACGACCGCAGGCAAAAGATTGGTAATCAGATCATTACCGGTCAATATAAAGGCAGAAACAACATGCAGTTGAGGGCCCTATACAATGACACTGATCAAATAGTAACAGCACCTGATGCAGTAAAGGATGCGATTGAAGGGTATTACACCAGCAAGATGCTCCCTGCTCAGGGCAGTGGTACCAAAACAGGCCTATACCTGCCTGCTGATCAAACACGAGAATACCCCTGGATGCAAGAGGGTTCACCTGACCCATTCGCCCTAGCAACAGCTACCACAACCGGCATGGCCCCTAGGATGTGGCTACATGACAAAATAGCAGACAAGCAAGCGTTTGAGGCATGTCTCAAATCCCTGTCCAAAGGCAAGGCTCCCGGGCCAGATGGAATCACCAATGAGATGCTAAACCTCCTGCCTATTCAGGCCCAAGAAATGCTGCATGCCTTTATCCAGCTCATGTGGGCCACGGCGTACACCCCCAAGACATGGAAGGAAAGCCTCACCGTCCTACTGTACAAAAACAAAGGGACAACATTTCAGCTGCAATACTATCGCAGAATAGGCATGGAAAACACCATCTACAAGCTCTGGACTCGAATGATTACATGGACTTTGGCAGACCATGCAGAGAGACATAACATCATCAACTATACACAGGGAGGTTTCCGCAATAAGCGCACATGCACCAACCAGTTAGAGCTGCTGACCCTACTCCTGGAAGATGCAAAGCTAACCAAAAAAGACATGTACCTCCTCATGGTGGACTTCTCTGAGGCTTTTGACACGATAGATCATGACAAGATGCTGCAGATAATGTATGACCTTGGTTTCCCAACAGATGCACTGGAAGTGGTGAAGAACTTATACATGGGAGCCACCACTGCCATCAGCACCCCCTTTGGTCCTACAGTGCCCATATCAATGGACAGGGGAACCATCCAAGGCGACAGCCTGTCCCCCTTTCTGTTTATAATATATCTGGAGCCACTTCTCCGCTGGCTACGGGTGGGGGCAAACGGGTATGTACCAGGGTCATTTGCCAACCTCACAACACGTGAACAACTGAAACAACAGACACTAGATATCACATATGCTGACGATCTCAACCTTCTTGCCGACTCAGTTGAAAAGTTGTGTACCCAGGCCCAGAAGGTTAGTATGTATGCTGACTGGGGCGCATTGCGTGTCAATAGCACAAAAACCTTACTGACTGGCGCGCGGTACAAAAGTAGCCCCAAAGACCCCTATGATGGAGCTACACTGCAAAGGCTCCTTTGCGATGTGCGGGTGCAAAATGCTCCAGCAACCTTCCACGACCCCCGGGAACCCTTCAAATACCTTGGGGCGAAGTTCACAATGAACCTCAACTGGAGTGCCCAGTTTGGAGCCACAAGGGAAGCACTTAAAGAACTGACCAGCAGCATGCTGTCCTCGTATGCTACCACCACGCAAAAGCTGCGCACCATCAACACGTGCTTAAGGACCAAGGTCAGATATGCCTTCTGTGTGGCGCCCTACACCAACGGCCAAATCCAGATGTTGGACTCCATCCTCTGCCGAGCCGTCAAACAAGCATATGGTCTTCCCACCTGCATGTCAAATGCAGCCGTTCATGAAGACTTAAATAAAGGAGGCCTGGGCTCCCCCTCCCTCCTTACAGAGTATGCAATGGTCCAGGTGCAACGCCTCACTGCGGCACTGAATGACACTGGCCCGCTGGGTGCCCTCAGCAGAGCTAGAATGCAACAGGAAAAGTGTCTGCTAGACAGAACAACTGCGGCAGCTCACCCAGCCTTGGCGTAGCACAGCATGAGGCTGCGCCAGCAACTTGCTTGTGTACGGGTAAACATTGAACTTCGTAAGGACCAAACAGAGATACTACCAATGGACAGTATGAACCCCCTCATACAGGAACTTGTTACCATCTCCAATCATAGTACAGCCACAGCCAATGCAGTACTCAAGGGTATTCACACCCCTGACCCTCCACCCCTACTGATTTTGGACCTCTATCACCTACGCATAGCAGGCTTCAGACGACTCCAGGACCTGATGTCTAACACTGGCAGAGGCCTCCTCAACATCAAGCAAGTGGAACTTAAGATAGGCAAGACACTCACCGGCAGGGCGGCTACTGCCTTTCGGAGGGTCAGCTACATGCTTACCCTTCCCCCAGGGGCTACCAAGGACACATACAAGAGCAGACCCCCAGCCATTAAAGGACAGGACTGCATCCACCCAGAATATGCCAGGCTGCTGCGAGGGCAGCACTATATCGAGGACATGGACGTCCGTCAAGCCACCTTGCCCCTGCTTTGGTCAGCTCAAGTCCAGGCAGCTAGCACAGAAGCAGCAATGGATGAAATACAAGAACACATCGCGCAGTTGATTAACGGTCGAGTACCAAGGCAAGCAAAAGCAAGCAGTGTTCGGGCAACTGCATCAGACATCACATGGCCCCTGACTGCTGCACCCCTCACAAACGAAACAATATTCTCTATATATCACAGACTGACAGCTCAGCTCAGCACCAGGACTAGCAGGTCTGCATCCCAGAGGCCCACACGACGGATAAATAAGACCAAGGTGCGCAAAGAGCTCCACCAATTGTACCACAACTTTGCCGAAGGAGTCGATATTGTAGCCGGTGTTGATGGCACACAGAGCACTGCTGAATTTATGGGCCGTGGCATAAAGAGGAGACGAAGAATAGCCTCACAAAAGCAAATAATAATCCGCTGGGAACCGACAATCATGCAAGGCTGGATGATCGAAATAGCTAAAATCATGGGGTACGCAGTGCAAAGTGCCACACCTGTCAGCAACCAGCAGGCCGGTGAGGCCAGCGGCCTGGTGACAGAATGCTGCGGGCCCAATTCCCATATCACGGAACCAGAAGAGGATGATGATCTGATATCTTGCAATATTTGCGCCCGCCGGTACCACATTGGCTGCCTCCCACTCCAGGAGCATCCACACAAACTAGCCCTGGCAGGAATGGAGGAAACAGGGAGCATCTCCGTCTGCGAGCACAATGTGACAGAAGAGAAGAACTATGTTCACTGGACCTGCAAAGAATGTCGTGCGAAGGCATACACAATCGAGACCCTTTCTGTAGATCTCAAACACTACCAGGTCCATTGGCAACCACAGGCAGAATGTGAGGCTGACCTATGCGAAAGGAACCCAGCCCTAGCTCAAATGGTGGCAGATTACCGAACTAACAGAGCCCAGCAGGCACGCGAGGAGGAGATAGCACAGCCACATCCCCCCGGAGGAACAACGCCCTAGCCCAGGAACAAGAACAGCTTACACCCATGCAAAAACAAGGAGACTACTTCCCACTCCATCCACAACGGTACAACATACGCCTTGGGGAGGAATGGAGCAGTAAATTTGCAATTGAGACAAACCCAATCAATCCTCATGCAGACATCTATCTCACCGGGAAACATGAAGTGTACAGCCGCGAACTGGAAATGCGCATTGACGGGGTGAACTGGTACAAAAACCTGGCATGCATTTATACACCAGATGGCAGATGCAGGTTTACACTCACCACCGCAAGGGCGGCAACCCTGTATCATCAGTACCTGCATTGCACACAGCACAAAAACCGATTAATGCAGCAACTGAAGGTCGGCAGCTTTGCAGAGGAACTATATGCACTAATGTGCAGGTACAAAGATGGGGCACAGGTCCGCAACAGCTCCCACAAGACAGGTACCATCAAAGTTAAAAATCATTGGGCCACCCCTCCTTAGATCTACCACGCCCTACAAGACCTCATGCAGATTGACAAAGAGCGTTTTGCAAGTCCCCTCAACTATAATCCCAGGATGGCACATTACTGGAGCGTTCCCGAAAGGGACCAAGTATTTGGAGCCACGTGGGACACATACAAATACCAATGGACCGGAAGCAGCGTGCACAACCCTGAGTATGAAGATGAGGACCTCAACCAAGACATTGGAACAGCTATTGCTGCTGCACGCTACACAGACGAACCAGTATTTGGGGTCCACATCCTGCCTGCATGGTCTGACACCAACAGGACAGCTTACCTCCAGTGGCTCAAGGTGTACCCTGAAAACTGCAAGCACATGCTGCAGCTGCCGCGCCGGCATTTTCGATTCCAAAAACCCACGACATGGGAGCAAGGGGAAACCTACGCCGGCAGCCCTAGATGGAATGTCAATCTCATTGTCACCGGCAACAAGGCTGGGTTTGCCCAACATCTCCCCTACTGGGACGCATCATACATGGACAATGTATAAGACACACTGCAGGAGGCAATAAACTCAACACTCCCAAATGGCTCAGAAATTAGGGATATCAGAACCTTGGTCCCCCAGTCATGGACAGCTAGCCACTCCCACACAGCAACATCGGCTGACCCAGACAGCAATAGCGCACACTTGCACACACTAGGATATCCTAAAAGGGAGGACTACAAGAAGAGAAGGCACGACAGTGCTGCTAGATCAGACCCTTCCCATATGGTTAATAGCCACCATGACACCTTGAAGCAGCATTTGCAAACATGCATGCCAACCCACCCCCTCTGAGGCACAACTGGACAGACTTTGCCTACACAGACGGCAGCTGCAGACAGCCAGGCGGCGACTGGCCAATAGGATCACCAGGCTTAGGTGCTGCTATCTACATGCCAGCAAGCTGTAGCCTGGAGGACGACATTGAAATACCTATATTGCCTTGTGGCCCACAGTCAATGCACAACACCATCAACAGAGCAGAGCTCATTGGTATAATGGAGGCAATAAAACGGAAAGCATGCAACATTGCAACGGACAGCCTCACCTCCATGTTCCAGATCCGGAAGCAGCTGCGCCGTCCGCAAGACCAAACGGACCACCAACACAGCTCACTGCTCGAGGAAGCTGCTCGGATGATTGAGAACAGCAACGAAAAGGTCACACTGTACACATTGAAAGGGCACTCATGCTTGATGGGTAACGAGAAGGCAGACGAGATTGCAGTAGGTGTCGCTAAGGGGCACATACCAGAGGAGAGCTGCCATGAAGTAGCTGCCCCCAGCAACGACAGGGGAGCAAAGTACTGGCCATACAAAATCCACGTGAGGCCGAGTACAGGTTGCAAGATACGGCGCGCCCTGGGTGACCTCAAAGACTGCTTAAAGCTTACATGCCACAAACACTGCAAGCTTGGAATGGCCAACTGTGACACAATCTACTTCCAAAGCATGGCAAACATTCAGGAGCGATGCATGGGAACCCCCAGCAACGCTTTCATGACCTCAAGGAAGATAACGTAGCAAGAGAGGAAGATAGCCCTGGCCTACAGGTACGGAGTTATGTGGACAAGGAAGCGAGCCTATAGATGTGGCTACGCTCTGGATAGCAGATGCACACTGTGCGGACAAGAAGATGGAGGCCATCACACCGCGTCGGGCTGTACAACCCTCAAGAAGCAGTACATAAACCGACATAACAAGATCGGCCGTATCATAATGACAAGAGTCCTAAGAGGCAGACGAGGTGCATTTGTTGTTCAAATGGACCTGGGCTCGCAGCAGCGTTGCGAAGAAGACGGCCTAGAATACCGTCCCAGATGCCTGCCATGGCGCAAACTACCGGCAGGACTAAAGGATGCCATAGAAGCCTCCCAAGGAAACGTAAACAAGCGCCCAGATGGGCTGCTGTATAAACCGGCACGCGGAGAGCTACCCGCAGAGTTATGGATAGTCGAGGTCAAGATATGCAGGGACACCGAACCAGATGCTACGCAGATCAGAGCAGAGGCCCAACATCAACAACTGATTGACAGCATAAAGATAGTGATACCCAACGCTAAGATTCACTACATGCCCATACTCGTGGGAGTTACAGGAACCATCTATGATCGAACAGCATCGTTCCTCCGAGAGCTAGGAGTGCGTGACTCCAGCCTAAACCAATGCTTAGTCGACCTAAACATAGAGGCCGTGCGGGCCTTACACGTTATCTACAGAGCCAAGAGGGCACAAGAGTGCAAGAAAGCACCCAGATACTCACGCCGAGCAGCAAGCTAACACAGGTAGGTGGGCGGAAGCCCACCCACCATAGGTGGGAACACTATCACATCCTTCAAAATGGTAAGGGATCCGTGTAATCTTTACACCAAGCAACCCTTCCCACAATCCCACGCTGGAGAACAATACACGGTCTCCTCGCGTAGATCTCTCTCTCTCTCTCTCTCTCTCTCTCTCTTGCCACATCCTCCCACCAGTGGTGCAGACATCTTTGACTGCTCCCAAGGCATGGTAGGGACCCATAATGATGCTTTGAAACCAGCTGAGGGTATGGAGGGCAGGTGCAAAGCAGTTGCAAGGCCACACATAACCCCCCTTAGAGCGAATAGTGCATACCGAAGCCTTGGACAAAATACACTAGCCACAAACTCCCACCTGTGATGCAGACCTCTTCAACTGCTCCCAAGGCATGGTAGGGACCCATAATGATGCTTTGAGAGAGAGAGAGAGAGCGTCGTGTATATATGGGGAACCTACACTCCCGCACAAGCACACCCAAGCATTTGGGTGTAGGTTTTAGGGTTTAGGGTTCAGGGCGTGAGCCCGAACCCCGGGACGTGCTTGTGAATATGCGGGTATACCCTGACATGCCGACGCGTCGGCGTGAGCCGAACCCGATGACGTGCGTGAGCATCCCAGGCATGGACTTAGCGTTCTGCTCGCCCACGCAGTGGGTGAGCCAGACCTGGCAGTTGTATTGAAGGGCTTGTGCGTGCGTGAGCATCCCATGCATGGACGCAGCGTTCTGCTGTTGTATTGAAGGGCTTGTGCGTGCTTGAGCAAGTGCGGGGGTCAGGGCGCGGGGGTTTCAGTGCGGGGTCAGGGCGCGCGGGGGCATCAGTGCGGGGGTCAGGGCGCGGTAGATGCACGCGGGGGCAGAGGCGCGGGGGCATCAGTGCGGGGGTTAGGGCGCGGGGGCATCAGTGCGGGGGTCAGGGCGCGGGGGTAGCAGCGCGGGAGTGCAGAGGCGCGGGGGTAGCGACGCGGTGGGGAGCCTGTGCGCGCGCGGGCATACCCTGGCAGGAGCCGAGTGCGTCTTTTCGCAGTCAAACAAGACCGGTGCTTTGGTATAGCATCATGTCCACCTCCTACGCTGATATCACAGGCCGGGAATCTGAGCTGACCTTCGAGAGCAGAGACTTGTCGATGCGGGCGGGGGCGGTGTTGGTGCATGTCCGGGCACAGAGCAAAGACGGGAAGTGGCGCTGGCCGATCATGCGCCTTGACGGCATCGTGTTTCCGTGGGATATCAACAAGTATGGTAAGCTGAGCGTACCCGCAGGCGACGAGACGGTATTCGGGTGCTGGGTGGTGAAGCTCGAGCGTGAAGTGCAGGCCCTGGCGGCTCGTGCTGGATGGCATTTCACGGGGACACGAAGGAAGACTCCCAAAGGGATTGTCATAGACGCCAAGCCGTGCAAATCCGGCGCGGTGGTCACCGACTCCCAGGGGGTGCCCATAGATGGATCCCAGGGTAAGCTGGGGAACCACATGGTCGACCTGGTGTTGAGCGTGGACGGGTTGTGGGTGCAGAACGGGACTCTCTCGGTGCGCTGGCGCTTCCACAAGATCACCGACCACGGAGCGCAAAGCCCGCAGCCCATGCAGGATTGGGGCGCCTACCAGATTTTGGATGCGGGCCGCGGCGAGGTGAGACAATGACTCATCCCCCGCCCGAGCCCGCCATCTTTTTGCCATAGTGGCTGACTCTGTCGGCCATTGCGGCGGCCCTGCCGCTGGAGACGTAATCGAGGCCCTTGTTCACCGCGCCCATAGCGGCGTTGGCGATGGGGTTGCTACCGATGAGACTCTGGATGGAGTGGGCAAGAGGATTTGCTGAAGCGGCCAGTGGCTCTCCGAAGCGGCGGATGAGGCTCCCGCCGACGTCACCGACCTTGCGGACTACGCTTCCGGCACGGCGGAGGAAGTCTCCCAGCATTGGATTTCTGTATAGTAGCAGCTGAGATATTTCAGTTCACGAGCCTCTGGATATTATCGTCGATGGACTGCAGCGCCTGGTGCTTGAGGTCAACACTGCGGAAGGTGTCCAGCTGCATCGTGAGGGCATGCTCGGGCATGGCGGTGAATGGGTTGCCGCTCCAGTCCGTGATCTGGATCTGCAGCGTGTCAAGCGTGCGCTCTGTGATGTACAGACTGAAGCTGTCTCCTGGGTTGCTCCACTGCAGGATGGAGTAGGGCGGGACACTGGAATCCACGGGTATGACCGCCATCAGATTGGTGCGGCCTACGAGCTCAGAGTGGATATTAGCAAGATTGTAAGTCATGCGTGGGCGGATCCCTGCCACGCTGATGCAGAGGCTGTTGTATGCCATGGGGTTGAGCACCGCCTGGCTTGTGAGGACGCCCGGCGTGGGTGACTTGAAGCCATAGGTCTCTGCGGCGGCTTGGCTGGGGAATGCCAGCACCAGGGCCTTGCCGGCGGCGGATGGAAAGGTTAGCTTGTTAGTGACGCTGGACCAGGTGCACCTGAAGCGGTTGTAGTCTACGGCGCTGGCGTCGAAGGCAAAGCAGGCGGCGGTGATTGCTTGGGCGAGTCCCTTGAAGGAGTAGTTCCCCGTGGAGATCGCCACAGTGCGCGGCACGCCGTTCTCGTACACGACAAAGCTGCTGGAGACGCTTGTGATGTAGCCCCAGGAGACCTGCGTGATGAGGCCCTTCAAGGTCAGGCGGAATACCTCGTCGTCCTTGCAGTTGGCGGCATCTGTTGTGAAGGAGACGGTGTAGCAGTAGGGGGCATCCGACCCCCGCCGCTTGCGGCTGTCCAGGAAGATGGTCTGGCTTTTCACGAGCTCAAACATGGTCCTTACTACTAATTGACATCATCGTCACAAGGCGTCAGAGCCAGCACGGCGTGCCACTCGAATGTGGAGGTGAGAGCATCCAGCAGCGCGGCACCAGGCGTGCGGGGCGCTCCCACTTCACTCAGGTAGACCCGCAGCGTGCGGACAGGGACGTCCCAGTTCTGCGCCAGGGTGAGCGCTTGCTGGTTGCCGGTGGTGGTGCATACACAGGCGGTCATGCCGCGGTTAACGGCGTCGTATGTGAATGTCTGGTCGAAGCCCTGGCCATCCACATTCACACGCACTGCAAGGGCGACGTCTGTATCCCCGGGGGCGTTTTTGACGCCCGTGACGGTGAAGCTCTCCACCCGCAGCTTGAACTTAGTGCGGGCGAGGTCCATGAGGGGGTCCAGGCCCCAGGGCTGGTGCTTGAACACAAAGGTGGCGTCGTGTGCGGTACCCGACGTCTTTGACGCGCTGCTGAGCACCAGGCGGTAGGGGATGGCGCGGTAGTTGGTTAGCTTGCGGGCGGGGGTAGCCACCCACTTCCTTTGATCCCCCGTGTCCACATCAAGGTGTGGGAACAGGCGCTTCATTTGCTTTGCGGGCAGATTTTGTTTCACAAACTTTTGAAACCTTTTCCTGGCGGAGCTCTGCCTGCATGCGGTCGTTGAGCCAGCGGGAGTCACGCTCGTAGACGTCAATCAGGTAGCCCAGGAGCTGCGGCTCCAGGTGGGGGTATGCCTCGGTCAGGCCCTCCTCTAGCTCCTTGCGTTGGGTCTTTGAAAGTGCGGGCATGTCTCTCTGAAGGATGGTTGGATATCTTCACTGGCGGATGAAGGCGCGGTCAAAGCCAATGCGTTACCTGATCTCTGGCCGACTTTCAAAGTCCACAAAGTAGAACCCGTGCGTCTCAGCGGTTGCAGCGGCCCACATAGATGCAAAGTCCTCAGCGGACACATGGCTTGAAAACTCCAAACTGGCTTGCTTGCGGATGTTCTCGTTTTTCTGAGCAAACATGATCACAAAGGATAGATTGCTCCTGATCTGTTTGGGCACTGCGTTTGAGAAGATCTGTGACATGAACCAGATGCTTGTGTGGTGGTGTCTGTGCTTGATGGTGAACTGCGCCACGGTGCCCTTGCTATCAGCGCGGTAGAGGTCCCGACTGCCCACACAGTCGTCAAAGATCATCAGGTTGGTCGGTCTACTTAATGTGAACTTTGTGGGGTCAGGGGGCTGCCACCCGAGCTTGTCCAGCTTCAGAACTTCCTCATCCTTCAGCTTCAACGGATCCTTGTGTCTGAGGAATTTCTTCCACAGTTTTTGATGCTCCTGGTGCTCCTCATAATCCTGGTTGTTCTGCTCAATCAGCTCCAGTGCGCCCTTGAATTCCGCGATGGAAAAGTCCCGGTCATACAGGTGGAGCTTGAAGTGCGTGCCGCGCTCAAGGAGCTTGTACTTGGGGTCGCTGTGGAAGCACGGCGCCCAGAGCCACAGGTGGTCAAATGACTTGGCCTGGTCGTATGCTTTCAACATCCTGACCATCACAGTCGTCTTTCCGCTGCCGCGGGAGCCGCATATCATGCCCAGGTTGTAGAGGGAAGGCATCCCGGGCGGGGCGGGGCGCCGCTTGGGGTACTTGATCTTCAGCTCAGGGACGTGTATGTTCACCGGCGTAGTTTCCATTAATGGGGTTGCGACAATAGTCGCCCCGCGGGCAACCTTGCAGGTTGCTCCGCTCAAATGTAAGGATTGTTTCCTGCGCCCGGGAATAGGCTGCCGTATGCCATGGCGTGCACCTGCTGCTTGTGGGCATCAACGGCGGGTGCGGCCCTCTGGGGCAGGCTGCGGGCCCGCCGGGAGTGCTTGGACTTGCGCGGGCGACGTTCCTCTTCACTGCTGCTACTCTCTGATTCGTTTTCGCTGCTACCGGAGGGCGGGGGCGGTGCGTGCTTACGTTTTTTGATGGGAATGGGCGGGGTCTTTTTCAGAAGCTGTTTCTCCATCGCCTGCACCCGCTCAATACGTGCTTGCAGCTCCCGCTCTTTCAGGGCCTTCTCAGCGCGCTTGACGTCGCCAATGCGCTTCCTGGCCTCCGCCGCCTTCTCCCTTGCCTGCCGCAGCTGCTCCAGCCGTGCCTCATTGAGAGGGACCTTCTTTCTTGGCACCACCGCGGGGGCGTCCTCCTCTGACGACGACGACTCTGACGTCTCTGACGTCTCAGACTCTACAGGAGGCTCAGGATCAGCTTTCCTTGGCGCCATTTACCCAATCTGGAGATATTGTTTCGGTGGCAGGGAGTTGTGCAGGTGGTACTGTGCCGGCACAGGCGCTGGAGCATAGCGGGGCACTGCAGCCTCCCGCCCTCCTGGGAAGGGCGGCGTGATGATACCGACGCCCAGGTAGTTGTTGGGGACCTGGTACACCTTGCCGTAGCGGGACCTGGTGGGGTCAGGCTGTGGGAACCACGCCCCAAAGGCCTGGAAGCTCGCCTTGCTGCGGAGGTTGGTCCAGCCACGGGTATCAGTCTCCTGGTCGTTGAAGCGCTGTTTTGTAGGTCCATTGGCAGTGAACATATTCACAGGCGGCTGCGGCGGGGGGCCGTGCTGCAGCTGATGGTGCGCAAGGGTTTGCGCGGGCATCACTGGTATAATCTATGCCTCGACAATGATATTTCTGCCGGGAGAAACCTTCAGCACGGACTTGCAGACCACGATCAGGTATGGGATGACGTTGTTAGCAGTGCCTGTGGATGTGTAGGCTATCTGCAGCTGGGTCCCGCGAGCATCTGTTCCGGACAGCATGCGGTCTCCGTTCTCTATGGGGCCGACGTTCAGGCAGAGAGGGTGAACAAAGAAGTCGCTCAACCAGGAGCCCATATCTCCCATGTACTGGTCGTGGCCTCCTACACTATCCAGGCCTCCCAGTGTGTGTAGGACCTCGCCAAAGATATCAATGGGGGGCTGTGGGTAGGCGATCAATGTGTTATTGACACTGTACTGTCCTGTGGCGAATGTGGTGGTGGTCATTGCGGCGCCGCGCTAGAAGTACCATGAGGTCCTGGCGTTGGGGGCCAGGTTTCCAAGGGCGACGGCGCCAGTGTTGGTGGTGTAGTCGCTCCTCAGGAAGGTTGCCAGCGCCATGTCCACACAACCGTTGGAGACGTTCAGGCGCACGGTCTGGTTCACGGAACCAACGTTACCCGTGGTGGCAATGTATGAAGTGAATGGGATTTCCAGAGGGGAGTCTGCCATGCGCTTGGCGAGCATGTCGTAGTACAGGCCATCGAGGTCCAGTGTCCTCACGGTCATGTACGCCCTGCTGACATTGTACGTGGGAGCTGGTGCGGCCGCTCCACCGGCATACAGGACTGATGCGGGGGCGAATCTTATGTCTACACGTACCTGCCCAAGGGCCCCTGTAAACAGCAGCGGGGGTGCGGCGCTGCCCAGGAAGCCCAGCCAGTTAGAGACGATATAGTTAGCGTTGCTAATGTACCCAGGATTGGCTGGGTTTGCCTTGGCCAATTCTTCTGCTTCCGAGGCATAGTTTGACATCCTTTGGTTCTGTGAGATCGTCCTCAGGGGTGCTTTGTCCCTGCCGAACCCGTAGTCAGCGAGCAGCTTGAAGATCTGGCCGTATTGGTTGGGCGTTTGTGAGATGACTTGACCGTTCACTGAGACGGTGATCTGGTCAATGAGAGTCTCGATGTGCTTGGGGAACACAGCAAAGCTGGTGGCAGCATTGGCGTTGGTGGTGGTGGTGCTGCAGCCGGTGAGCTTCAGCTGCAGGGTCCTGAGATCCAAGATGGCGCCCTCAGGCAGGTTGAAGGATACTGTGTCGTTGGGGGTCACATATTCATTTCCAAGCGCGATCAGCTGGCGGGTGTTGCTGGAGACGTTTGATAGCCTCTGAACAAAGTAGGCCAGAGAGCGGGGGAAGCCCGTGGACACATAGGGGTATGTGCCGCTCATACTTGGCTATAATCGTTGGTGACATGTTTTTCGCCCGCGGTGACAGTCAAACAATGCCCATCACAAAGTTGTTATTGCTTCGTTTCCCCACGATGCGCTTTGACTTTTTGGAAGCTTTGACTTCAGGAGGGAGCTCGGGCGCCTTGAAGCCCTTGAGCTTGATTTTGAGCGCTGGCTTGGTCTTCCACGCCTTGGGCGGCTCCACTGGCGCGGCAGGTGCAGGCCGCGGGCGCGGTGGCTCTTGGTACGGCGTCGCCTTCCGATCCGCCAGGACGTCTTTGCGGTATGCCACGGTATCCAGCACATTCCTGACGCGCTTTTGATGGGCCTGTGCCTTTCGGGCATCCCTCACCCTCCCTTGCACGCTGGCGAAGCCTGGTGGTTTGGGGCCTGGCGGTCTCGGCGGTGGTGGCGGTGGCAGGTCCCCCACCATGTCCACGGGCTCTTCATCGCTGATGCGGCGGCGCTTGTGAGGGCGCGGGTCGTCAGGTGCATCCCTGCGGCGACGGCGTCTGTTATCCGCCCTAGGCGGGGTGTCTATCTGCGGGACTGTCAGCGCCCCCGCATCCGCCTGCATCGAGCCGGGGTCCGGGTCCGGGTCCTCGAATTGTGTGCCTGCTTCCGCGCTGCTTGTGGATGCTTGTGTGCCTGCTTCGGCGGTGCTTGGGGATGCTTGTGTGCCTGCTTCCGCGGTACTGGGCGCCGCCTTTGCGGCAGGGAAGGCCTGAGCCAGGGAGTCGATGGACTTTTGCATGGCAGCCATCTGATTCGCCAGGTTGGTCTCCCCGACGTTTCCAGGCGTGAGGGGGCTGGTCATAGCGCTCATGAGCGTCGCCGTCGTGGGGACGTAGTTGCTGATGGGCGGGGGATGCCAGTAGGGCGCTGCCACGACGCCCCCGCCACCGCTTGATTGCTTGACGTTGACGGTCACCCGCGTCTTCACTCGCTTCTTGACGGTAACCCGCTTGCCCTTCTTCTCCTTGCGTTTGCGCGACTTCTTCTCCGGCATTTACAGGTAGGTCAGAGAAGAAGCCGGTTGGCGCTATAGCAAGTAGACACACCCCACCAAGGCACAAAGGGCGCCATCCACGGTGCGTGTCTGGAAGTCCTTGTCCAGATTGCTGCGGGACCAGTCCACGTCGCATGTGATCTTGCCCAGCGTCCACCCGCACACGTATGGCTCCTCCTGGCGCTCCCCATACCCCGCCTGGTCGGAGGTGGTGATCAGGTCGCCGTTCTCAAAATCGCCGCCGCGGGCACACACCCACACCGCGCCCTCCCCCAGGCTATTGATCTCCACGCGGTCGGTGTCGTAGGGCGCGCACGTCGCAAAGGCTCTTTGCTTGAAGACCCGCCTCTTCTTCCCCCCCAGCTTGCGGGCGGGCTTGCCGTCCTCCCCCCTGCTCACCTCGGCCTCGATGAGGTTGTCGGGCGCGGACACCACGCCGAATACACGCTTGTCCCGCCGCTTCGTGCACAGCTCGATCGTAGGCAGCGCCTCGTCCACGGTGATGTTGTCGATCTGCCGGGGCTTCACTGTCTCTTCCAGGAGGGAACAGTACCTGCCAGTGGCGATCACCACCAGTCCGGTGGCATCCAGGACGTCTTGGACGGTTTTCAGCCCCTTTTCCGCCACACAGCGGTGACAACCCGTGAAATTCAGGCGGCGGGTGTCCAGGCTGTTGTCATCAAGGTAGGCGACTGTCTCTCCCGATTGGGACGTCGGCGTGACTCCATCCGGCCAATAAATTGTCCACCAAAAGTTGCCCAGGTGGTCTGTTCCATCTATTCCGGTAGCCAGCTCCCACTCCCAGTAGGGTGCGGCGGTCCCATCGCATGCCATGCATATGTTTTTGCCTGGCATCAATCGTATGCCTCTGGATGTGAATTCGCCCACAGAGGCCCCGCCGATGTCAAACTGAAGGTTGTTGTCGGTGTCGAGACGCAGGTGGCCATTATCATATATTTTGCTGCCTCCGTAGTTCCAGTAGAGGCCGCTTGCCCCCGCCGATGAACCTTTGATGGTCATTTTGCTGTTGGTGTCAACCGTGAGCAGGTCTACGTACGAATTGTCCAATCCCGCCGCGCATTTGCTGACGTTGAAAGTCGCGGCAGCCACGCTGCTCATGAAGGCTCTCATTGTCCCGCCAGCGAATTGCCCGACGCCGTTGCAATCGCCGGCGCCATACCAACACTGGATCATCCGGCCTGGGTCCGTCACTGGCCAATTCAGTGAGCTGCTTGTGGCGCCATAGCCTGGCGCGACTTCAATTTGGTCCACGTTGTTGACCCGGAACTTCAGGCGGCCCCCCAGCGGGGCGTTCATGTACGTAGTCTTGGCCGCCCCCGGCTCCTGGAGGAAGGCAAAGTCGGTCAGCGTGTTTGCTGCGCTGGCGTGACACCAGCCCGCCAGGCCGGTGAAGCCCATGTCCCCAAGCTTGACCATGCTTGCCCCCAGGTCGGCCATGGTATGGGTGTGCGCCGTGGGAGCAAAGGTGGCGGGGACGTTCAGGAGACTTGCATAGCTGCCCGTGGTGGCCACCGTTGCCAGCCCCGTCACCGCCGACGCTGCATGCACATGGTTGCTTGGTGCATACCTGGTTGATAGAAGGGCATTGCTCTCAAAAATCAGACCAGCCGCTCTCAAGTCGCCTTGCACCTGCAACCTGGAGCTCGGCGTGGCGGTGCCAATGCCCACGAACCCGTTGGACAGCGTACAAGCGCCGATGACGGGGGCGGCAATGACCGCACTATCCATGTAGAAGCCGCAGTCCAGGCACGTTTTGGGCAAATGGGTCACGGTATCCAACCAGAGAGTGGAGCCGCCCGGCGCCGTCCATGCGGCATCTGTTGACCACGAGACAGTGTCCGGAAACGTGGAGGCATTGTCCGCCGCCCACAGCTGGAAAGAGTATCTGAAATAGTTCCCTCCCGTCAGGTACACGCTCATGTCCCCACTCGTGTTGGCTCTGTAAACTACAATTCCTGGCCACCCGGAGTTGTGGGCGCTCACCGACCCCCGTATGGTGCTATTCCGCCCGTCTATCACCACGTCCAGCGTGGCTTTGCCCTGGTCGGTGTTGGCGGACTCATGTCCCCCGCAGATGCCACAGATGCGCACCAGGCCGTTGTTTCCTCCCACGGTAGCAATGAGGCCGTACCGCCGGTTCGTTGTGGTACTTCCAAAAGGCCGATCTGCATGCCACGTCCGCGAGGTCACCGTGATCAGGTCCGTTTGCATGCGACCGAGCCCAGCCACATCCAGCTTGTATGCGGGCGCGCTTCCAATCCCCAGCCGCGTCCCGTCCCACTGCAAGTCTGTGGGCTGCAGGACCGCGCCCGTGCCGTTGCCCACCAGGAGCCTACCACTCGCCAACGTGCCCACCCCTGTGCCCCCCCGCGCCACGGCCAGCGTCCCGGCATTCATGTTCCCAGCGTCGCTGTAGAAGCCGCCTTGATTGCTACCCCAAACCGCCAAATTTGAGGACCACGCCGCCACGCCCTGGGCCGCGAGCGCCGTATTACTGGCCGCGACCGCCGTATTACTGGCTGCCACCGCAGTATTACTGGCTGCCACCGCCACGCCCCGGGCTGCTTGCGCTGCATTGCTGGCTGCCACAGCCACGTTGCTGGACCACGCCGCCACGCCCTGAGCTGTCACTACCGCATTGCTACCCCAGACCGCCAGGTTTGAGGACCAGGCCGCCGCGTTGCTGCCCCACCCCGCCACGCCCTGAGCTGCTTGCGCTGCATTGCTGGCTGCCACAGCCGCGTTGCTGGACCACGCCGCCACGCCCTGAGCTGTCACTACCGCATTGCTACCCCAGACCGCCAGGTTTGAGGACCAGGCCGCCGCGTTGCTGCCCCACCCCGCCACGCCCTGAGCTGCTTGCGCTGCATTGCTGGCTGCCACAGCCGCGTTGCTGGCTGCCACCGCCGTATAACTGGCTGCCACAGCCGTATTACTGCCCCACGTCCCAAGGGCAAGCGGGGCAAGGGCGGGGACGTTGCTGAGGTCGCCCCTGTCCAGGCGGCCCTTGATGTAGGGCGTGATGATGCCATCGCGGGCGAGCAGGGGCGCCTCAATGGTGTAGAGCGGCAGGCCATCAACGTTGCGAAGGGAGACGCGGTTGCTGAGGGTGGCGCCGCTGATGGCAAGGGAGGCGCTGGCCCACTCGACGTCGGTGAGTTTGCTGCAGCTCAGGATCTCCAGGCCGTTCAAGGAGACCCGCCCGCGCTGCAGCACCATGCTGAAGGCAACGTCGTTGCTGAGCCCCAGCGTGCAAGGGCCGCTGACCAGGGGCACCGCCGGGATGCTGTTGGACGCCTGGTAGCTCAGCGCCGCGGTGTTGTTGCTTGCGAATGCCAGGGTGTACCCTTGCCCGCCATCATTCAGCAGTGCCGCAGTGAGAGACACAGGCGCCGCATTGGCGCGGGTCACGGACCAGCTCAGGACGTAGCCATCGCGCACGGGGATGTTGCAGAGGGTGACCGCCCCCGCGTTGCTCTGGCACAGGCGGTAGGACGAGGAGAGGTCCGCGGCAGAGCCAGAGAAGTAGGCCATTACTGGGGCGGCGACAAAAGTAGTTGGAGTCAGTGGGAATCGAACCCACCTACCCACGCGGTGCGCGCGGGCTGGCCTTCAATGACTCCGGTGGTTGCCGCCGATGACATTGCATAATGACATCGGTGAGCGAGAACACCTTGCCGGCACCAGGACTCGAACCTGGGCTCACTGAATGCGAACACGACCTCATTACCGATGATTCGGAACCCTTATTTCTACATCTATACCCGGGACAGGTTTTAGCCCTGAACCCTAAGCCCTGCTACTCGAACAGGATATTTGTAAACGCTAACACCTTGTCCAAGGGGCTTTTGGCGCCGCCCTGAGCGGCGGGGGCATTCAGCGTGTCCAGCGAGCGCACTGTGCCGTTGCACCAGCTCCCGTCGTCGTCTATCAGCATCTTACCCCCCCATCCACAGGGACCACTTGCCACGCCGGTCAGCCTTGAAGAGGAAAGGACCGACTTGCAGGGCGTCTGAGAACATACCGCTCTTCAGGCTGAGCGCCTGACTTCCAAAGTTCAGGACCTCTGTGTACTTGCTTGCGGGGATGCCGTCCGGGATCTCTCTGCTGCTTTTTTCATTCAAGCTGAATTGGTCCTGGTCCAGCGCATACAAGCGGCGGTTCCGGTTCACGTACAAGTCCCCATACACGCCGATGTCGGCTCTGTAGGGGCATGTGGCCAGCGGTCTGTGGCTGAGCCGGAAATCCCAGCCCACCTTGACGTCTGCCTGTGTTTGGCCGTCGGGCGTCGCCTCATCGCTCAGCTGGATGTTGAGGTTTGGCATGATCATGCCCTTCTGACTCAGGATGCTGTAGCCCGCCATGACAAGCCCGAGAGAGCCAATGGTCACGCCCGCAGCCCCCAGGGCGGTGTCGCTGGAGTTGCACAGCGACGCCGGTATTCCCTTGATGCGGCCCCAAGGAATCAGGCCATTGCTGTCTATCACCGTGTTGTTGCTTCCATAGAGCCATTGTGAGTTACTGTACGTGCTGCACTGGATGTTGCCCGAGTAAATCAGGTCCTGGGTCAGCACCTGCCCCGGCGGGATGCATTTGATGTTCGACGTCGCAACCACTATGTTGGCCGCCAGGATGTTCCCGTACAGATTACCGCTCGCCCTCACGCTTCCTGCGACGTCAAGTGCGTGCTGGGGGGTGCTGGTGCCCACGCCGAGGAGGCTGTTGCTCTGGGTGATCAGCACGCCGCCCGTGCTATTCGAAAGGGTGAGGCCGCCGCGCACACAAGTCGCCCCTGCCACGTCCAGTGGATAGCTGGGAGTAGTCGTCTGCACCCCGACGTAGCCATTGGGGCTTGCTATGGTGATGTTGGTCATAGTGCCTGCCCCCATCCGAATGCCGTAGTATCCCCTGACCCCCACGATGCCTGTGGAGGCGCAGCCTATGCCATACGTCGGGTAATTGGAGGCAGCCCACAGCATATTGCTGCCTTGCGCCAAAGACAGGCAGACCGTCTGAGTACCCGCTTTGTTGCAAATATATCCTTGGTTAGTGCCGCCAAGCCAGGTGTTGTGCCACACCTGCAGGTTGCTGCAGGCGGCGTCGGCTATGTTACTGGAGGCGGCAATGGTAGCAGTGCGCATGTAGCGGGAGTCCAGCGCCGCCTGCAGTCCCGCCCCCACCATACTGACGGTGGGCAGCAGCGCCTCATACCCGCCGAGGGTGAGAGAGCCCTGGTTGATGGCGACGTCCCCGTCAATCCGCGTCTCGCCCGTTATGTGCAGGGCGCTCTGTGGGAGCTCTGTCAGGATGCCCAGGCGCCCGGAGTCCATCGTCACCACGTCTTCCAGCTCGTCTTGGAAGCCGCTGCTCTGAGCGTACGCCATGGGTTGTGTCTTGCTTTGAGGGCTGAGAATCTCTCATAGCTTCGCTATTCGAGCAACGAATGGAATTCTGGGCCATCGCCCCTAACACCCACAACCGGTACCTGGTCTCCAGCCAAGGGCGGGTGAGAAACGCCCGCACCGCGCTCACGCTGAAGGTGCGGGTGGGGACCCGCGGATACGAGTACGTGCTGCTATGCCTGCCGGAATGCAGGGCGGTGTACCGAACAGTCCACCGCCTGATGGCGCAAGCGTTCTTACACAACCCTGATCCCACTTGTGGTACAGTAGATCATATCGACGGCGATCCGCTCAACAACACCGTAGGAAACCTCCGATGGGCCAGCCGCGGCCTGCAGTCACACAATTCCAGGAAGCGCCGTGGATGCATCTCCCGCTACCGCGGCGTCACAACACACATAGCTGTTCGAACGTCCGAGAGACCATGGATTGCAAGCATCTGGAAGGACCGCGTGTGCTATCCCCTCGGCCGCTACGGTACGCAGGAGGAGGCCGCCGCCGACTACAACGATGCCGCGGTGCGCCTGTACGGAGCCTGTGCGCACCTCAATTCTCTCCCTGCTTCACAGACATGAGCGTCATCAGGTACCTAGGGGGCAAAACCCGCGCCATTCCCTTCCTCGAGCCCTTCCTTCCCACCGATGAGATATACTCGCCCTTCTTCGGGGGCGGGTCGCTGGAGCTGTTCATGTCGTCGAAGCACGGGACCATGGTGCATGCCAACGACGTATTCCAGCCGCTGATTACCTTTTGGGAGTGTCTCAAGGATCCCCGGAAACGCAAGTTGATGCTGAGCTTCGCAAAGGACAGGCTCCCGATCACGGTGGGCACGTTCAAAGAGCTACAGCGGGGCATCGACGGCCCCTCCTTGCAGGATTGGGAGAGGGCAGCGGTATTCTTCCTCGTCAATAGGTGCTCTTTCAACGGCGGTGCCACTTCGGCGGGCTTCTCACACTTCAACGCGGACCGCCTGCAGCGGATGCTACCCAAGTTGGCCGATGCGCGCCTGGAAAACGTTCGGTTCCAGTGCAGAGATTTCAAGGCCTTCATGGACGATGTGCCGCACGACAAGTTCCTCTTCCTTGACCCGCCCTACGACATCAAAGCAGACCACCTGTACGGTCACAACGGAAGCGCACACCGCCGCTTTGATCACGCGGCGCTGGCACAAGCGCTGAAGGGCCGCTCTCGCTGGGTGCTGTGCTACAATGACTCCCAACGCATCCGCGCGCTGTACGAAGGCTGTAAGATCATCCCTGTGACCTGGTATCACTCGATGCGACGGGGCGCCAATGGCAACCACGAGGTCATGATCATGCCCCGGGACTACGGACCATGACTCGGGCGGGCAAAATGGTTCACCCAGTCTCCCATGAACCATGGGAAACAGGAGCCTTCGCCAAGGAGTCAGTGGGAATCGAACCCACCATCCTACGCTGTGCGCGCGGGCTGGCCTTCAATGACTCCGGTGCCAACAACACTTTGTCCAGTGGAACAAGCGGTGCGAAGGCATGCCGGCACCAGGACTCGAACCTGGGCTCGCTGGATGCGAACACGACCTCGTTACCGATGGTATGGACCCCTTATTTTTGCAGCAATATCCTGGACAGGTTTCAGCCCTAAGACCCTAAGCCCAGGTCCCGCTGACCCTCCCCCGCACGCTGCAGCGCAAGCAGTCATCATGAACTACCCTCTTCCTTCTTCGTGAGCCTTCGCATCCAATTTTGCCCGCAGGCGGTCCTTGACTGACATCTTTGCCAGGCGTTGACCCTCCGAAGGTGCAAGTTTCCAGGTGCTGCGCTCCACTCTCCGGCGCTCACGGTGGGTCAGCAGGCTTGTTGCGGGGTCGTCCATTTGATGGCCCGCAAAGGCCACGTTGACGACTTTGGGGTCGTACTCCCCACTCCGTTCCAGGACATCCTTGGCTTGTTGGCGCGCCATGGTGCTGAAGTCTTTGGTGCTCACCGCCCCTTCGACGCCGGCTTTATTGCTCAGGCGCCGTCGTGTCATACCGCTGCTTCACCTGCTCCACCACGTCCTTGGGAAGGCTGCCCTTGCCCCGCGCCGTCGGCGCCCACTCCAGCGGGCCCAGGTAGAGCACCTGCTTTGCTGCGGTGGCGCCATCAAGGGGTTCCTCCCCTGATTCGAGGGTGAGCTTGCGGCTGCTCAGCTTGCGATCCTTCGCGGCGGCAAGGTATTGGAGCTTGATGTCCTTCTTCCCCACCTTCGTGACCTTGCCCGCCCACACGTAGCATGTTTGCTGCTCGTTATTGGCATTGAGCTTCTTGAACCGCAGAAGGAAGCGGTCATCGGCCTGCCCCTCGGCGTCGATGATAATCCACTGGCCCCGCTTGGGCTTCAGTTGCATCAACGTCTTCCCCTCCCTGTCCGCTGGCAGGCCCCGCAGCGCCTCCGCCTCCGGCTCCGCAAGCACGTTCTCATCGGGGGCTATCTGCTCCCTCTCTTTCACGGTCCGCCGCGCCGTGGCACGCTGCCGGTTCTCCTTGGCGGTCTGTAGCCCCGCGTCTTCCTCCCGCTCGTTGGTAGGCACCGCCTTCAGTTCGGTGTTCCTGAAGCGCCGCACTAACTCAGCGCCCGTGCTGTCCTTCACATAGTACTTGTACCCGTCGCGTCGGCTCACCGTGTAGCTCCCACGACTCCAGTAGGGGTCCGGGTTCTTCCCCAGCTTGCCCCCGCGGTACTCCAGGATGCGGATGCGCTCCCTGGGAGTCCAGTGACGCGCCCCCGCGTCCTCCTTCTCGTTGGCCGCCGTCTCCTGCGAATACCGCGCCAGCTGCAGGTCGGCGTCCAACTCCCACGCCTGGTTGGGCGTCATGCGCTTCACCTGGTACACCCGCGCCAGGGTGCCGTGCAGCTCGTCGTTGTATGCCTTGACCACCTTGCCTACCAGCTCCTGCCACGTGCCTGCAGCTTTGCGAGCATACTGGAGCTCCAACTTGCGGCGGATGGTGCCTGTGACACGGTCCACGATGCCCAACCTGTCCCCGCCCGGCGTGATGTGGTCGTACTTGGCGGCATCCACGTACGTCGCAATCTGCTTGCTGTCGTTGTAGCTGGTGAACTCCTGGGCGGCAAACTGCATGTCGCCCTCCACCATGGACAGGCGGACCAAGACTTGGTTGGGCTTGGCCTTGAGTCCAATGCTTTTCAGGAACTTCTTGTAAGTGGACAAGACCGTGGGCATGGTGTTGTTTTTCAGCGGGAAGGCCCACAGCTTCCGAGACAGGATGTCTATGATGTTGAGCACAAGGCTGGGGTTCACGGCGGCGATCGCCTGGTAGTTAGCAACGTCTATCTGGAAGGACTTGGGCGGCGCCGTGATCAGGTACTTGGCGTCGAGCTTCCCCGGCTTGGCCAGGCGCTGGCGGGTGGCGGAGGTGGCAAAGTACTCGTCCACTATCTTCCCCAGGACGCGGCCTACCAGCTCCGCCTTCATTCGCGACTTGCTCAGCTGCGCCAGCTGCTCATCGCCGTTGAGAAGCTCGATCAGGTCGTCCACCGTCACGCCCTTCGGTGCCCGTTTGCCAGCCATACCGCTCTTACAGCTGCTTCAGAAAGTTAGGACCCAGCCTTTGTGCCTTTGTATCCATAGGGCACGCTCTCGATCCCGTGCTCCCCCAGCAGATAGCGCTTGGTGTTCATCATGTCCAGCGCCTTCCTATCTTGCACCCGGGTGCTGATCTGGTGGCCTTTCGACACCAGCCTGGTGCTCGTCACGTAGAGGGGCGCCGCCTCGCCGTACAACACCTTGCGCAAGTCCTCCAGCTGCACCTGCCGCAGGTCCTTGCTCATGTTCTCAGGCTGGCGGTCAGGGTGGTCGTCGGCCTCATCCACATCCTTGGGCGTCCGGGTCAGCGCTTTGTCGGTTCCCTTGGCATGCGTGGTGGGGGTGAGCCACTCCCGCCCCGCCCGAGATCCCTTGGTGTAGGTGTCCTGCTCGGTGTAGGAATACACCTTGGGACGCAGCGCGACGACCTCCACGATCTCCCTCCCCTCGCTCTCGTCCTTGAACTTCCCCGGCACCATGGCATTCCTGGGGTCGTACAGCGGGTGGTCCTTCGCATACTTGCTGCAGTCCAGCCACTCCGTGGCCACGCTGGGCAGGCGGTCGTACTCAGGGTCCGCGGGTGTGGCCAGCCGGACGCTCCCGTCTGCCTGAGTCAGCAAGCGCGCCTCCTTGAAGTCTTGGTTCACGTCCTCCGTGGTGATCTCCATGACCAGGCTGTCGGTGTCCGTGTACAGCAGCCGCAGCCGCTCCGGGCCGTACATCGGCATCAGCGTCTTGTACCAAAATCGGACCATGAGCATTTTTGAGAGCTCCAGGACGCTGACGCCGATCGGGATGGGCTTGTCAAACTGGACCTGGTCCTTCAGCAGGTTGACCCCCAGCAGGCTGCCATCTGCGTTGATCGGCATCTCGTTGATGAAGGCTGGCTGCTTCACCAGATCCAGGTACCTGCTCGTCTCGCGCTCGGCAAACCGCATGTTCGATCGCCCCCGGACGTCCTCCACCATTTTCCCGTATAGACTGTTGGCCATCAGCTTGAAGAACGCGATGAGGCGGTCGGATCTCTCCTTCCCCTTGGCGGCCTCTGCAGTCCGCATCGCCGTGCACTTGTTGATGAAGTCCCGCAGCACCGGCGCCTGGTCGAAGGTCTGCACCTCGTGCAGAGCGGTCACCACCACCCCGATACTCTCCACCTCCTTGAGGAACCGGTAGTGGCACGAGTACTTCTCCACTTTCTCCAGCGTCCCGAGCAGCGTGGGGTTGGCGGGCCTGTTCGGGTCTCCCCAGATCTGTTGCTGAAGGGGGCTGAACATGTCCCAAGTCGGCGTCATGTTTCCCACCGCCACCGGCGGGAAGCTCCTGAACAGGTCGTGCAGCTCAGTCGGGAACTTCAGGTCCACCGTCAGGTACGCCCCCCGCGGCCCCTCGTCAGATAGGCTCCGCCAGTCGAAGTCCGCGCTCTCCATGCGGTAGCCGCCCACGGGCAGCAGCTGTTGCATCGCCCAGCCGTACAGGTTGTTCGCGTCGAAGTACCGGATGAACGTGAAGGGTTTGTCGGGATCGAAGCGTCCGTGCCGGAGGTACTTGTTGTTGGCTTTCGCATGCCGGACGTTGGCGTCAGTGCGCCCACCGCGCTTGCCCCGCTCCCACTGGTCCAGGTGCTCCATGCTGCTCAGCAGCTCAATGCCCTGCCCTGGGTGCTCATGGTGCATGGTGTTCAGGCAGGCGTCAAAGGCCAGCCCTGGCACCCCGTAGAACCACAGCGGCTCCAGCTTGAAGTGCTTCAGGCTGTCCTCCCGCAAGCCCTGCATGGCGTCGGCCACGATGGACACGTCCAGCGCGATGTAAAAGTCGTGGAAGTCTCGCATGGTCTTGCAGTTGAAGAGCCTCCACACCCGCTGGCCGTGCTTGTAGTCGGCCTCAGTGATATTCTCAAACACCTCCTTCGGCGGCAGCTCGGTGGCGGCGAACTTGGAGCGGTCGGTGAACCAGCTGTAGGGCCAGATGCCTTGCGCTTCACGCATGAGAGCGCCTCCTCCACCACGTCCGGGTCCGTGACGCCGCGCTCCTTCAACATGGCCCGGACGGACTTCATGGTGAGTGGCAGGTTCTTCTCCGCGTCCTTCCCCAGGTCCTTGCCCAATGCAGAGACGCCCGCCCCCAGAAAGGCCAGGCTGTCCTTGAACTCCACCTTCTTCAACTTGAAAGAGAGCATCTTCTGGCTGTTCAGAGAGATGCCGCTGAAGTCTTTGCCTGACTCCGGGGGTGCGTGGAAAAGCAGGTGGTGGCCACCGTAGCCCGTGAGGTTGTGGAAGAAACACGGCGTCTTGGCGCGCTTGGTGGTGTACTGGATGTTGCAGCGGCTGTGAGCGGCGCCTCGGTAGTTGGCCCCAAACACCGGCTTCATGTTGAGCTCCTCGTACAGCGCCATGATCTCCTGCGGGATGTCGGAGCCGGGCGCCCATATCATGTGGTCGTGGTCTCGGACCCGCAGGAAGGAGGCCTTCTCCATGGCCACCCGCGCAGCAGCCTCTCCCTCCGGGTCATCGGCGTAGCGGGCCTTCACCCACTCATCGACGCTCAGGCTCTTCTTCTTCTTCAGGGGCGCCTCCTTCGCGGTCTCCTGGGTCTCCTCCTCATCATCATCGTCGTCCTCCTCCGCATCCGCCCAAGCCTCCTTCCTGCTCGCCCAGTACGCCTTCACCACAACATCCTCCGTGCGGGTCAGCCTCTCAAAGCCGTGGTGTTCCACGCCGCTGCAGATGTGACACTTTCCCGCGCAGTAGTGAGCCTTCTCTGCTTCAGGGCTCCCAAACGACACCTCCCGGTTGTGCTTGTTGAGCAGGCGCTCCAGACGGATCCTCTTCTCATTGTCCTCCTGGATGCTCCTGTGGAAGTGAGCCATCACCGCCTCATCTCCATCGCCGTCCGCGTAGTCCCACGTCGCTCCTGTCTCCACATCGCAAGCTTGCGGGTCCGCGGGGTTGGGCACCCGCTGCAGTCGCACAAGCTTGTAGCTCGCCGGCTCGTGCTTGTCGCGGGTGTAGCTGATATGCACCTCTTTCGCATCGCCATTGCTGATCTCGCGCGGTGCCGGCTGGAGGTAGGACTCGGTGTCGGCCGCGTACCACCAGTCGTGCTGCAGGCTGTGGTTGTAGGACTGACCCTTCTTGAAGGGCCGCTTGCCCATCCGCAGCTCCGTGTCTTCCCCCTGCGGCAGCACCTCCACCCCGAACTCCTGGTTGTCGATGTGGCGCTGCATGTGATTGTCCAAGCAGGTCCGGGAATCAAAGACCCGATGGCATAAGTTGCAGAGATGACTGGACTGGTGGGAGGGTTTGTTCTTCACCATACGGCCCAAGCAGCCAGGATTCACGAAGATGAAGTGGTTGTTGTCGTCCTCGGGGTCGATGTTGCGGTCGCCCAACATGATCACGGTAATTTCCGTTGCGCCCTCCTCCAGCCGACGCCTGTCCGTGCTGCATCGAAGGATGCGCAGCTCGCCACCGCGACTGGTGGGTGCCAACACGTCCACGAACAAGCGCGGGTTGAGCTTCTCTATCCGCTCCCAGTCATCCAGGCTCCAGGGGCCGGGGATCCCCGCGGTGTTCCAGGGATGGCTGAAGCGTGCAGCAACGTTGCCATTCGCAGTTATGAGCTTCTTGTACGTCCTGTAGTCCTGCACGCTCTCCCCTACGTACTTTTTGCCCTTGTCATTCCTGATGGCCCCGCTTTTGACGTCCGCGTAGTACTTGTGCATCAGCAGGCACGCATCTCCGCAATCCACGCCTGTGTTGGTGGGGTTGACGCACGCCTTCTTGCTGATGATCCATTGGGGCGTCGGAATGTGCCGCCCCGCTTTCATCGGGGTGTACTTCCGCGTGTTCACCCACACGTCAGTGATGGCCACGAGGCGTGTGTCCGACGGCCACACCTCGTTGTTCTCCAGAGCACCGATGCCCACCGACGCCGACTTGGTGAAGGCCTCCTTGAAAGCAGCCAGCGTGGACTCGTGCACTACCTCCAGCGCCTTGTGTGTCTCGGTCTTAGCGTTCGGGAAGACGAAGTGGTGGAGCCCTTTCACGCTGTTGAAGAGCGTCGCCTTGATCGCCACGTCCATCTTCACGTTGTGCTCCTTCAGGACTGGCTCCACGACTTTCCATATCTTCGGCAGGGCGGCCTCGATGCAGCTCCTCGCGTCCGTCATGTCCTGCCAGTCTCCATCGCGCACATGGTCCTTCTCCTTGTCGAGGGTGACCACTCCCTGCTTGATGATGTCCCATGAGTCAGGAAAGGAGACCTTGAAGCGCCGCAAGTACTGCTTGTCTCGCATCACCAGGCTCCCCAGGGGCGTTGTCGTCGTGGGTCCATCGGCGCGGGGGGCGGGCTGAACGGAAGTGGTGGGGGCAGCGGGCTTGCGGGTGGCAGGGTTGGCGCGCCGCCTGAGGGGGCTTGTCTTCCGCGTCGGCTCATTAACAGGCGGGGGCTGGGGTACTGGTTGGGCGGCCTTGGCATCTCGCAGCTGTTTCCTGAAGGTCTTCAGATCCATCGCTGCCTGTACTTTCGGGGTCGGTATTCTTCTCTTCAATCTGAACGCACTCTTTTATACGCGCTGCCTCACATCGATGGGCCTCGTAATGCCTCACGCGCCGCATCCGCTCTGCGGCACGGCGGGTATGGCGCTCCTCCTCGGTCTCTGTGGCTACGATCCTCGCGCGGCGCTCCCGGAAGTACAGAAGCCACGCCGCGTGATACTCAGGGTCAAGCTTGCGCACCGCGTGCCAATACGACAGCTCCCGCGCCCGTCTGTGTTGCACCGACTCCATTACACGCACTACAATATCATTCCTTTTTACCAACACACGCAAAACGCACAAGAGCATCATATTCGTCTGGGAACTCTGTGGAAAGACATAACTAGATGCTCGCCGCATGATCTCCCTCTCCCGTCAACAAATCCATCACCATGTCTTCCCTGCGACACTGAGGCGGGAGCTTCATCACCCGCGCCAAAAAGGCAGCCCGCCGCATGATGAGACCTTCCTCGGCGTCATGCTCGGCTTCGGCTTCAGCCTCGACTTCGGCGTCTTGCGCGACGTCGGCTCCAGTAATGTCCACGCCGGCGTCCTTCAGGGACTGCGCGTTAGCATCAAGGGTCGCTTGCACGGTACCTTCGCCCCACTCTCTTTCAACCTGAGCGAAGGCATCGACTGTTCTGACGCCGACTCCGCGCACGGTGATATGCTTCTCCATGTCCATGTTTTCTATTGAGTGCCGTCAAAAGAATATTTATGGTGACGACGCGAAGCAATCAGCCCCCTCGCGGGTATGCCCGCGCGCGCACAGGCTCCCCACCGCGCCGCTATCCCCGCGCCTCTGCACTCCCGCGCTGCTACCCCCGCACTGATGCCCCCGCGCCTCTACACCCGCACTTGCTCAAGCACGCACAAGCCCTTCAATACAACAGCAGAACGCTACGTCCATGCTTGGGATGCTCACGCACTCACAAGCCCTTCAATACAACTGCCAGGTCTGGCTCACCCACTGCGTGGGCGAGCAGAACGCTACGTCCATGCCTGGGATGCTCACGCACGTCATCGGGTTCGGCTCACGCCGACGCGTCGGCATGTCAGGGTATACCCGCATATTCACAAGCACGTCCCGGGGTTCGGGCTCACGCCCTGAACCCTAAACCCTAAAACCTACACCCCAATGCTTGGGTGTGCTTGTGCGGGAGTGTAGGTTCCCCCTATACACACGACGAGAGAGCTACGCAAGGAGGGGCGTGAGGTGCCCTCCCGCGTAAGATTAAGGGAGGGGCCCACTGGTGTAAGGATTACACTGGGCCAGCCTACCATAGGATAGTTACATCCGTGGGTGGGCTTCCGCCCACCCGCCTTTGTTAGCTTACTTTCTTGTAGTTCCTCCTGTGCCATTGAGGCTCTTTGGGCTTTTCCAGTTTTCTTTTTGTTGTGTATATGCTGTGTAAGGACTTAACTACTGCAGTATGTACTTCTGAAATGCATTGCTTTAGAGCTTGCCCTTTGATACCGAGGGCTTGAAGATTCATGGTGGTACTGTTGTATATGGTGCCTGCAACTCCGACAAGCAAGGGATAGTACCATACTTTGGCAGTGGGGTCTATGTCTTTGATTTTGTCAATGAGTACTTGGTGTTGATAATCAGCTTTGCTTTGCTGGCCTGTTGGGTCTTAATCCCTGCAGATCTTGACCTCTATTATCCAGTACTCTGCTGGGTTGTTTCCATTCTTGGGTTTGTAGAGCATACCATCAGGGCGCTTGTCGGTGGTGCCTTGTGCTTGTTGCACTGCCTCCTTTAGTCCCCTTGGAAGGAGCTCCCACGGGATGTTTCTAGACTGGTGGGCCATGATGCCGTCTTCTGCACAATTTTCAGTTGGTCCAAGGTCCATTTGAATGACAAATGCTCCTTTGCGTCCCCTTAACACTCTTGTCATGATTAGTCGGCCGACCTTGTTATGCATGTTGATGTACATTCTTTTCAAAGCTGGGTATCCTGAGGCTGTGTGGTGTCCGCCATCCTCGTCACCGCACAGGAGACATTTGCTACAAGGTGCATGTCCACACCTATAGGCCATCTTCCTTGTCCACATGGTCCCGTACCGGTAGCGCAAAGCGGTTTTTCGTTCTGCATACTTGATTTTTCCCGAGGTCATGTACTCGTTGCTAGCAGGCAGGTCCAGTCTTTCCTCAATCCTTTTAAAAGCCTCGAAATAACAGGTAGCTCTGTTTGCCATCCCAAAGCGACTCTTTTGGTGGCAGTAATGACGTACCGAGTCGTGAAGGTCTGTCAAAGGGTTCACCCGCTTGAAACGGTCAATCAACATGCGCTGCCCATTGGTCCGTGACCAACGATTGTTCCATTGGGTCTTGTACGGCCAATATTGGGTCAACCTGTTGTTACTAGGACTTTCGTACTTCTCACATTCCTCATAGTCGGAGGTGTCCCCTGTCGCAGCCGCCTTAGCGATTGCGTCCGCTTTTTCATTACCGATTATGGAAGCATGGCCCTTGACCTTGTGAAGGGTTGTCCTCAGTCCCCTGTTGACGATCTCGGTTACTATCTCTTTAATTAGCTCACAGTGCTGGTGATTTAGGAGATCTTGCGGGCGTCTCAGCATCTTTTTGATTTGGTACATTGAGCTGAGGCTGTCGGTGGCTATCATGTGGGCTCCATGCCTCAGCGCAGCAAGGATACCAACCAGTTCTGCTCTGTTTATGGTGTTCTGGGGATGGCTGTCGCCTGCAGGGACAATTGGAACCCCACGTTCATCGTCCTCATTGGCTGCTTGTGGGGGGAAGTACACTCCTGCCCCTATGCCTGGGGCATCACAATCTGCATCTATTGGTGATGCTTTGTGGCTTGTTTGCTTGTAGCTACCATCTGTGTAGACATGGTTTTTCCAATTGTATCGGAGGGGTGGGGCTGTTGGTAGGGCAGTGGCTAATTGCGTTTCCAGGTCATCCAGTGTAGTGCTGGCGTCAACCATGGCTGGAGGGTCTTGACTGGTGGCAGAATCGTCCCGGAGGGACTCAGAGCCGTTTGTTTGTTTTGGGGTAACCCATTTTGCTGAGCTGTTTTGGCGTCAGCAATGTTGGCTGATGAGATGTGCTGGGCGGGGCATGGCTGCTTGGGGGGTTGTAGTACATGCTGATGTCTTGTATCTCTTTGTCGTCCGGCAGGGACTGATTAATGGCATCCTGCAGCGTTTGCAGAAACCTGGTCATGTAGCCGCTCTCCCAGTAAGGGAGGTGGGCCTCAAAACCCTTTGCGTTGCCTGTGACAATGATATTTACGTCCCATCTAGGGTTTCCTGCATACATTTCGCCCCGTTCCCAAGTTGTGGGTTTCTGGAACCTGAAGTGTTTTCGGGGTATTAGTGTAGGAGATGCATTCAGTTTTTTGGGAAGTGTTGTAGCCATGCAAGGTAGGCAGTTCTGTTTGCATCGGACCAGGCAGGCAGGATATGTATGCCAAAGACAGGGGCTGTTGTGTTACGGGCCGCTGCTATGGCAGTAGCCATGTTCTTATTCAGGTCTTCGTCCTCATACTCTTGGTTGTGCACGCTTCCGCCGGTCCACCTATATCTGTAGCTATCCCATTTTGCCCCAAAGATTTGGTCCCTTTTGTGGGCGCTCCTGTACATCGTAAATGTTGGGTTGTAATTGAGTGGGCTTGCGAATCTCTCTTTTGTTATGTCTGTGAGCTGCCTGAGAGCCTCATACACCTCAGGGGGAGTGGCCCAGTGGTTCTTTATTTGGACCTTCCTAATGGCTTTGTGATCTTTGATCTGTGCTCTATCTCTGTACCTGCACATGAGGGCATACAGTTCTTGGGGAAAGGTACCTGCCTTTAACTTCCGCATAACCTTTGGTTTGTGGCGAGTGCTGTGGCAGTACTGTTGGTACAGTATTGCTGTCCTTTCAGGGGTGAGGGTGTAGTGACATTTGCCATCTGGTGTGTATATGCAGGCGAGCGTTTTTATCCACAGTTGTCCATCTATGCACATCTCTACTTCTCTAATATAGACTTCGTGTCTTCCTGTGGGGTGGATATCAGCATGGGGGTTCATTGGTGATGTGTCCATGTCGAAAATGTTGCTGTACTGCTGTCCAATGTTGATGTTGTATCTTTGAGGGTGATCGGGGTAGTAGTCGCCTTGTTGCTGCAGTGCCGATAACCCTTGCTGAGCTTGAGCCAGCTCGCCAAGTGCATGAGTTGCCGGGGACCGGTCATTTGCTGCTGCTGCCTGTTGCAACCGGTAAGCAGCAATCATCTCAGCAACAACTGGATTATGTGCAATGAGGTCGCTCTCACTTTCTCGACTGGGCTTCCAATGGACGTTGTAGTGCCTTATATCAAGAGGGAGGCCTTTAGTGGCATACTGATCCCTGTTACATTCAATGCAGGTCCAGCCTGTCGTGACATCCTCTTCCAATATGTCCCCTGCAGGGCGATGGGTTAGCGGGAGACAATCAATATGATATCGTCTGCTACATATGCTGCAATGTGCTAGGGTTGTACGTGCAGGGATTCGTCGTGCTGGCAGGTGGGCGTTAGGACAGCAGCATTCAGTCGGGAGGTTTGGTGTGTTGCAAACTTCATGATGGGTCATTGGCTGTAGAGCGTGCTCTGGAGCATCATCAATGTGATAGCCCTTTTGCTTAGCCAGTTCCACCACCCATCCTTGCATAACTGTTGGGGCCCATCGCACAATGACCTGGTTCTGTGTTGCTACTTTCTTTCTCTTTTGCCCTCGTCCGGTCTGGCGTGCCGCCACTGCCATACCTTCTATACCTTCTACTTGGTCCTGCCCTTCTGCAAAGTTGTTATATAATTGCTCTCGCATATCTTTGAAGGGCTGTCTTTTCTCATCTTTGATTCGCTGGTAAACGTGATAGCCTGTTTCTATTCGGTACACCAGTGGGGCTATGATGTCTGTTGCAGTTTGGCGCACACTGCTGCTTTTAGTGTGGCCTCTTCATGGGATTCTCAAACGGGCGATCAATCCCGAACTTTCAGAGCGATCAAGTCCGCGATCAAGTGCTCGATCAAATGCTCGATCAAGTGCGCGATCAAATGCTCGATCAAGTGCTCGATCAAGAGTTTCCGACTTGACCGATCAATCCGACTTCCCTTTTGCAAAAGCACACTGATTCTGAATACTTCAGGCCGTTCCTGGGGACCACATAAAATTCGCATGTTCACTGGCCACGAACTGTCTAAAGGCACAACGACTAGCCATTTTCACTGCTGTTGAACATCCAATACATTGCTATTATGGTTCGATGCATTTGGACCATCTTCCGAGCAGCTCAGTTTCAGCGGACCCCACTCCATTGTCGGGATGCTGACTTGGCCGAAGTCCCACAGCAAAGGCTAACAGCAACGAAATGGCTCTAGGACTATGTCTACATAATCACATGTTGCTTACAAGTGGTTGGAATAGGCTAGAGGGAGAACGTGGACGGACTGCTGCTCTCACTTCAGAACTCTACTCCTCAAGCACTGTGCTATATGGAGGACAGCAGAACTTAACGCCTGCAAAATGAGCTCCAACTGTTGAAGCAGTCCGGCCCGTCCATTATGGGGTTTCCTCAGCACTACTATCCCTTTTTTTGGAGGTAAGGAGACGGCACCACCACCCCAGCACTATCCCTTACCTACTTACTACTGCATAGACATTACACGATATCCAAATGGAGGCTTTTGTTGTAATCAGATGACAATCAGACCATTGCATCCTTGAGAAGAGTACATAACAATTGTAGCATGTCACTGCGCATGTATGCCAAGTAGCCTGAGAATGCCTTGTCTTACAGCAACATTACAAGGACAGCAGCCCTTTCATAACAGCAAGTGAGGCGTGACCTCCTCTGCTCGCATCGACAACATCTCACAGTCTAAATTCACCTTTAGCATTTCAATCTCTTGTTTCATTCACCATTCATGTTGGATATATCAACCATGTACGCCGACAAAGAGCAATCAGCAACCGTACACATTGATCCAACATGAGCGATCCGTAGAACAGTGGCCATGCATGCAATTGGTGCCCCTGATGGGTGCTCGTCACCATGAGCCAAACACCAAAAAGCCTAACCCACAGCCATACCCAATAATCGCTCCTATGGTACAGAAGGACAAGGAGCATTCTATCCATAATTCAGTACCAGAACCACGTACATACATCAATTTTCAGCATGAGCTGTAATACCGCCACTGTCCCACAACTACTCGCCCTGCCACTATGCCAACAATGCAGGGGAACACACGCCCAAAAGATGGCAGACGCATGCAATTACACTGAAATACATGAGGCTCTATAATCGCCTACTAACCCTCACTGGTCACTCGGCATTATACGCCTTGACACAACTCAAGAGACCATGCATGATTAAAGCATGGACACTGACAACGTTGTCAAAGCTGCAGGGAGTAAACTGTTCTGATTTTGAAAAGCACTGTTTGCTGGCCTATTGCAGCTCAGCATCAAGGTTTACAGAACTCCTTACTTAACCTTCTGCATGGGCCACCAAACATTTAGCTGGGCCAGTAGTTGGAGTACTATGCGGGTGCAAGAGTGAGCAGCAGCAACTCACTCATTTGCCACAGCAGGGCAGCATGCCTGGTGTGCACATGCACCACCATGCTACAGGGTTACGCGCCAAGGCATGCAGCGTCTTCCGCTCACTCTAGTAGCTTCAGGAAGATGTCTGGCCAGCTTCTGCATGTGCCATTGATTACAGAGGTAAGGTAATCGGCCCCCTCACATGTCATATGGTAGGCATTTTGGAAGGGGCCCCTGCGTAGCGCAGACAACCATGACAGCATTAAAGATATGCTCTTCAAACAACACAGTGCACATGCATGCAAGGTAGCTTTAACCCTTGAGCGTGAAAATGCAAATGCATTCCGTCTATAAGGTGCACAAAGTGGAGGTGAAGTAGCGCTTGCCCTACTGTACAGATGAACATATATTGCCCAATGCTCACCCGCGATGCTTCAACTTAGGATGCTGTTCTGCAACTGGTTGTACATGGTATTTCTTTGTCTCCCCTGTGCCAAAACATCTGGCAGCAAGGCAACAATACATGAGATGGTTAACAATTTGTTAACGGTCAACCCTTCCCCTCCAACCTGCCAATCACCCCTCCTGCAGCCGCTTCTATATTCAGCTCCAGAATCCCTGCATGCTTGCCCTTGACCCATCTTCTTCCCCATACATTGTTGTGCTAGCTCAGCCCAAGGCCAGAACTGTAGTAATGGAGTTACCCCACAAGCCTCAGTGTGTCTTACCCTTTTGCCAGTAGCCATGCTGTCTTGTTCGCTCTCTGCTTTCTCTCATCGCTGTCTTGGTGTTTCCATTGCACCCCGTTGCCATCTGCATCCCCTGGAGCTGCACTTGCTCACCCTTATGCTGCTGGAGACAAGACAACAGCTGCTCTTGTTTTGTATATCTCCACGCTGCTGTGCTATTTCTCCAGCTGATCTTGCTCGCTGCTCGCTGGTAATTTCCTTGGAGCCTGTTCTCTGTAGCCAACATTGCTGCTTCTGCTATTGGCTGTTGCTGCTTGTTCCTGTGCATATTGCTGCTGGCCTCCTTCTTCTCGCAGCAGCTGCTGATTGTGGGCGCTGAGGAGCACCAGGTAGTTGCAACCGTTGCCCTTCCGGCACCAGTACCTTCTGGATGAGCACTGGCTGCTAACTCTTTTCTGGCATCGAAGCTCTTGCAGTGTGATAGACGCACTGTCTGTAGGGCCTGCCGTCTTACACTCACTCTAGTAGGTTCAGGAAGATTTCTGGCCAGCTTCTGCAGGTGCCATTGATTACAGAGGTAAGGCAATGCCCCCTCACATGTCATATGGTAGGCATTTTGAAACGGGCCCCTGCGTAACAAAAATGACAATGAAATGAGCATAATATGACAATGACAGCATTATAGATATGCTTTTAACAAAACACGGCGCACATGCATGCAAGCCACCATTAACAATTGAGCCTGAACATGCAAACACATTTGCACAAGGTGCAAACACTAGCGCTTCCCCTATTGTACATATAAAGATCTATTGCATGATGCCCACAGTGATGCCCAAACTCCGGAGTGTCACGTCCACACAATACAAATACGGATTCCTCAATGGAACTTCCAAGGTTACACCTTGGACAGTATATACCTTGGATCCACGGGTGCCTATCAGGCCGTACCAAGTAACCTTGGACGAGACATTCCTGTGGCTACCAAGTAGACACGACAATGATTGGTGGCTTCACCCTGTGTCGAGACCGGCGGTGCCCAGGGGCAGACCTATAAAAGGATCTGTTGCCTTGAAGGAAGTCATCTAATTATGTGCTACTTTTCCCTACACGTTACAAGTGGTTTCGGAGCCAAGGGCTCTTTACAACACGCTTCCGCCATATTCATGCAATTTTTTCGCAGCCATGCAAGGCGGCGCATCGGCAGATGCCAGCAGTTCCGGCTTCGCAACTGGACAACAACTCAGCTTACAGGCGCATATGCCTATGTCAAACCTTACTCCACGGCAGAGAATCGATCTCCTGCAGTCTCTTAATCAGCAGATCAGCACCCTTAACCAGTACTCTGCCAGGCATGAGCAGAAGCTGCACGATGTTAACTTAGCACAGCAGCTAGCTCGCCAGCGCCTCAATACTACACATGGCGTCAAGACTCCTCCTGTCTGGGACCCTAAGAAGATGTCCTTCCCAGACTTCAACACCTCCTTCATGATACACATGCACAACCTCAGCGTGCCCAAGATGTTCTGGGGCATGCGCCTCCTTTCCTTCCTACCCGACTCAGCCAAGCACGCCTACAACAAGGAGAACCCTATCGAGGACCTTACTCCACAGAGCTGCTTGTATGCTGATGTCGTCCACTTCTGCAGACAGCACCAAGTGGCCTATGGGCTCTCAGATGCGGAGATACGCAACTACCTCGTGCAGCGGTGCCGTCACTACAACATCGATACCAAGACCTGCCAGCCTATGGCTGACTATCTGGCGGACTTTGAGTGCCATATCAACAAATGCTCAGTGCCCCCAGACGAGCTGACCCAGGTCTGGTTATGCGAGAAGGGCTTACATCCTGCGGTAAAGCCGTTCGTCCGTATCGACCCGGAGACCCGCAAGCCCTTCACCACCTACGCCCGCTTACGTGCTACACAGGTCACCCTCAACGACAGCATCCCCGCGGCTATTGCTGACTGGGAAAGCTGCGGGATCACCAATGGCAACGACAAGCGCGCGGGCCGGCCACAGGCTGACCCTGCCGGGCCATCTACCTCATCAGTAGCAGCAGCAGCCCCTTCCGGGTCCAACCAGCAGCCAAATGGCAAAGGCAAACGCTTCAAGCCTCAATGGACTCAGGAGCTGGTGGATAGCCAGGCCAACGGCCGCTGTGCTTTCTGCAATGGGGTATGGAGTGATCAACATAGGTGCCAGAAGAACATGCATGTGAGTGCTATTGAGCAGCAGCCAAAAAACAGCGAGCTCTTAGCACTTGCTAATATGATCCTGACCGGTACCAATGAACAGCAGAACACTCCTAACTCTGCTCCATCAGTAGAAGCAGCTGCCACACATGATGCCAGTGCTTCTGGTAGCTCTCCTAAGGGCAACAGCCAGACTAAAGCAGTATTAGCATCAATAGCAGCAAAAGCTCCTGCTAGCCAGGTCACAGAGCCTGAGCCTACCCTTGATGAGCTCATAGAAGCTTATGTAGCCTTTGATGAGCTGCGCTTATTTGAGCGTGAGCAGCAGGCACGGTTTGTACATGCTTGCTTTAACATAGCTAGTCTTGCTAGTATGCAAACACGTAGCAAGCGCCAACGTACAGCTACAGGTGCAGCCACAGTAGAGATCCAGGCAGAGGCCAAAGACCCTGACCACTACAAGGACTCTGAGCTAGCACAAGAGGACAGACGTATACTGCCCTCAGAATTTGGCAAGCTACAAGATAGCTTAGGCGTCACATTTACGTTAGATGCCTGTGCCAATCCAAATGGCAGCAATGCCCTCTGTACCAACTACTGTTCTAGGGAAAACTCATTCCTAGAAAAAGATTTAGCCAACGAAGTAGTATGGCTGAATCCACCCTTTGCAAACATGAAAGATTACTTTGACCACTTCCAAGAACAGAAACGGCTTCATCCTGAGCTGCAAGGCTGTATCTTAGTTCCCAAATGGAGAACAACCGCAGACCACCAGCTGTTCAAACAAATGCAACTGGTCACTACATACGCAAAGGGACACTACCTTTTTGATGCTCCAAGTAGGCCCACCAACACACGCCGCCCGCCTGGTAAACGCAGCAAACTTGGCGGAATACCATGGCCCGTACAAATATGGTACTGCCCACCAACACCAACAACTAATATTGAGCAACCCACCAAGTTGCCTATGGCTTACAAATGCCAAGTGAATGGTGCTAAGGCAGTAACTTTGCTGGACACAGGAGCAAAAGGGAGAGCATTTATCAGTAAGAGGTTTTGTGACTTATTTAAAGTTGCTCCTCAAATAATACCTGACTATACACCAACCACAGTTGAGTTGGCTGATGGTATTGAAGTAGACGCTTTTGGTACTGTCACGGTCAGTTTACATTTACAAGGTCTTCGTGAGAAAAAGCTGAAGTGTGTAGTATGTGATCTAACACCTCACTTTGACCTGATCCTGATCCTGATCCTGATCGAGATAACAAGCACACTAACTATTTTCTGATTTCTCCCTCATCAGTCACCGCTTCTCAACGTAACACAGCCATCCGTTACCGCACATGGACTTTGTTTAACCGAAAACTTGCACATCGTTATCGCCTAGCGCCGCATAGTCGCTGTCTTCTCTGCAACCGTGAAGACAGCGGCCATCATACTGCTGCAGGGTGTCCCCAACTCACTGCCATGTACACGTACCGTCATGACCAAGCTGCACGCCAAATTGTCAAAGCCATTCTCCGCGGTCGCAAAAGTGGTTTCGTTGTCATGATGGACATTGGTAATCAGCAGCACTGTCCACAAGATGGTTTGCCCCCCAACGTCCCACATCGCATCCCCGCTAATGTCCTCCCGCCCCGCATCCCTCCACATGTCCGCTCATTGCTCACAAACCACTCTCGCCCAGACGTTTTCCTCTTTATCCCACCAAAGCTTCCCAACCGCCCTACTCCCGAATATATCATCCTAGAACTCAAGTATTGCCGTGACACTGACCCCCAGAACCAGTACGATAGAGCAATCTCGCAACACCGCCCGCTCGCTGATGCTATCCAACAAGCGGCTCCTCACGCTCGCATCACCTATATCCCTTTATTGCTCGGAGTGGCTGGAACAATATACTCTTCTACCACCTCTCATTTGCGATACCTTGGTGTCAGAAAACAAGCACTCCCCCGCCTGCTCAACCGCCTTCATGTTATGGCCATCACCAACCTTCATTGGCTTTACACTACTAAACGTCATAAGGAACGTCACCTCGATCCGCAGTTTTGGCGACACACCCATCCACCCAGATAACATAGGCGGGTGGGTAATTTACCCACCCACCTATATGTTTTGGGCTCCGAATGGTAGTGGGCCTATCTATATTAGGTAAGGGCCCGCTCCCTTAACATATGCAAGAAGGGATTTCCCCCCTTCTATGCGTGGTTCTCTCTCTCTCTCTCTCTGACCTGATCCTTGGCTCAGACTATTTAGTTGAGCACAAAGCAGTCCTGCAATTAGCAGAGGCTACCTGTACATTATTTACTAAGTCCGGCCAGAATCTAGTGATCAAAGGAGTACCTCTTGTTAGCACAAGTGACCCATCAGCCGAGACAACTGCTACTAGCACACAAAATACTGATGTAGCTGGCAGTAGTGAGACAGCACAGGAAAAGCCTTTGCTTACATCTTTACTGCTGTCCCACAAGCAACTCAAACGAGTGATGCGAAAGCCCAACACTAGAGCTTTCTTAGCTTACGTAAAGGAATGTCCTAAAGACAAACAGCAAGCAACAAATACATTTGTCCAGGAACTACTCGAAGAGTACAGTGACATCTTCTCAAATGAAATACCGGCGTATCCAACAAAACCCAGAGATGTTACACTTCCTATTCCACTTGAACCGGGTGCAAAGCCTCCAAATAGGCCGCTTTATCGATACTCTCCAACTGAGTATGAGGCCATGAAGGCTTACGTCACAGACTTGCTTAACAAAAAGTTAATCAACCCCAGTTCAAGTCCCTTTGGGGCACCAATGATCTTTGTGCCAAAGCCAGACGGTACGCTTCGGATGTGTATCGATTACAGGGCACTTAACAAGATCACAATACGTAATCAGACCCCACTACCGCGAATTGATGACCTCCTAGACAAGCTTGGGGGCGCAACTTGCTACACCTCACTAGATCTGGTTGGAGGATATTACCAAATCCCCATAAGCCAGGAGGACATACATAAGACCGCAGTGAAAACTCCGCTAGGTCTTTTTGAATTCAGAGTACTCCCGCAAGGTTTAACAAACTCTCCAGCCGTTTTCCAGGCCACAATGAACTCAGTGTTCAAAGATGCCATTGGGAAATATGTACTGGTGTACTTGGATGACATCCTAATCTTCAGCAAAACGCCTGAGGAACATAAAATACACCTGCAAAAGGTTTTACAGACTTTAAGGGAAAATGAGTTCTATCTCAAACCCACAAAATGTGAGTTTTTCAAGCCTGAACTAAAATACCTAGGTCACATTGTCTCAGCTGCTAGTATTAAGCCAGACCCCAAGAAAATGGAGATTGTAGAGACATGGCCAACACCCAAGGATGCACATCAGTTGCGCACTTTCCTTGGACTTGCTAACTATTTCAGGAAATTCATTCAGGGCTACAGCAAGGTAACAGTTCCACTTACAGCGCTGCTGAAAAACAAAGCAGTATACACGTGGACAACTGATTGCCAAATAGCTTTTGATGCTCTAAAGCATGCCCTGATTACAGCCCCTGTATTGAAAGCGCCTGATTTTACAAAGGACGCTAAAGGGGAATGGCTCCACAAATTCACAGTAATTGTGGATGCATCAGAATCCAACATTGCTGTTGGAGCAATATTAATGCAAGGGGACCATGTGATTGCTTACGATAGCAAAAAGTGTACCCCTGCTGAGCAAAATTACACAGTCACTGAACTTGAGATGTTGGCTGTAGTAAGAGCTTTGGATATCTGGAGATGCTATCTCCATGGACCAAAGTTCACGTTGGTCATAGACCATCACCCAAATACCTTCTTTCTATCCCAAAAGGATATTCATAACAAACGACATGCTCGATGGGCTGATGAAATAGCTATGTATAGGTTTGAGTTTGAGTACAGGCCAGGCCGAATAAATGTGGCAGATCCACTAAGCAGAGCCCCACACGCCTCGCTCAACCTCTTACTCAATACACTGCTCACAGGCCATGGGTACCAGGAAACTGGGGCCTCGGCTCATCGGACACAGACCGCACCCATGTCAGAACCTGTGCATGAAATGCTGTCGTTTGCTGAAGATCTGAGTAGGGCTTACCAACAGGACCCGAGGTTTCAACACCCAGTGTTCACTAAGGATTTCCACCAGGAACAAGAACTTTGGTGGAGAGAAGCACAAATCGTTGTGCCACAAAACCCTGATATAATCAAAACTATCATTGAAGATAGTCATTCAGCACCATACGGTGGGCATTACGGTGTTAACAAAACTGTGAAGGCAATTCAAAGATATTTCTGGTGGCCTAACATGAACAAGGATGTACACAGTTATGTGACAGCTTGTGGCCCTTGCCAACGCAACAAATCAATGCCTACTAAGCCAAAAGGTCCTTTGCAAAGCTTACCTCCTCCAAAAGAACCATGGGAGAGTGTGGGCATGGACTTTATCGTAGAGCTACCACGCACAAAGAATGGCAACAATGCTATTCTCACTTTTGTGGACAGGTTGACAAAAATGACTCACCTTGTTCCCACTACTACTAACTGCGATGTTGTAGAAACAGCAAAGCTCTTTATGGACCATGTGTTCAAACACCATGGATTGCCACGTGCTTTTGTCACAGACAGATGTACACAATTTACATCTGGATTTTTCAAAGAACTCTGCAGACTTTGGAAAATTCAACAATGCTTTACTACTGCCTATCATCCTAGGTCTAACGGGCAGACTGAGCGCATGAACAAGATTGTAGAAGATATGATCCGTCACTATGTGTCTCCCACTCACGATGATTGGGATGAGCACTTAACTCAAATTGAGTTTGCGATAAACAACGCACACCATGAAGGGCTGAAAAACACCCCTTTTTACATGAATTACAGGAGAAATCCATTAACTCCTCTTACAGCACAACTGCCAGTAGCTAGTTCTGCCAGCAGTGCGGGCAAGATCCCGAAGGTATACCAACTTACAAGGAATCAAACAATATTCCTTACTTGGGCACGACGGTGTCTACAGTCTGCACAAGACAGACAAAAATATTACTTTGACAAAAATGTATCTCCTGTCTCTTTTCAGATTGGCCAGGAGGTGCTATGAAGCACAAGGAATATCAACCTGAAACATCTAGGTTCTAACAAACTGTTGCCAAGATGGATAGGTCCAATCCCAATTGAGCAGCAGATTGGGACGGTTGCATTTAAATTGCAACTACCTGATACAATGAAGCGCATACATCCTGTGTTTCATGCTTCTTTGCTTACTAACTATGTGCCAGGAGGGGAATTAAAACCTCTACCGCCAATCCTTATGGATGACATGACGGCTCCCTCGAATACGAGGTAGAGAAAATACTGGACAGTCGAGTTACCAACAAAGGTAAACGCCATACAACTGAGTACTACATTAAGTGGCTTGGTTATGATCACTCTTATGATACATGGGAACCATCTGCAAACTTGCACTGCCCCCAATTACTAAAGGAGTTCCTCCACAGCAGAGAAAAATCCATACGGGCTGCCTCCAAAAACACCCCTACTAAACGCAAGAGCCATAAGGCCAAGCGTGCTATACGTGACTGAGGACAGTCACAAACCAGAGGGGGAGGTATGTCACGTCCACACAATACAAATACGGATTCCTCAATGGAACTTCCAAGGTTACACCTTGGACAGTATATACCTTGGATCCACGGGTGCCTATCAGGCCGTACCAAGTAACCTTGGACGAGACATTCCTGTGGCTACCAAGTAGACACGACAATGACTGGTGGCTTCACCCTGTGTCGAGACCGGCGGTGCCCATGGGCAGACCTATAAAAGTATATGTTGCCTTGAAGGAAGTCATCTAATTACGTGCTACTTTTCCCTTCACGTTACACGGAGGCCTGCTGTTCGGCAACTGTCTGTACATGGTACTCCTTTGTCTCGTCTGCGCCCAAAACATTGGCTGCAACAGTACATAATTTGATTGCCGACTTGGTTAACCTTCACCGCTTCTCCTCCCACCTGCCAATCACCCCTCCCGCAGGTGCTTCTAATATTAGCCCCAAAGGGCCTCTGCCCGCTTGCCCCTGACCCATCCCCTTCCCCATACTTTGCTTTGCGAGCTCAGCTTAGGGCCCAAACCGAGAAATGGAGTCACCCCATACGCATCAGTTTGTGTAACCTTTTGCCAGTAGTCCTGCTATCGTGTTTGACCTCTGCTTTCTCTTATTGCTGTCTGCTGTTTCCATTGCTGCCCATTGCCCTCTGCATCCCCTGCAGCTGCCTTGCTCACCCTTATGCGTTTGCAGGCATGAGAGCAGCTGCTCTCTTGTAATACATCTTCTGGTTGCTCCTGGTAATTCACCAGCTGCTGCTGCTATCTCCTCAAAACCAGTTGCAACAGTCGCATTTCCGGCAGCAGGACTTTCTGGATGAGCAATTCCAGTACCTTCTCTGTCCAAACATTGCCTGATCACTCTTATCTGGCATTGCTTGCAGTGTTGATGTACTGTCTGTTAGCCTGAGTGCTGCACGCCCTGGTGGAATAGAGGGACAAAACGGCCAGGGAATAAAGGGATGCGCCAATTCAATAGCAAGAAGAGTCGAATGGTCTTATTGATGAGAGGGAAGCAACCCATAAGCACAGACTCACAAGCATGCAAACAGTGTAGATGCACATTCAGTAAGACCTTGCATGTTGCTGCACACGTTCTTGCTCTTTGCATAACATGTGATTGATTGAACCTCTCTACACCTTGGGCGAAGAAAATTGCCCGGTCAAATGTCAGCGGGTTCAAGCCTGTGTTGCTGTGGACGCCCTGCAAGCCCTGGTGCAAGCCTCACTTCCTTTGCAAAGCAAAAGTTTACCTGCCCCCATAATGCTCATAGCTCAGTGATGACATGTTTCTATTGAACTACGGCCCTCAGAGCTTGCTCCGTACTGCATACACAATGCATACCTGCTGTGTCCTCCCAGGTAATGCAGCAAAGTCCCTTTCTTGCCCTTTCCCAGACTGGTAGACCTTCTTATTTCTCGGCTGCCAGACCCTAGCGCATGCCCTCTATCTACAGCCTCCAGCCACAATTTTACCTGATCACCATGGGGGTTGGAGAGTCCTTCTCGTTCCGCGTACAGAATGCAACTAACCCACGACAGTGGCCTAGGATGGAGGGAGCGGAAGGTGCCTCGAAAAGCGGGGTGGGGATTCATCTCAGACCTCTATAGCAGTTTCATAATATTACTGGGAGCAAGTAGGAGGACTCGAATGTGTAGCTGACTCCCTTTACGGCAGTCACAGGGATGTACTCTCGAGGAGCAGGCTTTCCCGGGCTTAGGCCAGAAAGCCAGTTTGGCACAGCGAAAAGGGATGAAAGGGAAAACATATCAGCAACCCCACTGGTTGACTGGCCAACATCATGGAATGGGGCAATCCAGAGCGAGTGCTCATCAGACTCCTCGTACATGTGCAAGTTACCAAGGGCACATGGCGCATGGTCATGCGAAGTCTTCGCATTCAGACGCTCCCACTCCTCCCGAGGAAGAGCGTATCTGTCCAGATGGGCTGAGGACATCCTTTGGACATCCAGGACATCCATTGGACGTCCTGGACTTCCGGTGGTCATTTTTTTTTCAGAAAATTCGGTTTCGGCGTCCCCAGCAGCTGGAGCGCCGTTTCGCATCGTGAAACCGGACGACTGTGACCCTTGGGCTGCACCATCATGTTGCTGTACTGATGGCTATCTCACCGAGAAGGGTGCCGATGGCTCATATACACGCCTTTGGTCATATCTTGTTGTTGCCGATTGGCGATCCCTCCCACCGTGCCAGTGCTGTTGTCCATCTCACGCGTCTGATTGCTACTTCCGCGGAAGGTTACGCTCCCAAGACGAATTCTGCTTTGGATCGGTCGTGCTGCGTACGATACTGAATTAGCCATTGAGATTAGATAGCGCTAGCCCGCCCACGGAGGGGTCTAAACAGTTCTAGCATTGGATGGCCAGCATTTGGCCAAGGTCTGGCTATCGCCGTAATCCATCAATCCACGATTAAGCGAAGAATGGTAGGTGACAAGCCCATGCATCTTTTCACCGCATGCCGGTGCACTTTGGGAGCATTGTACCCATGGACAACACTGCAACACCCGGTCTCACAGGATTTGCACGACCTTGTGTACCTGGTACAATACCATCATGGCATATTGCAAAATGGACTCACAAATAGCCGTGAGAACTGTGCAAAACCACCCTGAACACGACATGCGCCTTTAGTTGGAGCACCTACAAATTGCTCCAGGGAGCACCTTTCACCCATATAATGATTTCAGTCCACAATTTGCCATAGTAAAAGGTGCCATAGTTTGCCATAGTTTGCCATAGTTTGCCATAGTTTGCCATAGTTTGCCATAGTTTGCCTCGATTCAGGATAGAACGCAAGTTCGATTCCTGCGATTGTAATGTCACTTCCTTCTAAACTTAGAAATACAAAACATAGGCCCCGCAACCCAAGCCCTCCACCCAAAGCTCAAAGCATAACTTGATGATCAACCCTCTCATGCAGCAGCTTCTTGGGTATGCTGATGCTGCTAGTGTCCAGAACTATAGTCACGTCTACCCGAAAGCGATTAGCAGCTGCTAATAGAAATCTGCTATGCTGCCCTGGCTCTGGTTGCCAGTAGTCCTTGCAGTTCGCCAAGGTACACAAGGCAGCAGCAGGTGGAGGCGGTCATTTCTGCTGCTATGGCCCCAACGGCTGCTTACGCTAAGCAGAACAAGCTATACATTGCCTACCGAGCTGATGTTACACTGCTCCTGGCAGGCTTAACCCCTGATGCTGTTGCCGTTTCTTGTTAGGTCACCTCCAAATGTGTATGGCATTATGGAGCCTGCAGCAGGGAGTCAAGGCCTGCAATGATAGTCCATGCAACAGCACACCACATTGACCCCCAATGAATTATGCAGATTTGGCTTGTCAACCCCCAACGAGATTGCGTTCAGTCTAGCGCTTTCATCAGAGTACCTCTGCAGCTATTTTCGACTGCGATAGGTACTGTAGTATGTAGCCTCTTCAGAGGCATCAGCTTGCAGAGGCCTTGGGCCCATGCGTGCTTGAGAACCTGCTATTACCGCATCCCAGCCTCAAACACATTTTGCTGTAGAAATCCCTCTGAATGCTTCATTGTTCCGCCTCCGCTTTGTTTCATATATATGGATACGTATATGCGTACTGTCTGTTGAGACCGCGGCTGCAGAAATCTTATTTGTCCCGGAGATAGCTCAATCCCTGTTGCCGGCATCTCTCGCTGAGCTGGCCCCTAATCAAATCAGCATATTATCGCACCGTACAACATCCGTGCCTTTACTAATACATATAGTTTGAGATGGAACAAGTGGTTCGTGCATTTGCATCGGTTGAATCAATCGGCCTGGGCAGATGCTCGATAAGATGCCATACACGCGAGGTGCCTCAGCGCATGCAACGACCACATCAGACAACGTAGACACCTATATAAGGTTATATGAATGCTCATAAACTACTTCGTTCAAAGGATACAGCCTGAAAATGGAATCGCAATCTTCCCTTGACTTCGGAGCGCCAAAAGTCTCGTAACGGGGAATAGCTGATATAAAATCGCGGGTCAATGTGGTGTGAAAGTTACACCCCTGCATAGAGCAAAATGTGAAATTTGATGAAGAACATGCGCTTTCAAGCCTTTTAAAGGAATAACATGATGAGGAATGCGGTGCAAGGCTCCATTTTTCAACCGGGTCTGCCAATACCACCAAGAGGTAGTATCTGCTGCCATCTACATACTATGATCGGCAAACTGCAGTCGAGCAGGCAAATAGCACAGGACTTTTGCATCAGTCCTCCCCTACATGTTTGCGAACCATTGGCACCCACATACAACGACTGCGTACTCTGAATGCTGCGACCAACAAGCAATCCATAGCATGCAAAGGACAACACTAGCAGGTCATTGTACAAAGCGAATGTCCCAACTGTTTGGACATATACCTTGTTCTCTAGCAGCATATGTATACCATTCTTAATCTAGCAGGATCTCTAATTGAAGCACACATGTGTGCAAGGTAGCGCCGAGTCATGCGGGCAGGTCATCATGGCACATTAAGCAATGAACAACTCAGGGTGCAGGCAAGAGCACTTTGCCTACTGTATGTCACAAGGCTGGAGGCTTGCTGCTCATCTAAGATCCTCAAACACATAGATATCATGTGTCAGGCTTGGCAGTACACGGGAGGCCCCCCCCCTCTGTCAAGGCTCTAGCAGGACACCCTTCTTCTCGAAGGGTCACCCTTATCAATCCTCCCTTCCCCATGACCCAAGCTCTTGCCTGTATTTCATATTTCTCCTGCTGAAAGTGCAGGTCCATTTAGCCCAACCTTGCCCTCCCACCTGCCAACCACCCCCCAGTTGCCTACAGGTCTTGCTCCAAAAGATCTGCCCCCTTACCCTTCCAAACCCCCATACTCGCTGCGCTAGCTCAGCCAACGTGTAGCCACATGCTTTATCAATGTGTCTTGCCTTGGCAGTGATTATGCTGCTCTCTTCCACATGAAAGTTCAGTTCTGTCTTGCTATTGGCTCTGTCGCTGTCGTTCCTAAACCTGTAAACAGGCCAGACCACTTTTCAGGCCACGGCACTCATCGACAACATTGCAAGACCACCCTCATAGGATGCAGATGACTTGTGTACTCACTACACAGCATCACAGCGGCCACAAACTTTAAATGTGCATCACCACCCTGAACACAACCTGTACCCTTAATAGGAGGACCCAGAGGTCGCTTCAGGCAGCGCCAACCACCCATGGCAACCTTAAAGGAAAAGTGACTGGCCCTCTTATGCAGCAGCTACTGGGATAGTTTCAACTGCTACCGCCTTATATGCCTAATTACACTACTACCTCTTGCACCAAGAACATCAACAGCTGCTCGTTAAGTTGATGTGCTGCCTTCCTGCTGCTCATAGTCAGTCGTGCATACAGGACACTGCAGCAGCTGTTGCTGTTGCCGCAGCTTGAGCTCCACAATCCTGTTGCTATGCCCCCTTCGGCTGCCTTTGCCTGCAGCTGCTTACCACGCTGCAGTTTTATTGTTCCTGACGTATAGGAATTAGGGTTTAGGTACTAGGTTTAGGGTTTAGGTTTCTAGTTTAGGGTTTAGTTTAGGTTTTGGTTTT
>OY744507.1:0-118128 GCA_963556185.1 Pseudopediastrum boryanum
CCCTAAACCCTAAACCCTAAACCCTAAACCCTAAACCCTAAACCCTAAACCCTAAACCCTAAACCCTAAACCCTAAACCCTAAACCCTAAACCCTAAACCCTAAACCCTAAACCCTAAACCCTAAACCCTAAACCCTAAACCCTAAACCCTAAACCCTAAACCCTAAACCCTAAACCCTAAACCCTAAACCCTAAACCCTAAACCCTAAACCCTAAACCCTAAACCCTAAACCCTAAACCCTAAACCCTAAACCCTAAACCCTAAACCCTAAACCCTAAACCCTAAACCCTAAACCCTAAACCCTAAACCCTAAACCCTAAACCCTAAACCCTAAACCCTAAACCCTAAACCCTAAACCCTAAACCCTAAACCCTAAACCCTAAACCCTAAACCCTAAACCCTAAACCCTAAACCCTAAACCCTAAACCCTAAACCCTAAACCCTAAACCCTAAACCCTAAACCCTAAACCCTAAACCCTAAACCCTAAACCCTAAACCCTAAACCCTAAACCCTAAACCCTAAACCCTAAACCCTAAACCCTAAACCCTAAACCCTAAACCCTAAACCCTAAACCCTAAACCTAAACCCTAAACCCTAAACCCTAAACCCTAAACCTAAACCCTAAACCCTAAACCCTAACCCTAAACCCTACCTAAACCCTAAACCCTAAACTACTGCAACTAGTCAAACCCTAAACCACCCTAAACCCTAAACCCTAAACCCTAGCGCCAGTCGCCTACTTTAGAGATAAACCCTAAACCCTAAACTAGAGCCAGCTTCCAGTCAGGCAGGTGAGCACCCATGCATTTTGTTTTAGTGATACTGCTCATGAACAGCACTCCACTACGTGTAGCTGTGCAACCAGCTCAACAGAAGAGCAGCAGGAAGTAGAGCCAATACCACAGATGTGAATTTGGACAGGATGTGTTTGCCTGCTTTATATTTTGTTGAGTTCAGCGCACGCTGCCTTTCCTTTCCTTACATCATTGGCAAGCAGATATGTTCAACTATCAATTGCACTCCTGATCTTTTACTGAACTGCCACTCTTCTTGCTGTAGGTGCAAATGGCAGCAGCCTGTGTTTTTGAAGCAGAGGTCCCTCTGCCAACGGCATGGCCCCAAGGCACAGCACGTTTGTCAATCATAGTTGGCCTGCCCGTGGGAGGGACTCTCACACGGCTGGTACCTGCTGGGCAGGTCGCTAGGGTCGTAATGAGGGCATCGGACATGCCAGAGGGTACCAAGGAAGACACTCTGGTGTCAAAACTGAAACGTGGCCGCCTTGGGCATAAGTTACTGTTGGATTCCCGAGTCGCAGGGGGTGCCAGGGTGCTTAGGCTTCTGAAAGCACAACAGGCCGTCCCTAGGGGATCTGCCAGAGCTATACTAGTGTGCTCTAGACGCCTGGAGCACACCCTACCAGACTTGGGTGGTGTGTTTCTTGCTGGGGAGTTGGAGCGCTTCTTGGAAGCTATTAGAACTGCTATACCACCTGTGGCGGCAGCAGCAGCTGTCCTCGCAACCCTGCCCCCAGTACCCTGGCCAAATGCTGCTCCAGAAGAAGGGGTACTAGCAGAGGAGGCATCAGACCCTGCTGCTGCAATAAATGCTGCAGCAGCAGCTGCTGCTGTAGCTGTGGGTGTACCTCCTGCTACTACTGGTGCTACTGCTGCTGCTGCTGCTACACCTTTTGGTTTGTTCCAGGTTGCATCAGCAGCAGCATCAGCAACAACTCCAGCAGCAGCAGCAGCAGTGGCGGCAACAATGGTATCGTCGACGGCTTTGTCTAGGGTCGCCCAGGCTGCACTATCAGCTGCTGCTGCTGCTGCTGGGTATGTCCCTGCTGCTGCTAATACTGGTACGGGTGGAGGCGCTGTCACACCAAGCAGGGTCGGTTCGAGCTCTGGCCCTGCTGATGCAGCTGCCTTTGCAGCTGCTGGTGCTGGCAGGGGTGCAAGTACTGCAGCTGGAACTGGCTTCTCCTTTGAGGGTCCCCAGCTGCAGTTTGCTATCCCTGTAACCTTTCGACCCACTACTGTTCCCACTGTTCTGCTGTCCCAATCACAGAAGCATGCGCCGTTCTGGATACAGTACCGCCAGCTTTCACCACAATGCAGAACTGAGCGGGAGAGCTACTTGAAGTGGGCCGGGGAGCGGGGAAGGCTGGACAGGCCGAAGGCATACAGGAGGGCGGTGGAGCAGCCAACCCTGGACAAGGATAGTGATTGTATCTTTGGCTTCTTTGGCTCCCTTTGTGTGGGGGGCCAATGCACTCCACAGGACCTCAGCTTCTCCCTGTTTGGCAATGCCACTTACATTGCCTACTGGGTTGGCTACTTGGTGGCAAGGGGTGCAAGTGCTGGTCACTTGCGCAACAACATCAAAGTGCCTAAGAAGGTCCTAGCCTGGATGAAGTCATGCATAGACCGCCAGCAGCAGCAGCAGCAGATGCAGATACAGCACCTCGTCCTCAAGCAACAGCAGCAGCAGCAGCAGCAGCCGTCGCTGCCTCAGGCCCAGCAGCAGCAGCTACAGCAGCAGACAAGACAGCTACAGCAGCAGCAGCAGCAGAGCTTCACACAGAGAGCTGTCCTGACAGAGGTGGAGAGCTGGGTGGCAAGTTTGCTGGCCCAATCAGAAGAGCTGGGGGGTCCTCCAACATTTAGGTCTGTGAGGGAGAACTTGCCGCCGGCAGTTGAGGTGGTGAAGTGGCAGCATGGGGTAGAAGTGGAGACCCTGTCCAAATGTGATGAGGCGGAACGCATGTGGGGGAAGGACAGGTGTAACAGGGGAGCAGCCCGAGCACTACATGACACATGCTTGCTTAGCCTGTTGGAAGGGTATGGGCCCCCTCCTAGGCTAGAGTGTGTGTACACATGTATACATCCTGCCTACATGGGGAAGGTGGCCTGTGAGGATTCCGACTGCAAAACAGCTGGCTGCAGAGGGAACAGGTTGGAGTACACGGACCTCACTAAGACTGGGCTGGTGGTGATCTTCCCCCACCACAAGACAGAGGACGGTCTCGAGTACCCCATCCAGTGGCAGATCACCTCCCCAAGACAGCTGTGGCTGCTTCTAAAGTACCTGGGATCAGATGCACACTCCTTACTAACATGCGAGACAGACTGCCGGAGGTTGTTTGTCACAAAAACAGGTCTGCGTATGCTAGCATGCCATCTGACTGGATGGTGGCATGACATGGAGGTAGTGCACCAGGCTCCTTGGGTGCAAAGAGGTCTCAGGTTCCCCCCCTCCAACCTGAGGCATATCTTTATCACTGAGCGCTCAGCCGCAGCTGCGGCAGTAGCAGCAGCAGCATGGGCGGCAGCAACAGGGGGGGTTGCTCCCACAATAGCAGCAGCAGCAGCAGGAGGGAGGGAAGGAGCAGCAGGGCTAGGGACACAGGCAGCAGCAGCAGAAGCAGCAGTAGAGCAAGGAGGAAGTGCATCTGCAGCCGGTGGGGAAGGAGGAGGAGTGGCGCAGTTGGGGAATGCAGCAGCAACGGGCTCTGCAAGAGCAAGAGGGGTGGCTCCTGGACCAAGTCCAGCAGCAGCAGCGCTGGCAATGGGAAACTCCGTGCAAGAATGGAGTAGGACCTATGATGTGCACCGTACACGGCGCGAAATGCAGCGGGCAATAGATGACATGGTGGCCTGGCGGGAGTACATGCTGCAGAGCTGAAGGTCAAAGCTTGGGGGAGAAAGGAGGCACATGTGCTGATGCCGACAATGTTCTTTGTGCCAAAGATTTGAGGGATCAGATTTGCAGGTGTTGAGAGAGTCTGGATGGTTATTAGCCTGGCATAAGTTCTTTTAATGCATAGAGCATAACGAATTATGATGAGCGAGTCAACACAGTTGGGCTGCATCAAAGCTTAGAACCATTAATTGTGGGTATCTGGGACTTTGCAGTAAGGTAAGGGAGAGTGACAGCAGCAGCAGTAGCAGCAGTAGCAAGGGGCTTTGCAAGATTTGAGTGCATTCTGACAGATTGGTAGCTGTTCTTATCTTATGAGCTTTCTTGGGCTTTCTTGGGCTTTTCTGGGACTCTGGTGCTAATGATGGTGTGGGTGGTGTAACACCACATAGCAAGGTCCAACGGAGCCTGTGCCACATCTCTTATGTTATGGCACATCAATAAAACTTGGAACAGCAAAGGCATGCAGCCATGCCTTAGGGTTCTGTTTGTTTTTTCACACTGGTTGTTTATCATGATATAATACTGACGCAGCATTATTCTCCTGAAGCCAGACTAACAAACTGGTTGGAGTCATGTGGCGGATGCTGCACGGCCCTTAAGGCTGTGCAGTAATCTTTCTCAAATAATACTGTTGCAAGATGTTAAGGTGCAGCCGCACCCGAGGCTTTTTGTTCTTTGTTTGCCTGATGGAGGTACTGGTCCTAAATCATAAAGTAGATCTGGTACAAGGTAGTGTTCAGAACTAAGGGACAGTTGCGGGCCACTTTCAGTTTGGAACATGTTGTCCGTTGAGTATCCCCGGGCATCCTGCTGTCAAAATAGGAACGTGTTCTGAGCTTGGCCGTACAGTCAGTCACACCTTAAAATGCTTGTTGGTTGGTTCAGTTGTTGTGGTTTTAACGTATGGATGCTTTGACTTCAGTCCCGTGCCTTTGAAAGTCCCGCACGTGGCATCAGTTTTACCTCAGCTATAAGTCGTTTTGTGCTGTGGCAAGTATCATTGATACACATTAAGTGTGCGGTGCATTAGTTGCTCTGGTGGAGAGGTCTCGTTAAGTTTGATGGGCCATATTTGCCCGCGGCTGGTACGCCGGTCGGCACTGCCGATTAGTTGAGTGGTCTATTCAGTTACGCGGCACGTACACATTACAGTCAATTATGATCTGGGATACTCATAGGAATCGCTGCCAGCCTGAGTCTCTGGTAGGAGCTATCAGTTTCAGCCGGGCCGGCCGGTGGCCGACCCATACAACCAAACACGGCTGCCGGCAAACAAAGCAAACAAACAGTTAAATTGCACTGATCTACATGTACTATTCATACATAGCTATCTGGGAACAAGCTTGTTAACCATGAACAGGCGTGACAAACAAACAAATCGGCTGGTCAAAAGGGTTGCTGGACGGCTGTCAGACCGGACGTACCATCCGATGGACCCAGTGACAAAGGATGGTGACTAACCTCACAATCGGAGTGAAACTGCAGGCATACTGGGTATTGACAGCAGTGGCGCTGCATGGCTGCATAGCCGGCGCATGTGCATGCATTGATCTGCCATCTCATACTGGGGTGTGTGTCTTTAAACAACATTGTTACCAAATGTGAGTCCCACACTAACATCGGGCAATACAGAGCCAAGTAGATCACATCCCATTATCCTCCATGCTAGGTTGTAGTCACAAAAGACTCATAACCTGATGTAGGTACATAGCTGTATGTGAACAAGCTTGTAACACTTGCTCCACAGCTACAACTCATTAGTGCAACCTCAAAGAGACTTATGAACTTCACATTGAACCTACAGAGACCGTGACTAATGCCACCAATGACTAAATTCAAACACAGCTCCCACAGTGCTCAGCAACATCTATCTAGCTCCTTGTTCCAAGCAGGGCTGCCGCTAACACGGTCCCGCCAAATGCCTTCTGCTGCCGCCGCCTCCTGTTGTTGCTGCTGCTGCTTTTGCTGCTGCTGGTGCCGTCATCAACAGGGTTAGTTCGGGTCCTGTGTAGAGGAGCAGCAGGGAATTGCAACTACACTTAGTGGCTGGCAGCTGAAAGAAGAAAGAAGGGGACAATCAGACATTAAAAAGACCTAACGAACTGACAGATGAACATTCGCATGGTTCTAATACAGTGGCCTGGGAAACAACCAGGCAACACCTCATAAGAACCTGTGCGGTGGCTTAGCAGGCACAGGCACATGCACAGAGGCACGGAGAGTGCAGAAAGAACAAGCACTACTTGACCGAAAGTTACAACTCAACTAGCAGCAACATGACATGACATGCCATATCAAAAGCAGAGAGAGGGGAGAGAGAGCGCTACATAAAAGTGAGACAGGCAGACCTGTGTGGGTAGCAGAAGGGGGGCCACAGGGTCATTGCAATTGCAGTGAGAGGCTAGCAGCTGCCGATAAACAAAAAGAAGGAAGAGAGCGCAGTAGCAAGCACGAGAGAGCGAAACACAGGCACAGGTCACACCTCATAAACTATGTGTTTAAGTTTGTGTGTGAAGAGAGAGGGCAGGAGAGAGCAATGCAGAGAAGGTGGGAGAGGAAGAGTAGCCCACCGAGAGCCATGAGAGTACAGGCAGTACAGCACAGGTACTGCTGCCGCTGCCGACCCCGGGGGGCTGCAGTTTCTATGTTTGTACTATTTAAAACCACAGGGGTGCAGGCCCAGACCGCTTGCTCACCATACAGAGCAGGAGCTTCTGTGGATGATGCCTGCAGCTTGTGCAGATGGTCCCCGCAGAGCCGCAGCCCTTCTGCTGCTGCTGCTGGGGTTGGGGCTGGGGCTGGTGTTTGTGGTGTGGTGTGTGGGGGGTGGGGACCTGTGGCACATTAAGGAGGAGAATGAGAGGGGCAGAGCGAGACGTGAAGAGGGCGCGCTGCATGAACCAGTGCATTTATACAAGATCAATTCAATCAATTCAAAAGCAAGACCAGATGCATTCGCATTTACATTTACTGCATTTACAAGATGCTGTGTTGGAAAAATTATGAAGAGAGCAATGCACTGCTACTGTAGGAGAGTGTGAATGCCTCTATACAGAATGGAGAGTGGAGAGAGGGAGAAGGAGAAACTAATTCTGATGTGAGCACAGCAAGATCACTGGTGGAGTACTTCCTGGATCTTGTTTGTTTTGAAACCTTGCGCACATATCAAAAACAAAATAAGGGAAGGAGGAGAGGGCAATGCAAGTCTAGGTGGGGAGCGGAGCCAGCACACTTTACAAGATGCAGCGTGATCACAATGGGAGCAAGCATGCAAGAGCTGCAGCTGCCCCCCAATACCCTAGGCACAGCACTAGCCTGTGTGACAACTAATACCTCCCAAGATACTGCCATCTCCAATCATCCGCTGCTGCTGTACTACCTTTATGACCCCACTCCCTTCTAAACCCCTGCTTACCATTATCAACTCAAGTTGTGCCTGGTTCAGCCCTGCAGGAGATCTGCTACTGCTGCAGCTGCTGCAGCGCAGGAGGGTGAGTGGGTGGTGTCGTCCTCAGCAGGGCCTGGGTGGGGCCTCCTGTGGATGAGCAGAAGGGAGGGCACAGGGGAATGGAAGTTAGGGCCACATACAAAAAGTGTTTTTGCATCTATCCGATTGGTTGTCGTGCATTCATAAAGAGCACGCCACTGCAAACAATTTACATTAGCTTACTCTTCTGTCCGCACACCGAGATCACTGGTGTAGTAGTAGTGATCACCGAGATCACTGCCTGCATTTTATTCACTAGAGCCTTGAGCACGTATCAAAGGGGAAGAGAGAGAGAGAGAGAGGGAGGGAGAGAGAGCGCTGCATACAACTGAGACAGGCAACAGGCATTTGCCATCAATAAACAGTACTAGCATGGAAAGCAGACAGCGCTTTTATGGAGAGAGTGAGAGGGCAGAGAGTGGATCCTGCTGCTGCTGCTCTACACAGGGACACGCAGCGAAAGCGAGAGCAGCACACAGAGAGAGACTGAGAGAGTGGCAATCAGACATAAAGAAAACACGACCTGAGGATATGCTTCCATGAGCATGTCCATTGGGTTGAAATGAATCAAAATCAAATCAAACAAATCAAATTAAATCTGCATGGTTCTAATCCAATTGGACTTAACAACATGCAGTGCCCCTCCTCTCTCCTCCCCTCCCTGCAGCTTGCTTACCATACACAAGACGTTGGAGATGTTGTTGCTGCTGCTTTAGCTGCTGCTGGTTCCACCATAGAGGGGCCCTGCTGTGGGATGTCTTGCCCCTAGGAGTTCCTGTGTACGCGCAATCTAGATGGCTGCTGCTGCTGTACTTTTTGCGCAAGCTCTTTGAGTGCTGCTCTCCGTTCTATCTTCCCATGCTCTATAGTTTCCCGCTGCTGCTGCTGCTGCTGTGCTTGCTCCTTAGAATCTTTCAACTGGTGCTGCTCCTGCCTTTGGTTCGCAGGGCCCCGCCCACTCAGACCTTCTCCTGTCCCACACACACCCTGCCCATCACCATGCTGCCCAGGCCCCTCCTTTCCACCCCTCTCCTGCCCTTCCCTCCCCTTGTTTCCCCCCTCGTCCCCACCGCTCCCCAGGTTCTCTTTGCCACTTCCTCCCCTCACCATAACCTCCCCTTCCCCCAGCTTCTCCTCCTCCCCGAGCCCCGCCTGCTCCCCAGCTCCACGCCCCCCTATCTCCTCATGATGCTCCCCCTCCTCCAGCCCCCCTTCCTCCTCCTCCCCTCGGTGCTCTCCTTCCCGTTCCTCAATCCAGATCATGAGCGCCTCACGGTAATCCACACAGTCCCACTCCTCCACCTCCTCCAAAATCAAATCAGCGAGCACCTTCTCTTTTAAGCTTTCATAGAGGATCTTAAATTTCCCTCCCTCCTTCTGCCCCATTGCACACTGCTGCTGCTGTTGCTGGTCTTGGAGCTGCTGTCTCAATTGTTGTAGTTCAGCAGCGCTGGCTTGGTTCTGTCTCTGCAGTTCTTCTACCTGATGCTGCAGCTGCTCCTGGTCAGGACCATGGTTGGTGGCGGCAGCAGCAGCAGCAGCAGCACCAGCATCACCACCTTCTTCAGCATCAGCCATATGCGCATCCTGTCCAGCCCCACCCTCCTCCTCCAGAGGAGCTGCAGCCCTTTGTCGTGCAGCTGCAGCTGCACCAGTTCCTCCAGCCCCCTGCTCTTCTTCTCCCCCTCTGACTGCTGCTGCTTGTGCCTGCTCGAGCCATACTGCTGCTGCTGCTGCTGCTATTGCTGCTTGCAGAGGGTTTATGGTGACTGCCTGGTTCTTCACCGTCTTCTTTGCATAGGCATAGAGCAGGTTCCTGGGCAGAACAAATTGCACAGGACAGTGGTGCTTCAGAGGATGCCAAACATGTGGCACCAGTGTCAACTACATGCATTGCCAAAAGTTGACACAAATCAGCATGAGCCGCACCCGAAAACGAAATACCCCTGCGACTGAACTGGACCTTTCTGAAGCATGCACAACATTTGGTTGCAGGTGCCATTCTCATCATTTGTGCCAGCTCGGAGTGCTCATTAAATCTGCTAAGAGATACCACTGCACAGCCATGCAGGCCGTGCAGCACCCACCACATAACTCCAACCAGTTTGTTAATGTGTAGTGAGAGATACAACGATTCTGAGAGCTGAGGCGTAAGAGCCGGAGACAATCAGACAGAAAGAAACATAGAGAACATGCCTTATGCATGAAAAACACAGGATAAAATGACGTCAAGACCATCAATTTGGTGACTTGTCTCATGAGGAACCGGTTGAAGTTCCTAGATGCCATGAAGTATCTCGCGTCTGCTTGGTTTCAAATCAAAGCAGCTTTTTTGGAAAGTCCAAAACACTGCACATGCTGGAGCCACGTGGTTCTTTTGGACAGTTGCCAAGACCTTGACACTACCAACTTCACACCTTACACACCTGTCTGTTGCATCCATCTTCCATATCCAGTCCATGACATCGTCCCACGTTGTGTACGGCTCCTGTTGCTGGCACATCAACTTGCATGCCATGTCAAGCACATGCCACCACGCTGGCACAGCTTCCTTAAGATTGATGGCACCCACATCTGCCGTCCACCTAAAGAAGGCCTTGAACAGAAAGGGCTTTTTGAGGATAGGCATGGGGTTTTGATATGTGAAGCTGACGTCGTGCACAAGGTCAGCATGGAACAACATGCACGCACGATGCGTAGACCGTCTGAATTGGCTGCCCTGGGGTCCGTCTAACACGCCTACGATCATCCCAAGCCATGATCCAATGTGCTCCCCCGGCTGCTGGCAGCGTTGCACCTTACTTAAGCTCCTCCATGGGCGGTTCGGTAGGAGTGGAACCCTTCTAGAAGTGTCACCCAGACACTCCTTGGTTGGGAACCCTCATCTCCAGAGCGACTGAAGCTCTGGACGATGGCCCGCTGAGCTCAGCGTGGTCGATTACATGGCTTGCACTGCTGCCAGGGGCCATCGCAGATAGGCGGGGAGCTCTTCCAAACATCTGGCCACAGGGTGCCCCGCCACCATGGGAGTGCTTGGGTGTGCTGCAGATCGATGGCTGGACTTGTGCCTGGACTCGTCCGCTGAGTGGCCCCTCGGCTGGTGCCCCGTGACGGAGCCCCTGAAGGAGGCCATGCTGACTAGGCGTCATCGATGACGTTAAACCCAGGCCCTTGTGCCCTAGTATACCCCTGTCCCGTGATTAAGCTGGCTGCAGCCTCACAGCCCTTGATGGTTGACTGCACTTGCACTTCAGGCGGTACCGAGTGCCACAAGTACTGCTGGCATCTTCGCAGGAAGCAAGCGCCCCTGATTCCAGCAGCGCGCATTGAGTCCTCCTCATTCCTTTCTCTGGCTCGTGCTGCACCTCTATGCTATCCCATGCATAATCCGCGCAACCGCCAGCAGGTGGTGATGGCCACACGTCACTCTTGCAGGCAACTTTCCAAATGATCAATGCATGTTATGTACTCTCTTAATAGCACCCTTAAAGGCTGCGGTGCAGTCCCCAAGATGTAGGGCGGCACATGCAGCCTCGGGACTCGCTCTTGATCGTGGCGGTTTGAGAGACGATCGAACTTTGCTACCTCCCATCCACACATGCCGCTCGATGGACCACAGAGGCTGTTTCATTGCCCTTCCACGCTTGCCGCACTGAGCCTCCTACGCAGCAGGCCCATTTGCATGGCACCTTCGAAGGAGCACCAGCAGCACTGGCCCCTGCCTGGAACCTTGCTGGATCCAGGCCGTTAGCCGCATTCAGGTGAGCAAGCAGAGGCAGAGCATAAGACGGGGCTCCTTCCCAACATAGCTGCAACAGCTACCGCTATGACAGCAGATTCCAGCTGCAAGGAGCAACAGTAAGCAGCAGCAGCAGTCTGCTAATGTGGTAGATCAGATGCAAGGACCACTCGTACCTGCACATCCCAAGCATCAGATTCCAAACCGCTAAGTTACACAGCCGGCGGTTGCTTCCTTCCAGCAAGATGTATGCCTGGAGCTGCTGTGACATGTGCTCTTTGACATTTCCTGCTTGTGATGCTTTACGCCTTGCCATGCGCATGCGAGGAAGCCTTCCATTTGGCGCGAAGGTCTTCCCTAAACCCTAAACTAGGTCGCCCAGGCTGCACTATCAGCTGCTGCTGCTGCTGGGTATGTCCCTGCTGCTGCTAATACTGGTACGGGTGGAGGCGCTGTCACAGCAAGCAGGGTCGGTTCGAGCTCTGGCCCTGCTGATGCAGCTGCCTTTGCAGCTGCTGGTGCTGGCAGGGGTGCAAGTACTGCAGCTGGAACTGGCTTCTCCTTTGAGGGTCCCCAGCTGCAGTTTGCTATCCCTGTAACCTTTCGACCCACTACTGTTCCCACTGTTCTGCTGTCCCAATCACAGAAGCATGCGCCGTTCTGGATACAGTACCGCCAGCTTTCACCACAATGCAGAACTGAGCGGGAGAGCTACTTGAAGTGGGCCGGGGAGCGGGGAAGGCTGGACAGGCCGAAGGCATACAGGAGGGCGGTGGAGCAGCCAACCCTGGACAAGGATAGTGATTGTATCTTTGGCTTCTTTGGCTCCCTTTGTGTGGGGGGCCAATGCACTCCACAGGACCTCAGCTTCTCCCTGTTTGGCAATGCCACTTACATTGCCTACTGGGTTGGCTACTTGGTGGCAAGGGGTGCAAGTGCTGGTCACTTGCGCAACAACATCAAAGTGCCTAAGAAGGTCCTAGCCTGGATGAAGTCATGCATAGACCGCCAGCAGCAGCAGCAGCAGCAGATGCAGATACAGCACCTCGTCCTCAAGCAGCAGCAGCAGCAGCAGCAGCAGCCGTCGCTGCCTCAGGCCCAGCAGCAGCAGCTACAGCAGCAGACAAGACAGCTACAGCAGCAGCAGCAGCAGAGCTTCACACAGAGAGCTGTCCTGACAGAGGTGGAGAGCTGGGTGGCAAGTTTGCTGGCCCAATCAGAAGAGCTGGGGGGTCCTCCAACATTTAGGTCTGTGAGGGAGAACTTGCCGCCGGCAGTTGAGGTGGTGAAGTGGCAGCATGGGGTAGAAGTGGAGACCCTGTCCAAATGTGATGAGGCGGAACGCATGTGGGGGAAGGACAGGTGTAACAGGGGAGCAGCCCGAGCACTACATGACACATGCTTGCTTAGCCTGTTGGAAGGGTATGGGCCCCCTCCTAGGCTAGAGTGTGTGTACACATGTATACATCCTGCCTACGTGGGGAAGGTGGCCTGTGAGGATTCCGACTGCAAAACAGCTGGCTGCAGAGGGAACAGGTTGGAGTACACGGACCTCACGAAGACTGGGCTGGTGGTGATCTTCCCCCACCACAAGACAGAGGACGGTCTCGAGTACCCCATCCAGTGGCAGATCACCTCCCCAAGACAGCTGTGGCTGCTTCTAAAGTACCTGGGATCAGATGCACACTCCTTACTAACATGCGAGACAGACTGCCGGAGGTTGTTTGTCACAAAAACAGGTCTGCGTATGCTAGCATGCCATCTGACTGGATGGTGGCATGACATGGAGGTAGTGCACCAGGCTCCTTGGGTGCAAAGAGGTCTCAGGTTCCCCCCCTCCAACCTGAGGCATATCTTTATCACTGAGCGCTCAGCCGCAGCTGCGGCAGTAGCAGCAGCAGCATGGGCGGCAGCAACAGGGGGGGTTGCTCCCACAATAGCAGCAGCAGCAGCAGGAGGGAGGGAAGGAGCAGCAGGGCTAGGGACACAGGCAGCAGCAGCAGAAGCAGCAGTAGAGCAAGGAGGAAGTGCATCTGCAGCCGGTGGGGAAGGAGGAGGAGTGGCGCAGTTGGGGAATGCAGCAGCAACGGGCTCTGCAAGAGCAAGAGGGGTGGCTCCTGGACCAAGTCCAGCAGCAGCAGCGCTGGTAATGGGAAACTCCGTGCAAGAATGGAGTAGGACCTATGATGTGCACCGTACACGGCGCGAAATGCAGCGGGCAATAGATGACATGGTGGCTTGGCGGGAGTACATGCTGCAGAGCTGAAGGTCAAAGCTTGGGTGAGAAAGGAGGCACATGTGCTGATGCCGACAATGTTCTTTGTGCCAAAGATTTGAGGGATCAGATTTGCAGGTGTTGAGAGAGTCTGGATGGTTATTAGCCTGGCATAAGTTCTTTTAATGCATAGAGCATAACGAATTATGATGAGCGAGTCAACACAGTTGGGCTGCATCAAAGCTTAGAACCATGAATTGTGGGTATCTGGGACTTTGCAGTAAGGTAAGGCAGAGTGACAGCAGCAGCAGTAGCAGCAGTAGCAAGGGGCTTTGCAAGATTTGATTGCATTCTGACAGATTGGTAGCTGTTCTTATCTTATGAGCTTTCTTGGGCTTTCTTGGGCTTTTCTGGGACTTTGGTGCTAATGATGGTGTGGGTGGTGTAACACCACATAGCAAGGTCCAACGGAGCCTGTGCCACATCTCTTATGTTATGGCACATCAATAAAACTTGGAACAGCAAAGGCATGCAGCCATGCCTTAGGGTTCTGTTTGTTTTTTCACACTGGTTGTTTATCATGATATAATACTGACGCAGCATTATTCTCCTGAAGCCAGACTAACAAACTGGTTGGAGTCATGTGGCGGATGCTGCACGGCCCTTAAGGCTGTGCAGTAATCTTTCTCAAATAATACTGTGTTGCAAGATGTTAAGGTGCAGCCGCACCCGAGGCTTTTTGTTCTTTGTTTGCCTGATGGGGCAGCTCCTGGGGTTGATGGTATCGCAGCGCCTATGCTAAAGCTCAGTGGGACCATGCTGAAATGGTTGCACAGGGTCATTGTGGCGGTGTGGGAGTCAGGGAAAGCGCCAGTGGAGTGGAAACGTGCACTGTTGGTGGCACTGTATAAAGGCAAAGGAGAGCGCAAAGTGAGAGATAGCTATAGGGGGATAAGCTTGCTAAGTATACCGGGGAAGGTGTATGTCTTGGTCATTTTGGCTAAGATCAGTTCTCATATCGATGCACAACTGCTTGATAACCAGTCTGCTTTTAGGAAGGGGAGGGGCCTCACTGATGCTCGGTTCACCATACGCCAGGTCATCTCTAAGTCTGTAGCATTCGATCAGCCTCTATTCATGGCTTTTGTGGATTTGCGTAAGGCATATGATTCTGTACCGCGAGACACGCTATGGCGCATCCTGCATGTGTACGGGGTACACACAAAGCTGATAGAGTTGCTGATGGACTTGCATACTGGCACACAGGCTGCTGTTAGGATGGGTGGTGTGGTGTCTGAGTGGTTTGATGTGCATGGCGGGGTGCGGCAGGGATGTGTCATTGCTCCCTTGCTGTTCAACATCTACATGGACTTTGTGGTTCGGCAGGCAATGGCTCAGATGCCGGAGGGATGTGGGGTGAAGCTAGCCTATCATGCAGATGGGAAACTTGAGCGTGATGGGTGTGGTAGTGGTGGGTGTGTGGAGCTGTTGTCTGTTCTGTTGTATGCAGATGATATGGTGTTGCTAAGTCCCAGCAGGGAGGAGTTGGTGGTCATGCTGCAGGTGATGGACAAGGTTGCTGCTAGTCTTGGGTTGCGCATCAATGCAAGCAAGACTGAGATCTTGTCCATTGACAAGGATTGGAAGGAGGGGGATGTGCCAGTGCAGCAAGGACCAGAGGTGGTTATCAGTGAGGGTGTGGTAAAAGAGGTGTCACAGTTCAAGTACTTGGGAAGTGTGCTTGTGACTGATGGCAGGTTGGATGTGGAGTTGAATATCAGGAGGGGTAAGGCTGTGGGGAGGTTTAAGCAGTTTGAAAAGATGTGGGGTACCAAGCATCTGTCATTGGCTACGAAGGTGAAGTGTTACAAGGCATATGTGTTGCCAATTCTGCTGTTCGGGAGTGAGTGTTGGTCCCTGACCAAAGTGCAATCGCAAAAGCTTGAGCGGGTGCACTCTAGCTGCCTTAGGAGCATCCTGGGGGTCAGGCTGTCAGATCGGCACACCAATGAGCATATCAGGAAATCATGTGGGGTAGCCACCTTGTCAGCATACATCACAGCAAATAGGCTGAGGTGGCTGGGGCATGTGGGCCGCATGGAGGAGGGCAGGTTGCCGCATATTGCGTTGTTCTCTTCATTACATGGTGACATGACGAGGCCAGTGGGTAGGCCTCGCCATACCTGGGAGAAATGCGTGTGTGCAGATCTGAAGGTGCTTGGTCAAGATGAGGGGAGCTGGGAGGCTTCATGTCAGATTAAGAGTGCTTGGAGGAAGAGGTTGTGGGATCTTACGCACCCTTGGGAAAGCCAACGGTTAGTGAGGTGTAGAAGGCGCACTAAGCAAGCTATTGATAAGCATGTGGAGCGCTATGTGGTGCCTTTCAGTGGCTGGGAGGATGGTGGTTCACCAGTACCTAGGTGGTGGGAGCCACCTCCAGCCCCTACTAGGGTGGTGCTTGATCCTGCTGCCTCCCCGCCACCCATGTGTGATGGAAGTGGAGCAGGTTTTGGGTTTTAGTGGTGGTGTTTGTTTCCCCTTGGTGTGCACGCCGTTGCATCTTGCCTCAGCTTGTGTGTGGCAAATCCACCATCGGTTGTGTGGCTTCGTGATTGTGATCAGGAGCCTTGTGTTTGTGGCCTAGGTTTGTTTGGCCATTGGCATTGCTGGTCTTGCGTTTTGATTGATTGATTGATTGATTGCCTGATGGAGGTACTGGTCCTTAATCATAAAGTAGATCTGGTACAAGGTAGTGTTCAGAACTAAGGGACAGTTGCGGGCCACTTTCAGTTTGGAACATGTTGTCCGTTGAGTATCCCCGGGCATCGTGCTGTCAAAATAGGAACGTGTTCTGAGCTTGGCCGTACAGTCAGTCACACCTTAAAATGCTTGTTTGTTGGTTCAGTTGTTGTGGTTTTAACGTATGGATGCTTTGACTTCAGTCCCGTGCCTTTGAAAGTCCTGCACGTGGCATCAGTTTTACCTCAGCTATAAGTCGTTTTGTGCTGTGGCAAGTATCATTGATACACATTAAGTGTGCGGTGCATTAGTTGCTCTGGTGGAGAGGTCTCGTTAAGTTTGATGGGCCATATTTGATGGGTTCGGGTCTGTGGATGTATGATGTGTTATGCATTTCTATACCCTACGGTGTATGTGTGTGTGCCCCGCTTGGAATATTGTTAGCATACGTATGTGTCCCAGTTTTTGGATGGTGGCATGTGACATGCTTTTTTCTGGGTGTGGGCTGTGCAGTGGTCTCTCTTAACATGTTTGTAAGATGATGCTGGCGTTTTTGTTGTGGCTTGATTGGCAGTGAGGGCACTTAGTACTACCCTAGTCAGCAGCTCATAGTACGGCTGTGCTCCAAGGCCTGATTATCATCATGCCTGAGCTGTGCTGCTTATGGGAGAGCCAGTATGCAGCTGAGTGGGGGCAATAGATTGCATGATGGCTGAGTTGCTTGAGACTAGATAGGGCTCGAGCTGCACCCTAGAGATTTGCAGCTATGTGATGAGAATCTAGGTTAGAACGTATGGCAATTTTTGCTATGGTATACCTTGGATAATAATAACAACAGTGACAAGCTCTGCTGATCGCTGAAGTCCGTATGAACCGATCAGACGTCCCGTTGCTGATGGGTGGGGTAGTCAGCAGGTCCGGGTGCAGAGCTACTTCGAGCTGGCCAGTGGGCCCCAGGCTCGCAGCACAAGGTCAGCATGGAACAACATGCACGCACGATGCGTAGACCGTCTGAATTGGCTGCCCTGGGGTCCGTCTAACACGCCTACGATCATCCCAAGCCATGATCCAATGTTCTCCCCCGGCTGCTGGCAGCGTTGCACCTTACTTAAGCTCCTCCATGGGCGGTTCGGTAGGAGTGGAACCCTTCTAGAAGTGTCACCCAGACATCCTTGGTTGGGAACCCTCATCTCCAGAGCGACTGAAGCTCTGGACGATGGCCCGCTGAGCTCAGCGTGGTCGATTACATGGCTTGCACTGCTGCCAGGGGCCATCGCAGATAGGCGGGGAGCTCTTCCAAACATCTGGCCACAGGGTGCCCCGCCACCATGGGAGTGCTTGGGTGTGCTGCAGATCGATGGCTGGACTTGTGCCTGGACTCGTCCGCTGAGTGGCCCCTCGGCTGGTGCCCCGTGACGGAGCCCCTGAAGGAGGCCATGCTGACTAGGCGTCATCGATGACGTTAAACCCAGGCCCTTGTGCCCTAGTATACCCCTGTCCCGTGATTAAGCTGGCTGCAGCCTCACAGCCCTTGATGGTTGACTGCACTAGCACTTCAGGCGGTACCGAGTGCCACAAGTACTGCTGGCATCTTCGCAGGAAGCAAGCGCCCCTGATTCCAGCAGCGCGCATTGAGTCCTCCTCATTCCTTTCTCTGGCTCGTGCTGCACCTCTATGCTATCCCATGCATAATCTGCGCAACCGCCAGCAGGTGGTGATGGCCACACGTCACTCTTGCAGGCAGCTTTCCAAATGATCAATGCATGTTATGTACTCTCTTAATAGCACCCTTAAAAGCTGCGGTGCAGTCCCCAAGATGTAGGGCGGCACATGCAGCCTCGGGACTCGCTCTTGATCGTGGCGGTTTGAGAGACGATCGAACTTTGCTACCTCCCATCCACACATGCCGCTCGATGGACCACAGAGGCTGTTTCATTGCCCTTCCACGCTTGCCGCACTGAGCCTCCTACGCAGCAGGCCCATTTGCATGGCACCTACGAAGGAGCACCAGCAGCACTGGCCCCTGCCTGGAACCTTGCTGGATCCAGGCCGTTAGCCGCATTCAGGTGAGCAAGCAGAGGCAGAGCATAAGACGGGGCTCCTTCCCAACATAGCTGCAACAGCTACCGCTATGACAGCAGATTCCAGCTGCAAGGAGCAACAGTAAGCAGCAGCAGCAGTCTGCTAATGTGGTGTGTCTGCGGCATTGCATTCTGCACCCAGGACTGACGGAATCCACAGCTGTATGCTCCTGAGCGTAGACAAGACCCAAAACTGTGCACTCATGCTGCTGAATCGCCATAGGAGCTCCCCCAGGGCTTGGCAGCGTAGATCAGATGCAAGGACCACTCGTACCTGCACATCCCAAGCATCAGATTCCAAACCGCTAAGTTACACAGCCGGCGGTTGCTTCCTTCCAGCAAGATGTATGCCTGGAGCTGCTGTGACATGTGCTCTTTGACATTTCCTGCTTGTGATGCTTTACGCCTTGCCATGCGCATGCGAGGAAGCCTTCCATTTGGCGCGAAGGTCTTCCCTAAACCCTAAACCCTAAACCCTAAACCCTAAAACCTAAAACCTAAACTAGTTTACAAAACAACCAAGGGTTTACAAGACAACCAAATGTTGACAAGACAACCAATTGTTTACAAGACAGCCAAAGGTTTACAAGACAACCAAAGGCATACAAGACATTTAAAGGTTTAAAAGACAGCCAAAGGTTTACAAGACAACCAGTTGTTTACAAGACAGCCAAATGTTTACAAGACAGCCAATTGGTTACACGACAACCAAAGGTTTTTAAGACAACCAATTGTTTTCAAGAGAACCAAATGTTTACACGACAACCAAAGGTTTACAAGACAACTAAAGGTTTACAAGACAGCCCAGGGTTTACAACACAACCAAGGGTTTACAAGACAACCAAGGGTTGACAGGACAACCAATTGTTTACAAGACAGCCATATAATTTCAAAACAGCCAATTGGTTACAAGACAACCAAAGGTCTACACGACAGCCAAAGGTTTACAAGACAGCCAAAGGTTTACAAAACAACCAAAGGTTTACAGGACAACCAAAGGCAAACAAGACAGCCAAAGGCATACAAGACAGCCAAAGGTTTACAAGAGAGCCAAAGGTTTACAAGATAGCCAATTGTTTACAAACAGCCAAGGGCTTACAAGACAACAAAAGGGTTACAAGACAACCAAAGATTTACAAGACAGCCAAGGGTTTACAAGACAACCAAGGGTTTACAAGACAACCAATTGTTTACAGGACAACCAATTGTTTACAAGACAGCCAATTGTTTACAAGACAACCAATTGTTTACAGGACAACCAATTGTTTACAAGACAGCCAATTGTTTACAAGACAGCCAATCGCTTACAAGACAACCAATTGTTTACAAGACAGCCAAAGGTTTACAAGACAACCAAAGGCAAACACGACAGCCAAAGGCATACAGGACATCTAAAGATTTAAAAAACAGCCAAAGGTTTACAAGACAACCAGTTGTTTACAAGACAACCAAATGTTTACAAGACAGCCAATTGGTTACACGACAACCAAATGTTTACAAGACAGCCAATTGTTTTCAAGACAGCCAAATGTTTACACGACAGCCAAAGGTTTACAAGACAGCCAATTGTTTTCAAGACAACCAAATGTTTACAAGACAGCCAATTATTTACAAGACAACCAAATGTTTACAAGACAACCAATTGTTTTCAAGCCAGCCAAATGTTTACAAGACAGCCAAAGGTTTACACGACAACCAAAGGTTTACAAGACAACCAAAGGTTTACCAGACAACCAAATGTTTACAAAACCATTAAAGGTTTATAAGACAGCCAAAGGTTTACAAGATAGCCAATTGTTTACAAACAACCAAGGGCTTACGAGACAACCAAAGGTTTCCAAGACAACTAAAGGTTTACAAGACAGCCAAAGGTTTACAAAACAACCAAAGGTCTACAAGACAACCAGTTGTTTACAAGACAGCCAAAGGTTTACAAGACAGCCAATTGTTTACAAACAGCCAAGGGCTTACAAGACATTTAAAGGTTTATAAGACACCCAAAGGTTTACAAGACAGCCAAAGGTTTACAAGACAGCCAAAGGTTTACACGACAACCAAAGGTTTACAAGACAACAAATTGTTTTCAAGACAGCCAAGGGTTTACAAGACAACCAAGGGTTTACAAGACAACCAATTGTTTTCAAAACAACCAAATGTTTACAAGACAACCAATTGGTTACAACACAACCAAAGGTTTACAAGATAGCCAAGGGTTTACAAGACAACCAAAGGTTTACAAGACAACCAAAGGCAAACAAGACAGCCAAAGGCATACAAGACATCTAAAGGTTTACAAGACAGCCAAAGGTTTACAAGACAACCAGTTGTTTTCAAGACAGCCAAATGTTTACAAGACAGTCAATTAGCTACACGACAACCAAAGGTTTACAAGACAGCCAAAGGTTTACAAAACAACCAAGGGTTTACAAGACAACCAAGGGTTTACAAGACAACCAATTGTTTAAAAGACAACCAAATGTTGACAAGACAACCAATTGTTTACAAGACAGCCAAAGGTTTTCAAGACAACCAAAGGCAAACACGACAGCCAAAGGCATACAAGACATCTAAACGTTTAAAAGACAGCCAAAGGTTTACAAGACAACCAGTTGTTTACAAGACAGCCAAATGTTTACAAGACAGCCAATTGGTTACACGACAACCAAAGGTTTTTAAGACAGCCAATTGTTTTCAAGACAACCAAATGTTTACACGACAGCCAAAGGTTTACAAGACAACCAAAGGTTTACAAGACAGCCAAGGGTTTACAACACAACCAAGGGTTTACATGACAACCAAGGGTTGACAGGACAACCAATTGTTTACAAGACAGCCATATATTTACAAGACAGCCAATTGGTTACAAGACAACCAAAGGTCTACAAGACAGCCAAAGGTTTACAAGACAGCCAAAGGTTTACAAGACAACCAAAGGTTTAAAGGACAACCAAAGGCAAACAAGACAGCCAAAGGCATACAAGACAGCCAAAGGCATACAAGACAGCCAAAGGTTTACAAGAGAGCCAAAGGTTTACAAGATAGCCAATTGTTTTCAAACAGCCAAGGGCTTACAAGACAACCAAAGGGTTACAAGACAACCAAAGATTTACAAGACAGCCAAGGGTTTACAAGACAACCAAGGGTTTACAAGACAACCAAATGTTTACAGGACAACCAATTGTTTATAAGACAGCCAATTGTTTACAAGACAACCAATTGTTTACAGGACAACCAATTGTTTACAAGACAGCCAATTGTTTACAAGACTGCCAATCGCTTACAAGACAACCAATTATTTACAAGACAGCCAAAGGTTTACAAGACAACCAGTTGTTTACAAGACAACCAAATGTTTACACGACAGCCAATTGGTTACACGACAACCAAAGGTTTACAAGACAACCAATTGTTTACAAGACAACCAAATGTTTACAAGACAACCAATTGGTTACAAGACAACCAAAGGTTTACAAGATAGCCAAGGGTTTACAAGACAACCAAAGGTTTACAAGACATCTAAAGATTTAAAAAACAGCCAAAGGTTTACAAGACAAACATTTGTTTTCAAGACAGTCAAAAGTTTACAAGACAGTCAAAAGTTTACAAGACAATCAAAAGTTTACAAGACAGCCAATTGGTTACACGACAACCAAAGGTTTACAAGACAACCAATTGTTTTCAAGACAGCCAAATGTTTACAAGACAGCCAAAGGTTTACCAGACAACCAAAGGTTTACAATACAACCAAAGGTCTACAAGACAGCCAAGGGTTTACAACACAACCAAGGGTTTACAAGACAACCAAGGGTTTACAAGACAACCAATTATTTACAAGACAACCAAATGTTTACAAGACAACCAATTGGTTACAAGACACCCAAAGGTTTACAAGACAGCCAAGGGTTTACAAGACAACCAGTTGTTTTCAAGACAGCCAAATGTTTACAAGACAGTCAATTAGCTACACGACAACCAAAGGTTTACAAGACAGCCAAAGGTTTACAAAACAACCAAGGGTTTACAAGACAACCAAGGGTTTACAAGACAACCAATTGTTTAAAAGACAACCAAATGTTGACAAGACAACCAATTGTTTACAAGACAGCCAAAGGTTTTCAAGACAACCAAAAGCAAACACGACAGCCAAAGGCATACAAGACATCTAAACGTTTAAAAGACAGCCAAAGGTTTACAAGACAACCAGTTGTTTACAAGACAGCCAAATGTTTACAAGACAGCCAATTGGTTACACGACAACCAAAGGTTTTTAAGACAGCCAATTGTTTTCAAGACAACCAAATGTTTACACGACAGCCAAAGGTTTACAAGACAACCAAAGGTTTACAAGACAGCCAAGGGTTTACAACACAACCAAGGGTTTACATGACAACCAAGGGTTGACAGGACAACCAATTGTTTACAAGACAGCCATATATTTACAAGACAGCCAATTGGTTACAAGACAACCAAAGGTCTACAAGACAGCCAAAGGTTTACAAGACAGCCAAAGGTTTACAAGACAACCAAAGGTTTAAAGGACAACCAAAGGCAAACAAGACAGCCAAAGGCATACAAGACAGCCAAAGGCATACAAGACAGCCAAAGGTTTACAAGAGAGCCAAAGGTTTACAAGATAGCCAATTGTTTTCAAACAGCCAAGGGCTTACAAGACAACCAAAGGGTTACAAGACAACCAAAGATTTACAAGACAGCCAAGGGTTTACAAGACAACCAAGGGTTTACAAGACAACCAAATGTTTACAGGACAACCAATTGTTTATAAGACAGCCAATTGTTTACAAGACAACCAATTGTTTACAGGACAACCAATTGTTTACAAGACAGCCAATTGTTTACAAGACTGCCAATCGCTTACAAGACAACCAATTATTTACAAGACAGCCAAAGGTTTACAAGACAACCAAAGGCAAACAAGACAGCCAAAGGCATACAAGACATCTAAAGATTAAAAAACAGCAAAAAGGTTTACTAGACAACCAGTTGTTTACAAGACAACCAAATGTTTACACGACAGCCAATTGGTTACACGACAACCAAAGGTTTACAAGACAACCAATTGTTTACAAGACAACCAAATGTTTACAAGACAACCAATTGGTTACAAGACAACCAAAGGTTTACAAGATAGCCAAGGGTTTACAAGACAACCAAAGGTTTACAAGACATCTAAAGATTTAAAAAACAGCCAAAGGTTTACAAGACAAACATTTGTTTTCAAGACAGTCAAAAGTTTACAAGACAGTCAAAAGTTTACAAGACAGCCAATTGGTTACACGACAACCAAAGGTTTACAAGACAACCAATTGTTTTCAAGACAGCCAAATGTTTACAAGACAGCCAAAGGTTTACCAGACAACCAAAGGTTTACAATACAACCAAAGGTCTACAAGACAGCCAAGGGTTTACAACACAACCAAGGGTTTACAAGACAACCAAGGGTTTACAAGACAACCAATTATTTACAAGACAACCAAATGTTTACAAGACAACCAATTGGTTACAAGACACCCAAAGGTTTACAAGACAGCCAAGGGTTTACAAGACAACCAAAGGTTTACAAGACACCCAAAGGTTTACAAAACCATTAAAGGTTTATAACACAGCCAAAGGTTTACAAGATAGCCAATTGTTTACAAACAACCAAGGGCTTACGAGACAACCAAAGGTTTACAAGACAACCAAAGGTTTACAAGACAGCCAAATGTTTACAAAACAACTAAAGGTTTACAAACAACCAGTTGTTTACAAGACAGCCAAATGTTTTCAAGACAGCCAAGGGTTTACAAGACAGGCAAAAGTTTACAAGACAACCAAATGTTTGCAAGACAGCCAAATGTTTACAAGACAGCCAAGGGTTTACAAGACAACCAAGGGTTTACAAGACAACAAAGGGTTGACAGGACAACCAATTGTTTACAAGACAACCATATATTTACAAGACAGCCAATTGGTTACAAGACAACCAAAGGTTTACAATCAATCAATCAATCAAAACGCAAGACAAGCAATGCCAATGGCCAAACAAACCTAGGCCACAAACACAAGGCTCCTGATCACAATCACGAAGCCACACAACCGATGGTGGATTTGCCACACACAAGCTGAGGCTAGATGCAACGGCGTGCACACCAAGGGGAAACAAACACCACCACTAAAACCCAAAACCTGCTCCACTTCCATCACACATGGGTGGCGGGGAGGCAGCAGGATCAAGCACCACCCTAGTAGGGGCTGGAGGTGGCTCCCACCACCTAGGTACTGGTGAACCACCATCCTCCCAGCCACTGAAAGGCACCACATAGCGCTCCACATGCTTATCAATAGCTTGCTTAGTGCGCCTTCTACACCTCACTAACCGTTGGCTTTCCCAAGGGTGCGTAAGATCCCACAACCTCTTCCTCCAAGCACTCTTAATCTGACATGAAGCCTCCCAGCTCCCCTCATCTTGACCAAGCACCTTCAGATCAGCACACACGCATTTCTCCCAGGTATGGCGAGGCCTACCCACTGGCCTCGTCATGTCACCATGTAATGAAGAGAACAACGCAATATGCGGCAACCTGCCCTCCTCCATGCGGCCCACATGCCCCAGCCACCTCAGCCTATTTGCTGTGATGTATGCTGACAAGGTGGCTACCCCACATGATTTCCTGATATGCTCATTGGTGTGCCGATCTGACAGCCTGACCCCCAGGATGCTCCTAAGGCAGCTAGAGTGCACCCGCTCAAGCTTTTGCGATTGCACTTTGGTCAGGGACCAACACTCACTCCCGAACAGCAGAATTGGCAACACATATGCCTTGTAACACTTCACCTTCGTAGCCAATGACAGATGCTTGGTACCCCACATCTTTTCAAACTGCTTAAACCTCCCCACAGCCTTACCCCTCCTGATATTCAACTCCACATCCAACCTGCCATCAGTCACAAGCACACTTCCCAAGTACTTGAACTGTGACACCTCTTTTACCACACCCTCACTGATAACCACCTCTGGTCCTTGCTGCACTGGCACATCCCCCTCCTTCCAATCCTTGTCAATGGACAGGATCTCAGTCTTGCTTGCATTGATGCGCAACCCAAGACTAGCAGCAACCTTGTCCATCACCTGCAGCATGACCACCAACTCCTCCCTGCTGGGACTTAGCAACACCATATCATCTGCATACAGCAGAACAGACAACAGCTCCACACACCCACCACTACCACACCCATCACGCTCAAGTTTCCCATCTGCATGATAGGCTAGCTTCACCCCACATCCCTCCGGCATCTGAGCCATTGCCTGCCGAACCACAAAGTCCATGTAGATGTTGAACAGCAAGGGAGCAATGACACATCCCTGCCGCACCCCGCCATGCACATCAAACCACTCAGACACCACACCACCCATCCTAACAGCAGCCTGTGTGCCAGTATGCAAGTCCATCAGCAACTCTATCAGCTTTGTGTACCCCGTACACATGCAGGATGCGCCATAGCGTGTCTCGCGGTACAGAATCATATGCCTTACGCAAATCCACAAAAGCCATGAATAGAGGCTGATCGAATGCTACAGACTTAGAGATGACCTGGCGTATGGTGAACAGAGCATCAGTGAGGCCCCTCCCCTTCCTAAAAGCAGACTGGTTATCAAGCAGTTGTGCATCGATATGAGAACTGATCTTAGCCAAAATGACCAAGACATACACCTTCCCCGGTATACTTAGCAAGCTTATCCCCCTATAGCTATCTCTCACTTTGCGCTCTCCTTTGCCTTTATACAGTGCCACCAACAGTGCACGTTTCCACTCCACTGGCGCTTTCCCTGACTCCCACACCGCCACAATGACCCTGTGCAACCATTTCAGCATGGTCCCACTGAGCTTTAGCATAGGCGCTGCGATACCATCAACCCCAGGAGCTGCCCCATTACGACAGGCAAAGACAGCTTCTTCAACCTCCTGCACAGTAGGTGGCTGAGCTGCTGCTTCACTCTGCTGGTTTGCACCTTGCCCTGCCTCCATCTTCTGCACTAACTCCTCAATGGTCTGCTGCATTTGCTGGTCGAGCTTGGCAGGGCAGTTGAGGACATCAGCAAAGTGCTCAGCAAAGCACTTCACCACCTCCTCCCTGCTTTGGAACAGCTGCTTGCCATCAGCACCCCCTAGCACAGCTGTAGGAGCAGCAGAGCTACTGCCCTGCTGCTCCTTGAAGATCCGCTGGACATGCTTGTGGAACACGGCTAGATTACCAGCTTTTAGAGCATGTTCCGCAAACAGCGCTTGCTGCTTGAAGTACCGCTCCTGATCCTTCTTAACCGCTCGCCTAGCAGCATTATTGGCCTCCCTGTAATCTGCCCTGGTAGCATCATAAGGAGAGGACAGCACCGCTGCATGTGCTGCATGTTTCCGCTCAATCTTCTGCAAGGTCGCATCGGATATAGCGAAATCTCGGCGCCGCTGCTGAGGCTTGAGGTTTAGACCAGCCTTATGGGCTGCTTGGCTGGCTGCCGCTGTTAGCTGTGTCCATTCGTCTTGTGCGCTCTGCAACTGAGCCCCTACCAGACGGCTGAACTGGTTAGACATTGCCAGCTCAAAGCACTGCTGAGTTGCTGCAGATTCTTGCAGCCGGCTGCAGTCATAGGGCCGTGCTGGCTGTCCCTTCGCACTGTGCTGCTTGGCCACTGACAACCAATTGTTTACAATACAGCAAAAGGTTTACAAGACAACCAAAGCCAAACAATACAGCCAAAGGCATACAAGACATCTACAGGTTTACAAGACAGCCATCGTCAAGGACCTCCAGCGGGGCAGCGCCGTCTATGTCGATCTGAATGCCGCGCACAGCATCTCCATGTACCTGCCGTCGGATGAGTGGGTGCTGTTCGGCCACAACGACTTGCCGGAGCGGTATGACCGCACCCCGGTGCAGGAGCTCAAGCGGGGGCTGTACTACGTCACTACGGACAACCACAACGTGCTGCGGGGGGATGGTTTCTACACCCGCCGGCTGCTGCAGTTCGCCGCGGAGGACGGGGTGGACTTTGCCATCCGCTCCATGGCGGTGGCCAGCAGGAGCTTGCCCAAGGACCTGTTTCAGAAGCTGATGCAGGAGATCGTGGCGCACAAGCATACCAAAGACCTCCCTGCCGGCGTCTCCGTCAATGACATGCGGCGAGCTCGAAAGAGGCTGCGCGTCTCTGCCTTTGGGATGCTGATGAAGACGATGCGGGTCGACTTCAGCCGGGCCGCCACAGTGAGCGCGGCTCACCAAGGATGAGATATGGTCGCTTGAAGCGCGCAGCGATGTGTGGAGCGGCATCGAGTGGAAGATCATGGTGAACATGGAGCTGGATGGAGGCGCGACGCGGTTGTACGCCGTGAAGAGCAAGAAGGTCAAGCTGGAGCACAACGCCGCCATAGCCTTCCATGTCCAAGACGAGAGCCACTTGCGCGTGCTGGAGATGTGCCGGCATTTCGGGGGGCGGCAAGTGTACTACCGCACCGACGCCGCGGTCCTTCACTGCCCCACCACAAGGGATGCCCGCCCGGCGCCCGGGGATGCGATTGACCCTGCCAGCCTTCTGCAGATGAGCGAGGACGCCGACGTGCAGGCAGAGGCTGAGCAGGAGCTTGCACGGTGGGGTGGCTACAAGCTCGAGGGGGTGCCAAAGATGTTCCGCGACCTGACCGACACCATGAAGCCTGCGGCAGAGGTGCCTTTCGAGGCGCCTGCCTGGATCGACCACCCAGAGATCACGGACAGCGGGGACTACGAGGCCATTACCAAGCTCGCCTTGGAGAACCGCGGGCTGTTCATCGCGGGGCCTTGGGGGACGGGGAAGTCGTAATGGGCGCGGATGTTCCTGGAGAAGCACCCGAGCTTCATTGCGGTGGCGCCCACTCATTTCGCCGCCACCAACCTGGATGGCATGACCATCGATGCGCTCGTGGGGCACAACGTCGCCAAGCACACCTTTGGCCGCACGGGCATTGCCCGGGACCTCGAGGGGGTGGACGGGATTGTGGTGGACGAAGTCAGCATGATTGGGGAGTTGCGCTTGCAGATGATCGCCTGCCTGAAGGCGATGAAGCCCGGCCTGATTGTGATTGCTATGGGCGACAGTGAGCAGCTGCCGCCTGTCAAGGATGAAGAGTTCCCATACTTCGAGCACCCGACGTGGAAGGCCGTCGTTGGGGGCCACCGCATCACCTTGACCAAGATCTACATGAGCGACTCCCGTCTCAATGCCATCCACAAGGAGATGTTGGAGGAGGGGGACGCCTTCAAGCCAGATGCGCACTTCGACAAAAACTGGCAGCAGTGCCGTCGGAACTTGAGCTGGACCAACGACGTGGCGGACCACGTGAACGAATACTGGATGGAGAAGGAGAAGCCGGAGAGTGCGGTGAAGGTGCTGAGTGGGGGCGTCATTGAGACCATTGCGTGGTTGTACCCGGGGTTGCCTGTGGTGGCGAAGCTGACGGTCAAGCGAAAGGGGGCGGACACGAGGGGCCTGACGTTGCAGCAGGCCTACAAGGCAAAGCAGCTGATCTACAACATGCAGCGGGGCGTCGTGACCTCGGTGGACGCTGAGGGCGGCAAGTTTGCGGTCCATTTTCCCAAGGAGGGGCTGGACAAGGAGTGGAGCATCGAAGACTTCCACCCGCACTTCCGGACAGGCTATTGCTCGACGACCCACAAGGCGCAAGGCGAGACCATCGATGAGCACACAGCTGTCTGGGAGTGGCAAAAGATGCCGCGCAGGATGCGCAACACCGCGCTATCGCGGAACACCCGCGCCGAGCACATCCACCTGGGCACGCTGCCGGCAGGATATCAGAGCAAGACGCGGAAGGCCACCCTGGCGGCGATACAGACCAAGCTTGCGGGCTACAGGGCGAGCAACTTGGCGAAGGGGCGGCCGTTGTACGACATCACGCCGACGCAGTGCTACCGCCTGCTTCAGGACGCTGATTCCCGCTGCCACCTTTGCACGGACGATATGCTGATGTTCGGATGGGGCCAGGACGCTGAGGGGCGGCAGTGGACGCTGGACCGCGTCAACCGGAGGACAGGTGGCCACACGTGGGACAACGTCAAGGTGGCGCACTTGTCTTGCAACCGGGAGCAAGGACGCATAGAGGCGGTCGCCGCAGCGCAGGAGTACGATCAATAATTCATGATGGCCAGCTCGTGCGGCGCCGGGGCGCGGGAGTGCTTGCGGTGGAGCGTGCGGGGGAGGGTCAGCGGGACCTGTGTGTAGCCGTGATACAGCTTGCGGACTTGTGGGATGTTGGCATTGGTGAGGAGGACTTTGCATCCCCGGCGGGTAAGCTCCTCGACTGCGGCATGGACCCGCAGATGGTCTGTCTCTGTGAATCCCCCCGCGTGATATCGCGTGAATGTGCCGCCCATGTAAGGCGGGTCCAGGAACACAAAGTCCCCCGCCGCGGCGTCCTGCAGGACTTGCTCGAAGTCGCCGCAGGATGCACGGACGTCGTTGGCGGAGAAGTATGCTGCCGCGGCGCGGTCTATCTTTGCGGGGAAGTAGAAGCGCGTGTCTGCCTTGCACCTGGTGGGGCCGTAGTACACCTGAGCGTCCCCTTGATCGTTTTTTCTGAGTACAAGCTGCAGAAGGACATGTGCATCAGGAAGACAAGCATCGCCGCCCGCTTGGTGTCTGGAGGGCGCTCGTTGTCCTTCGCCTTCACTGCGTCAAAGTAGGCCTTTCCGCCCTTGCGCCCGTCTGCTGCCACTGCCGCAGTGTATTCCGCGGCCATGGCAGCCAGCATGTCCTTGAGTCCCTGCGGGTGCTGGATTACGCGGTACAGCGCTACCACCGCGGCGGTGACGTCGTTGAGATGGACCCGCTTGCCGCTGAGGCCCAGGGCGAAAAACAGCGCCGCGCTGCCAGCGAAGGGCTCATGGTAGGCATTGAATTCCCGCGGCAGCAGGGGGATCAGCTGAGGGAGGAGGCGCTGCTTTGCGCCCACCCACTTGAGCAATCTCATGACTACACTGGCGGAGCAGGAAAACCCACTGGTCCTGGGCTTAGGGTCTTAGGGCTGAAACCGGTCGAGGATATTGGTGCAAAAACAAGGGATCCATACCATCGGTAATGAGGTCGTGCTCGCATCCAGCGAGCCCAGGTTCAAGTCCTGGTACCGGCATGGACTATCCGGCATCTGACGTCCATTGTCATGGACGTGATGCGTGTGTCACCGGAGTCATTGAAGGCCAGCCCGCGCGCACAACGTAGGATGGTGGGTTCGATTCCCACTGACTCCATGGCGAAGGCTCCTGTTTCCCATGGTTCATGGGAGATGGGTGAACCATTTTGCCCGCCCGAGTCATGGTCCGTAGTCCCGGGGCATGATCATGACCTCGTGGTTGCCATTGGCGCCCCGTTGCATCGAGTGATACCATGTCACATGGATGATCTTGCAGCCTTCGTACAGCGAGCGGATGCGTTGGGAGTCATTGTAGCACAGCACCCAGCGAGAGCGGCCCTTCAGCGCTTGTGCCAGCGCCGCGTGATCAAAGCGGCGGTGTGCGCTTCCGTTGTGACCGTACAGGTGGTCTGCTTTGATGTCGTAGGGCGGGTCAAGGAACAGGAACTTGTCGTGCGGCACATCGTCCATGAAGGCCTTGAAATCTCTGCACTGGAACCGAACGTTTTCCAGGCGCGCCTCGGCCAACTTGGGTAGCATCCGCTGCAGGCGGTCCGCGTTGAAGTGTGAGAAGCCCGCCGAAGTGGCACCGCCGTTGAAAGAGCACCTATTGACGAGGAAGAATACCGCTGCCCTCTCCCAATCCTGCAAGGAGGGGCCGTCGATGCCCCGCTGTAGCTCTTTGAACGTGCCGACAGTGATCGGGAGCCTGTCCTTTGCGAAGCTCAGCATCAACTTGCGTTTCCGGGATTCCTTGAGACACTCCCAAAAGGTAATCAGCGGCTGGAATACGTCGTTTGCATGCACCCTGGTCCCGTGCTTCAACGACATGAACAGCTCCACCGACCCGCCCCCGAAGAAGGGCGAGTATATCTCATCGGTGGGAAGGAAGGGCTCGAGGTAGGGAATGGCGCGGGTTTTGCCCCCTGGGTACCTGATGACGCTCATGTTTGTGAAGCAGGGAGAGAATTCAGGTGCGCACAGGCTCCGTACAGGCGCACCGCGGCATCGTTGTAGCAGGCGGCGGCCTCCTCCTGCGTGGCGAATCGGCCGAGGGGATAGCACACACGGTCCTTCCAGATGCTTGCAATCCATGGTCTCTCGGACGTTCGAATAGCTATGTGTGTTGTGACGCCGCGGTAGCTGGAGATGCATCCACGGCGCTTCCTGGAATTGTGTGACTGCAGGCCGCGGCTGGCCCATCGGAGGTTGGAGAGGCAGTTGTTGAGCTGATTTCCGTCTATGTGGTCCACTGTGTGAGAAGTTTGTGGGTCTGAGTTGTGTAAGAACGCTTGCGCCATCCACCACATTTACGCCAAGGCGCCGAACTGTATTTCGGAGCCGGTGTCACCAACACATTTGCGCAACATTTCGCTTCCTCCAGAGTGCAAACAGAAGCACTATTTTGCATTCAATCAAGACCTTAGGTACCTACATGGTTGTACGCAAGGTTGCATTGTGATCGGGCGTCTCAAGACACCTTCGCTGTTTCAACCAACATCTGCCGGAAGCGCGAAGAGAGCTTTTGCTTCCATCCTTACTTGTTTTGTTCGGGATCTTTTCAAATATGCTTATAAAGCTTCACTGGGACGAAATCTGTTGAAATATGTCTTGCGGATGGCATCACGGGAGTATGGATATCCAGGAGATCCAGGATTGCGGAGGGGGTCGAGTGGCCGGAGCTGGGTGCATGGACAGCAACCGTTGTGCGGGATCATCTTTAGATGGTCATAGTATTGTTTTGGCATGCAGCTGGCGCTCCATGCGCATTATACGTTGTGCTTTAAAGGCAATACCAGCTGCGGGGGTGCTGTCTCACTGGAGACACTAAATCAGCCAGAAATGGACCTCTCTCAAGCTTGCAAGTTGCAAAGACTTGACGTTATATGTCCTCCGTTGATTGCAATGCTCTAGCAACAAGCAGCGTCTCCCGCAGTGCCGTTCTTAGCACGGCTGACCCATGCTCATTCAGCATCTTGTACTTCCTCGTTGAAGAAATGCAATGGCTTCTGCGACCACTTTGGACTTCTATTCATATCTAGACATCCTCTGCATTACATGTCTGCATCAAAGGGGCTTCTATGTGCCATAAAGCAGACAAATGCGAAGGTCTTCTTGAGCCCCTTTACTGGCATAAGTTCGCGGCTGCTCGGCACCTCCTACAAGAGGTTTTACTGGCCTATTGCAGTGCACATCGTTACCTTAACATCTTGCCCGCATGCTTTGACAATCTTTTCATTAAACAAACCTGCCAGATACCTCTCCGTCCAGGTGCCCGATGGGGTCTGACCACGTACCATGGTCAGCCCGAAAAGCGTGCAAGCATGAGCTTCAAGCAAATCGCTAAGTCAGATAGGTTCCTATAATCATGTTCCGTAATCTGGCGCACAGTAGACAGCAAAAGAGGCTTTGTCGTTAGAGTTTTCAATTTACGGTCTGGCACGCAATGGGTCAGGCGTCCCAGGCCTCCAGCAGGCGTCGATCCACACCATGTTTTGATTGGAAGCTATCAATTATGTATCGAAATGAAGTTTGGAACATTGCAGAGCAAGCAGTAGGCCTTAACAGTTGAGATAAAGCTATCGCACTGGAGCATATGCGGGGTAAAGCGTGTACCCCTATTTGGCGTAAATGTGGTGTCAGGCGGTGGACTGTTCGGTACACCGCCCTGCATTCCGGCAGGCATAGCAGCACGTACTCGTATCCGCGGGTCCCCACCCTGACCTTCAGCGTGAGCGCGGTGCGGGCGTTTCTCACCCGCCCTTGGCAGGAGTCCAGATAGCGCTCATGGGTGTTAGGGGCGATGGCCCACAATTCCCTGTTCATTTGACGTGGACACCGACAATCATTCGCGCGGATGTGGCGCGCTCCCGCCGAACAATTTAGACGACGATTGTGGAAAGGCGCCGCATCAATGTTCAGCACGATGCATCCACGAGACAGAGAGTCGCTGCAGGACGGGGACATCCTGGTGCCTGCCTGGGCAGCATACACCGATGGCAAAGATCACATGTACGTGCTGGTCAAGTGTCCGCGCTGTCGCCGCAGTCACGAGAGGCCCTGGCTGGACTGGTTCGGGCTGTGGGGATGCTTGCGCGTGCGGGAGGAGTGCAGGACGCCGCTGGTCGTGCAAGTCCTCTCAAGCACGCCGGTCTTCCATTCGCTCAAGGCGCTGATGGCCTGGGCGGAAGCTTCCGCTTGCTCGAATAACTCCGCTATGAGTAATAGTACCGAGACCAGTCCAAGCAATGGCGTACGCTCTGAGCAGCGGCTTCCAAGACGAGCTGGAAGACGTGGTGACGATGGACTCCGGGCGCCTGGGCATCCTGACAGAGCTCCCGCAGAGCGCCCTGCATATCACGGGCGAGACACGGATTGACGGGGACGTCGCCATCAACCAGGGCTCTCTCACCCTCGGCGGGTATGAGGCGCTGGTGCCATCCGTGAGTATGGTTGGCGCGGGGCTGCAGGCGGCGCTTGACTCCCGCTACCTGCGCACTGCTACCATTGCCGCCTCCAGTAACTTAGCCGACGCTGGCTTCAGCAACCTGCAGGTGTGGCACAACACCTGGCTGGGCGGCACTAACAATGGATTCATCGGCAACAAAGCGGGTACTCAGACGGTCTGCCTGTCTTTGGCCCAGGGCAGCAATATGCTGTGGGCTGCCTCAAATTACCCAGTGTACGGCATAGGCTGCGCCTCCACAGGCATCGTCGGGTTGCGGGGATACTACTGCCTGCGACTCGGGGTCGGGAGCATGACCAACATCGCAGTGGCGTCTCCCAATGGCTACGTGGGGGTGCAAACGACTTCTCCCAGCTTTCCACTGGACGTGGCAGGGGCAACTTGTGTGCGCGGCGGCCTTACCTTGTCAAATAGCACTGGCGGCGTGCTGATCTCTCAGAACAATAGCTGCCTGGGCGTTGGCATCAGCACCCCCTAGCACGCGCTGGACGTCGCCGGGAACATGAGGGCAAGCGGCGACGTGTACGGAAACATCCTGGCAGCCAACACATTAGCGGCGAGCACAACCATCCAATGCGTCCCATCAGGAAAAGTGCTTACCCAAGACTTGATATTCAGCGGCAATGTGCAGTGCAGCACCTACAGCAACAATCAATGGCTCTACGGAGGAAGCAACAACACGGTGGTTATAGACAGCGAGGGACTGATCCCATGGGCGCGCATCAAGGGAGTACCGGCGTCCCTCAGCAACTCCAGTGACACCGCCCTGGGGGCTGCGGGCGTGACCATTGGCTCTCTCGGGCTTGTCATGGCGGGCTACAGCATCTTGAGTCAGAAGGGCATGATCATGCCAGACCTCAGCATCCAGCTGAGCGATGAGGCCACGCCCGACGGCCAAACACAGGCAGACGTCAAGGTGGGCTGGGATTTCCGGCTCAGCCACAGACCGCTGGCCACATGCCCCTACAGAGCCGACATCGGCGTGTATGGCGACCTGTATGTGAACAGAAACCGCCGCTTGTATGCGCTGGATCAGGACCAATTCAGCTTGAATGAGAAAAGCAGCCGGGAGATCCCGCACGGCATCCCTGCCAGCAAGTACACAGAGATCATCAATTTTGGAAGTCAGGCGCTCTCCCTGAAGAGCGGTCTCTTCTCAGACGCCCTGCAAGTCGGTCCTTTCCTCTTCAAGGCTGACCGGCGTGGAAAGTGGTCCCTGTGGATGGGGGTAAGATGCTAATAGATGACGACGGAAGCTGGTGCAACGGCACAGTGCGCTCGTTGGACACGCTGAATGCCCCTGCCGCGCAGGGTGGTCCCAAAAGCCCCTTGGACAAGGTGAAAGCGTTTACAAATATTCTCTTTGAATAACAATGTCGTCGGCCTACTTCTCTGGCTCTGCCGCGGACCTCTCCTCCTCCTACCGCCTGTGCCAGAGCAACGCGGGGGCGGTCACCCTCTGCAACATCCCCGTGCGCGATGGCTACGTCCTGAGCTGGTCTGAGACCCGCGCCAATGCGGCGCCTGTGTCTCTCACCGCGGCGCTCCTGAACGACGGCGGGCAAGGGTACACGCTTGCCTTCAACACCAACAACACCGCCGCGCTGAGCTACCAGGCGTCCAACACCATCCCGGCGGTGCCCATGGTCAGCGGCCCTTGCACGCTGGGGCTTACCAACGACGTCGCCTTCAGCATGGTGCTGGAGAGAGGGCGGGTCTCATTGAACGGCCCGGAGATCCTGAGCTGCAGCAACCTCACCGACGTGGAGTGGTCAAGCGCCTCCCTTGCCATCAGCGGCGCCACCCTCAGCAACCGCGTCTCCCTTTGCAACGTGGATGGCCTGCCGCTCTACACAATTGAGCCGCCGCTGCTCGCCCGCGGTGGCATCATCACTCCCTACATCAAGGGGCGCCTGGAATGGGGCGACCTCAGCAACGTCCCCGCCCTTGCCCCGCTTTCCCAGGCGACGTGGGGCAGCAATACGGCGGCGTGGTCCTCAAACCTGGCGGTAGCAGCCCAGGGCGTGGCGGCGTGGGGTAGTAACTATGCTGCGTGGTCCAGCAACGCGACTGTGGCAGCCAGCAATGCAGCGCAAGCAGCCCAGGGCGTGGCGGCGTGGGGTAGTAACTCTGCTGCGTGGTCCAGTAATACGGCAGTGGCAGCCAGTAATACGGCGGTCGCCGCCCGGGGCGTGGCGGTCTGGTCCTCTAACCTGGCGGTCTGGGGTAGCAATCAAGGCGGCTTCTACAGGGACGCTGGGAACATGAATGCCGGGACGCTGGCCGTGGCGCGGGGGGGCACAGGGGTGGGCACGCTCACTCAGGGTAAGGTGCTAGTGGGCAACGGCACAGGCGCGGTCCTGCAGCCCACGGACTTGCAGTGGGACGGGACGCGGCTGGGGATTGGAAGCGCGCCCGCATACAAGCTGGATGTGGCTGGGCTCGGTCGCATGCAAACGGACCTGATCACTGCAACCTCGCGGACGTTGCATGCAGATCGGCCTTTTGGTAGCACCACCACGAATAGGCGGTACGGCCTCATTGCTACCGTGGGAGGAAACAACGGCCTGGTGCGTATCTGTGGCATCTGCGGGGGACATGAGTCCGCCAATACCGACCAGGGCAAAGCCAGGCTGGACGTGGTGATAGACAGGCGGAATAACACCATACGGGGGTCGGTGAGCGCCCACAACTCCGGGTGGCGAGGGCTTGTTGTTTACAAAGCCAACACCGGCGGGGACATGAGCGTGTACCTGACGGGAGGGAACTATTTCAGATACTCTTTCTAGCTGTGGGCGGCGGACAATGCCTCCACGTTTCCGGACACTGTCTCGTGGTCAACAGATGCAGCATGGACGGCGCCGGGCGGCTCCACTCTCTGGTTGGATACCGTGACCCACTTGCCCAAGACGTGCCTGGACTGCGGCTTCTACATGGATAGCGCGGTCATTGCCGCCCCCGTCATCGGCGCTTGTACGCTGTCCAACGGGTTCGTGGGCATTGGCACCGCCACGCCGAGCTCCAGGTTGCAGGTGCAAGGCGACTTGAGAGCGGCTAGTCTCATTTTTGAGAGCAATGCCCTTCTATCAACCTGGTATGCAGCCAACAATCATGTGCATGCAGCGTCGGCGGTGACGGGGCTGGCAACGGTGGCGACCACGGGCAGCTATGCAAGTCTCCTGAACATCCCCGCCACCTTTGCTCTTGCGGCGCACACCCATACCATGGCCGACCTGGGGGCAAGCATGGTGAAGCTTGGGGACATGGGCTTCACCGGCCTGGCGGGCTGGTGTCACGCCAGCGCAGCCACCACCACCACGGACTATGCCTTCCTCCTGGAGCTGGGGGCGGGCAAAACAACGTACATGAACGCCCCGCTGGGGGCCGCCTGAGGTTTCGGGTCAACAACGTGGATCAAATTGGAGTCGCGCCAGGCTATGGCGCCACAAGGAGCTCACTGAATTGGCCAGTGACGGACCCAGGCCGGATGATCCAGTGTTGGTATGGCGCCAGGGACTCCTACGGCGTGGGGCAATTCAGCGGCGGGACAATGAGAGCCTTCATGAGCAGCTTTGCTTCTTCCACTTTCAACGTCAGCAAATGCGCGGCGGGATTAGACAACTCATACATAGACCTGCTCACGGTTGACACGAACAGCAAAATGACCATCAAAGGTTCATCATCGGCGGCAAGCGGCCTCTATTGGATTATGGCGGCAGCAAAATATATGACAATGGCCACCTGCGTCTTGACACTGACAACAACCTGCAGTTTGACATCGGCGGCGCCACTGTGGGCGAATTCACCTCCAGAGGCATACGACTGATGCCAGGCAAAAACATATGCATGGCATGCGATGGGACCGCCGCACCCTACTGGGAGTGGGAGCTGGCTACCGGAATAGATGGAACGGACCACCTAGGCAACTTTTGGTGGACCATCTATTGGCCGGACGGAGTCACGCCGACGTCCCAAGCCGGAGAGACAGTCGCCTACCTTGATGACAACAGCCTGGACACCCGCCGCCTGAATTTCAGGGGCTCGCACCGCTGTGTGGCGGAGAAGGGGCTGAAAACTGTCCAAGACTTCGTGGACGCCACCGGGCTGGTGGTGATCGCCACTGGCAGGTACTGTTCCCTCCTGGAAGAGACAATGAAGCCCCGGAAGATCGACAACATCACCGTTGACGAGGCGCTGCCTACGATCGAGCTGTGCACGAAGCGGCGGGACAAGCGTGTATTCGGCGTGGTGTCCGCGCCCGACAACCTCATCGAGGCCGAGGTGAGCAAGGGGGAGGACGGCAAGCCCGCCCGCAAGCTGGGGGGGAAGAAGAGGCGGGTCTTCAAGCAAGGAGTCTTTGCGACGTGCGCGCCATACGACACAGACCGCGTGGAGATCAATAGCCTGGGGGAGGGCGCGGTGTGGGTGTGTGCACGCGGCGGCAACTTTGAGAACGGCGATTTGATCACCACCTCCGACCTGGCGGGGTATGGGGAGCGCCATGAGGAGCCCTACGTGTGCGGGTGGACGCTGGGCAAGATCACATGCGACGTGGACTGGTCCCGCAGTAATCTGGACAATGACTTCCAGACCCGCACCGTGGATGGCGCCCTTTGTGCCCTGGTGGGGTGTGTGTATCTTCTCTGACCTACCTGTAAATGCCAGAGAAGAAGTCGCGCAAACGCAAGGAGAAGAAGGGCAAGCGGGTTACCGTCAAGAAACAAGTCAAGACGCGGGTGAGCGTCAACGTCAAGCAATCAAGCGGTGGCGGGGGCGTCGTGGCAGCGCCCTACTGGCATCCCCCGCCCATCAGCAACTACGTCCCCACGACGACGCCGCTCATGAGCGCTGTGACCAGCCCCCTCACGCCTGGAAACGTCGGGGAGACTAACCTGGCGAATCAGATGGCTGCCATGCAAAAGTCCATCGACTCCCTGGCTCAGGCCTTCCCCGCCGCAAAGGCGGCGCCCAGTACCGCGGAAGCAGGCACACAAGCATCCCCAAGCACCGCCGAAGCAGGCACACAAGCATCCACAAGCAGCGCGGAAGCAAGCACACAATTTGAGGACACGCCAGACCCTGACCCGGACTCGGACGCTTCAGCTTCCTCGAGCAAGCTACGCTTGCGAGACTCGATGCAGGCGGACGCTCCACCAAGGCAGGCGGATGCGGGGGCGCAGACAGTCCCGCAGATAGACACCCCGCCAAGGGCTGATAACAAACGCCATCGCCGCAGGGATGCACCTGACTCCAACCAGCGCCCTCACAAACGCCGCCGCATCAGTGAAGAGGAGCCCGCGGACATGGCGGGGGACCTGCCACCGCCACCACCGCCGAGACCACCAGGCCCCAAACCACCAGGCTTTGCCAGCGCGCCAGGGAGGGTGCGGGACGCTCGAAAGGCAAAGGAGCATCAGAAGCGCGTCAGGAATGTGCTGGATACCGGGGCATACCGCAAAGACGTCCTGGCGGATCTGAAGGCGACGCCGTACCGAGAGCCACCACGCCCGCGCCCTGCACCTGCCGCGCCAGTGGAGCCGCCCAAGGCGTGGAAGACCAAGCCAGCGCTCAACATCAAGCTCAAGGGCTTCAAGGCGCCCGAGCTCCCTCCTGAAGTCGCCAAAGCTTCCAAAAAGTCAAAGCGCCTCGTGGGGAAACGAAGCAATAACAACTTCGTGATGGGCATCGTTTGACTGTCCCCGCGGGCGAAAAATATGTCACCAACGATTATAGCCCCATCATGAGCGGCACATACCCTTACGTCTCTACGGGCTTCCCCCGCTCTCTGGCCTACTTTGCTCAGAGGCTCTCAAACGTCTCCAGCAACACCCGCCAGCTGATCGCGCTTGGAAATGAAGCGGTGACCCCAAATGACACAATATCCTACAATTTGCCTGAGGGCGCCATTCTGGATCTCAGGACCCTGCAGCTGAAGCTCACCGGCTGCAGCACCACCACCAACAACGCCAATGCTGCCACCAGCTTTGCTGTGTTCCCCAAGCACATCGAGACTCTCATCGACCAGATCACTGTCTGAGTGAACGGTCAAGTCATCTCACAAACGCCCAACCAATACGGCCAGATCTTCAAGCTGCTTGCTGATTACGGTTTTGGAAGGGACAAGGCACCCTTGAGGAATATCACACAAAACCAAAGGATGTCAAACTATGCCGACGAGGCGGCTGAGTTAGGAAAGGGAAACCCAGCCAATCCTGGGTACATTAGCAACACGAATTACATCGTCAGTAACTGGCTGGGCTTCCTGGGCAGCGCCGCACCCCCGCTGCTGTTTGGATAGTGTAGGAGGCCACGACCAGTACATGGGAGACATGGCCAGCTGGTTGAGCGACTTCTTTGTTCACCCTCTCTGCCTGAACGTCGGCCCCACAGAAAATGGAGACCGCCTGCTGTCCGGAACAGATGCTCGCGGGACCCAGCTGCAGATATCCTACACCAGCACAGGCACTACTAACAACGTCATCCCCTACCTGATCGTGGTGACCAAGAGCGTGCTGAAGGTATCTCCCGGCAGAAATATCATTGTCGAGGCATAGGAGATACCAGTGATGCCCGCGCAAACCCTTGCGCACCATCAGCTGCAACACGGCCCCCCGCCGCAGCCGCCTGTGAATATGTTCACTGCCAATGGACCTACAAAGCAACGCTTCAATGACATGGAGACTGATACCCGTGGCTGGACCAACCTCCGCAGCAAGGCGAGCTTCCAGGCCTTTGGGGCGTCGTTCACACAGCCTGACCCCACCAGGTCCCGCTACGGCAAGGTGTACCAGGTCCCCAACAACTACCTGGGCGTCGGTATCATCACGCCGCCCTTCCCAGGAGGGCGGGAGGCTGCAGTGCCCCGCTATGCTCCAGCGCCTGTGCCGGCACAGTACCACCTGCACAACTCCCTGCCACCGAAACAATATCTCCAGATGAGAGAGTGGCAGTGCTATCGGATAATTTACCGGTGAAACCGTTGTTCTCCGTCTCCGTGAGACAGAGAATCTGGTTGAATACTGGGGGATCAAGCAACTTTCCGTTGCCGTCTCTCCGTGAACATGTCTAAGTCCAGGAAGTTGTTTTCCGCGTTCTCCGTCTTGCCCTCTGTTTGCAGGCTCTTATGTGAGATCGTCCAGGTCCATCAGGAGCTAGATGACACGCGTGAAGCTCGCGACCGTGCAGAAGAAGCCAAGGCCACATTGACAACTGAGAACCTCCGTCTAGAAGAAGCCAAAGCCGCTGATGAAGCTGAGAATCTCGCTCTGGCAACTGCTGGCAACACCCTGCAATCAATGTGTGACGGCCTCCGCAAGGAAATCCGGGACTTGCAGCGGCGTGGGGCAGGCCGGCATGCCTCTGCAGGTAACTAGGGCATTGTGGCTGGTAGTGTGTTACTGTTATAATTGCTTGGGAGTATGACATGTGCTAGTGCTGCAACTAGTTTTGAAGCCTCGGCAAGTCCAATGAGTACATTGGTGTCTGTTTCTAGGTAGAGGTCAACACTTCTTTTGGTATTAACGGCAATACATACTTTGGCATAGCTCTGCACAGCCAAAAAAACAGAGCTTGTGGATATTGAGGCGTCATGGGGTTTTGAGCATGAGAGCTCACAACGTGCCTATGGTTCCACATCTACCTTGAAGCCCCTTGAGGGCTATTGCAGAAAGGCACATCACGAGGCAGAACCCTCTGTGTGTATAGCGTCCAGGCTGGTAGGTCTGATGCCGCCTGCAGCGTGGGTATGTGATCACTGATGTGCTGGATTTTGTTTAAGTTCTGCACTACTTATGCCAGGGTGAACAAGACACATTACATATCTCACAGCCTATCATTTTTTTCCTTTCTAGGAGGCCCTGCAACTGGTGAGGAGACTTCCCATGAAGCTGCCAGGACCGTGAGTGATGTTCACACTGACCAGGTCTCAAGCAATCCCTAACCAGTCAGTGCCGAGTTTCATCAGCTTCAGACAACACCCATCAGCTTCAGACAACGCAAAATGGAAGATCAGAGTCAATGGTTGCCTGCTTGATTTTGGTGCCATTTGACAGCAGGCTTGGTTAAGCGGCAAGGAGTATGTATGGATTATGGGGCCAGGGGGCAAGCATATAGAACATTGTGTATGCAAGGTTTTCACCAAGCAGGGTTCAATAGAGATTCAAGTGGAGTCAAATACTTTAGTATGCATTCACTTACTCTCGGAGCTTGTACTGCTCGCTGCTCATACTGTGTGCAAGCTGTTAGTTGGCAGTGCTTTTTTGATTCGGGTGTTACATAGTGAGGGTGGCACTTCAATTTGTGCTGCATGTACGGTATATCAGGGATGTGCTGCAGGCAGATGCACTCAGCGGCCAGTTTTTACTGGGCTGCAGGCAGTAACAGGCTGATGAGGTTCAGCCTGTGTGACTTGTCATGTATAAGTGGTGGTGTCTGCTCAGCTCATGCCTGAGATGTAGGGCTTGGGGCGAGTACTAACGGGGCAATCCATAGCTTACTACCTTCATGTCATTTCTGTGCCAGTTTAGCAGCAGGTCTGGTGAACCTTTCAAAACTCATCCTTTAATCTTTTTTGGGGTGTGCTGCCAGCATTTGCCGGCTGAATATCTTGATGCAGCGCACAAATGGGCATTTAATACGCTTATTGAAAGTTCCTGATGAGGAAGCATTGTTTTTGACTTCTGGAGGAGTGTCCCGGGCTGTTCGGTCTATGCGGCCGTCTGGGAAGGTCAGTGCTGTCATGAACCAGAACCCAAGGAAGGTTGCTGCCTTTGTATCGGAATACCTATACTATAGGCGCTTTGTTTCATCAGACCTGCTACCTTATGCAACCAGGGGGACACTAGAGGACTTAGATCTGTTTGGTTATCATATCGATACGTTTTCGTCTGATTATGATGATAAATATATTGAGGAGTCTGGCATGGTGTATAATGCCCATGGAGCCTAGTTTGGCTCCGTCACTGGCGCACCCTTTGCGGGGCCACTTTGTAATATGTACTTAATCTGATGAGAATGGGAGGATGTCATCCTTAACTGGTGCAATTGTGTCATGGCATGCGTGGAGCCGAGATCCTAGTTTTGCTCTCAAGTGAAAGCTAAACTGGTGGACTACTGTCCGTGACATCAATCAGTTGTTGTGCATACGTTCGGCCCTGAAAGGCTGGCACCGTGCCGCCAGACCTTACAGCGTGAGTCTGTGATAAGACTGGCTATTGATATAGAGGTGGAAATATCCAGGTAGACGGAGAGCAATTGGTTCTTTTGCCCTCGTGCTGGCCGCCAAAGCATTTCAGATGCTTGCAGGGCACAAAACCGTCGGACTAGCGACCGTTCCACGGGCTATTAGTATGAGTCGACCGAACCTCCAGATGACACATCCTGCCACGAGGTCATTACCGCACTTAAGACTAGATGCACCTGAGTGAACGCCGGAAAGAAAATGTCACGACACTAATTTTAGTAATGCCGTGACAGTCAAGCCGTGCTTCGAGCAGAAGCACCTGACTGAATCGACGGAAGTGACCCATCTAGTATCACTGACATCTACTGGCCGCAGCATGAAAACGGAAGGGCGTCACACCTTGCCACTAAGATAACCTCCCTGCTGCCCGCTTTCCAGCACAGCTGCCCGATTTTCGGCAGAGCTGTGCTGACCCCTCACATACAGCCCGCACATACAGCCCCATAGCACAATTCAATCGAGTCTGAAAGCAACGCCATCACACTCTTCTTGGCCCTCAACAGCTATCTGCACATCACCATAAAAGGGCCAGGCACGTTAAGAAACGAACCGCAGCAATACCAAAACATACCACCACTACTTCCTAGCACCAACCGCATTCTTAGCCAAAGCCAGCGCACACACCGCTGCATAAGCCAAGGCCAGTGGAACGGCCAGTGGCCCCACATTGCTGCTGCGCTGCCCCGTAGCAACAGCATTAGCACCCTGTAGCACAGGGTCAAAGGCCTTATCAAACACCATGCCATCATGTGCCACCCGCTCCAAGCCCTCACCAGCATAACTCACTAGCGGTGACACCTCCACCCCTTCGGCTGCCTCCACCACTGCCCCTAGTGCCTCCACCCAGCTGGTGTGTAGTGACAGCAGGTCACCCACTGCCTGATCAGCATCAGGGATCACCAGATGTGGCCCGCTGCTCCAAATGGGTGAAAACTCATCTGCCCCCTCCACACCCAGCAGCCCAACAGACACTGACTCCATCAACGGGGATACCAGAGCATCTGCAAGCAGCCGCACCGGTGCATATCCATTGACCAGCCGTGGTGGTGCATTGGCTGCTGCTTGCATAGCCTGCATTGCCTGTGCCCGCTGCATTGGTGTTGCATTTGGTGGCAGCTGCGGCATGATGGGTGCGGCAGGCCGGCTCGGGATGCCCGCCTGCGGCACTAGCCGGTAGCCTGCCAAGCGATCACCTGTATACTCTTTAACAAGCTGCTGCAGTGTTGGCAGGGAGAAGTAGTATGCCCCAATGGATGGCGCCAAGAAGCCAATGTCTTCCTGCAGTGCCTGCTCCTCTCCGGACTGCCCCTCTGCATCCTGCTTGCCGAGAGCAGTACCCAGAGCCCCAGCTACTACCTCTGGCTCCACTATCTTGGCTGCTGCACCTAGCTGGTGGTCAATGGCATACCCCAGGAACATGGGGTCTGCTGGCCGCATGAGGAGGTTGTCATCTACTGCTTGGACCTCCACGTGCCGTATGCCGGAGCGCTGTAAGCGAGAGAGCACGCCGGAGGAAGAGAGGGCCGGGAGGAGCTCTCCGCTCCCAATGGGTGCCTTGGCGATGCGAGTGGCCCCAGACATGACCACCTGTAAAGCAGGAAGGGTGTGGAAATGGTCAAGCTGGAGATAAAATTCCAGTATGATAACCAAGTGGGAGTGAAAGTTCTGGGTGCATTTGACCTAGCTGGTGGACCTGATGTCTAGGCATCTGTTCTCATTGTTTCTGGTGGCATGCTGGAGACAACCCCTACTCTGTTCCACCTTGCCGTTTTTAGAACAGCTCAAGGTACGGGGCCAATGGCACTTTTTCCATACCATGAATCGTGATAGCCATGCCGCATGATTGCAGATGATACTCCGATGTGGTAACCAAGCACCAACACAGGTGGGAGACGTATTAAGTGGCCAAAACTAAAGGGGATCAGGGGTTTGCGGAAGCCCCAACATGTACTTTGGCAAACAAGCCATCAAGCCACAAGAGCTGCAGAGAGACTTTGGCACAGGAAGATTTAAGAACAATGAGACTCTGAGGAGGCGACATCGGCAATAGAGACTAGCTGCAGTTCATGACGTACAATAAATATATGATTCGAAGATGAGAGGAACAGGAGCAACAGAAACCACCCACACAACTCAATAAGATACAGCCGGCATACAAAGACGCCTGTGAAATGATCATATATACCTTTGCTGGCCAGCATCAGCCAGCTGATGGCCAGGGCCCATGAAGACCTGGCTTTCGTTCTAATTGTGCATGTAGAAGAAAGCTCAAACCTGCGCCCTCTGACATATCCTCTTTGATCTCCACTCCTGGACGTGTCTTTTCAGTTCCCCCAGTGCCACCCCTTCCGCCTCCTTAGAAACATTCTCCTCACCTCTCTCACCCTTACCCTCCTCGTTTTGTTCCGTGCTTCCCCTCAATCCTGGATCACCTTCCTTCCTCGCCCTCACCCCCCCCCCCCACCCCCCCCCACCCCACCCACCCCCCCCCCTTGCAGCCATCCCCACCCTGACCTTCAGTTCCTGCAGCAGGTCCCATAACCAAGCTCCACTCCAAATCACCCCAACAAACTCCCACTTCACCCCTGACCCAAGTCCCCCGCCTACCCCCACACCCTACCAGACCCCACCCTCACCCTCACCACACACAACCCCCGACCCACACCCACCCCAGGCCCCCACCCCCCACCTCACCTTCAATTCCTCATTGAATGCCGGAGCCCCTCCCTCAGCCACAAACACCTCTACCTGACCCTTGGCCAGACCATACGACCCCTTCGCCCTCAAATGCTTCTCCAGCTGCTGCTTCTGCTCCTTGTTGCCCACCATGATGTACCACGGCACTACCTTGGTCACCGGGCTGTACTTCCCAAAGGTGGATGTAGCTGCCAACTGCTGTACCTTAGCCACACGCTCTGCCAGCAGCTGTAGCAGGCACTTGCCAGATGGCAGGCCAAACTCAGGCTGCAGGATGCGGAGGGTGGGGGTGTTATTGGGTGTAGCCAGGCTGCTGGGGGTGGTGGATGTAGCAATGAGGATGAGGCCCACTTGACCGCGAGCTACTGCTTGTGATCCGATGCGCTCCCACTCCCCTTGATCAGGGGCTTCAATGTTACGCAGGATGGTCAGGGGGTACTTCACTGCAGGATGGAACAGCAACAAAGATAGTTTTGGGTTTTGTTTTGCACATGCAGAACGCAATGGCATGCCGATGACGCAGGAAGTAAAGCATGTCGTAAGTAGTGTGCAGCATAGGTTAACATTCATTGATGCAGTATGGTCCACTAGCATGACTGCAGTTTTCCATGGAACCATGTACTAGGGCTGAACTTCTCAGACATGTAAGGGGATAGAGATGAGCAGAAGTATCAAGCTGACATATTAAATACAAAAACCTAATGTGAGCTACCAAACCCAGAACCGCACACTGCTTGCTCATCTGTCCGGATTCCTGAACTAGTCCAATCCCATATCCATGTGCTCAACAGAACTAGAACCTCTTTGGAGCCTAAAGCACTACATATCACACGTATACAGTGACTTACTTATCAAGAACATTCAGCAATACCACGCATTCCACAGTTGCCGCTGCAACCATGCAGGCTTCTTTACGACCTCCACCTAAACCTCTTCCTTGAAGCAAAAAGCCTAAAACATACACTTGACCTCAACTCCCATTACCTCCAGCAATTTCAAGACAAAACCACCCCCATAGCTCTCCTTTCCCCACCCTCACCTTCTGCTTTGATGTCATCCAGTGTGTTCACCGTCACTTCTTCCACCCCCTCATATCCTGCAGCAGCAGTCTGAGGGTTCAGCGCCCTAGACCGCAACCCTACATACGCACTGTAGCTAGCCAGACCACCTGTAGCCAGCTCAAGCAGCTCCTGTATTGTTGCTATAGCCTCCAACGCTGGCGGTACCGCCTTCCCCACTGCCTCCCCTGCCCCTGCCCCACCCTCTTCACTTGGCACCAAACTCTGCAGCATCTCCTTGATGGTACTGAGCTCATCTGCTGCTGCTTCTGCCTTTAGCTGAGCTGCTTGTAAGCCACGCTCGTCCCTGGAAGCACTGAGACCGCTGCCAGCACTGCGGAGCTCACGTAACGCCTTGAGGAAGGGAGTGCGCACATCATCCTCAAAGAAGATGTAGGCGCCGAGGGCGTCGTAGAGTGCAACAGCTCGTGCCTTCTGCTCTGAGAGGGCTTCACGTAGAGCTTGGTCTTCCTCTGCTGCTAGTTTGGTCTGAATGGTGGCACCAATGGGACCAAGGCTGTTGGACACCTCCTTCAAGACGCGATTGCACCTGGGAAAAGGAAGCGGAAAAGGCAAGAAGAGGGATGTGAGGATACGAACAAAGTTGAAAAGATGCTGCAGTTGCCGAGATAGATCAGCCAGAATGATTGGAGCATTTAAAGAGAATGCATTGCAGTTTGCAGGGACCCAGGATGGACTATAAATGGTTTGAGTAGGTTTGAAAGGCAGACATGGGAGCAACAGAACAGACTATGGGCGCACAAGAACCCAGGCTTGTCTATAACAGCACAGAATCAGAGCAAGGAGTGCAGCAGCCACCTCTAGATAGAGATAGTTGTGAAGCAGGGCAGTCCTGCTGACATCTGCACTGCAAAGCTCCCGAGTCCTGTGATCTTTCGCCAAGGCCTGCTAGGTTCTGAACATTTAAACCTCACCCAAAACACTTCCTCATTGTTCTATGATCATCCTACGCAGCTTTCGGCATCCAAAGCACTACCCAACCACCAACCCCATTAACAACCACCTCTCATCCTTCAATCTTCGCCCCCCCCCCCTCCTGCCATCTCAGCAGTCCCCTCCCTCCCTCCCTCCCCCCCTCTCTCACCTGTCCAGCATCCCTCCATCTAGTCCTGGCTTCAACATGGCCACCGCCTCCTTGAACTGCGCCAACTGCCTGTACTGTGGTCCAGTCAGCTGCAGCAGCACCAGACCCTCACCAGACAACTCCTTCACCACCTCACCAATCTTACCAGCTGCCTCCTTCTCCTGCTGCTGCACGGGGGACAGAATCCTCTCCTCCTGCCCCTCCCCTCCCTCTGCTGCTCCCTCCTCCTCAACCTCACTCTGCTGCTGCTCAAGGTAGCTGCTGAGTTGCTTCAGAGCTGCCCTGAGGTTTGGTCCCAGCTCAAGCCGCATCACACTCTCACACAACTCAATCTCACTCAGCAACTGAGTCAGCTTGTTGAGCTGAGCCTGTGAGTCAGCCTCAAGAGTAACCTCCTCACCCAGCAGCACAGCAGCAGCCTTGCTACCATCAACACTACTGCTGCTGGTGAAGGCACCTCCCATGAGCTTCTGCAGTCCATCTACAGCAGCAGTAAGAGGGCGAGTGCCTAGCTGCTGCAACCACCTCTCAACCACCACAACCCTCTCAGCGGGAGGTACAGAGAGTTCAGAGGCCACACCGGCTTCAGAAGCTACAGATCTTACAGAATTATAAGACTGCCCCCCTTCCCCTCCTGATGCTGCTGCTGCTTCAATGATCTGCTTGATCTTATCCATAATGATGCTCAGGCGCTCCCTGGTGCGAGCATCAGCCAGTGCCCCCTCCTGCCTCTGCTGCACTGCTGCCTTAGCTGCTGCTGCTGCACCTTCAACCTCACCCTTCAGAGCCTCAACCTCAGCATTGAAACCACTACCACTACCAGCAGCAATAGCAGCAGCTCCACCCTCACCCTCTGCCTCCTCCCCCTCCTGCTGCTGTTCCGGCGCTTCTCCTGCCCCTCCTAATGCTGCTAGCTGCTGCACCTGCCCCTCAAGCTTCCCAATTACCTCCCCCAGTTTCCCACTAGCAGCAGTAGCAGCATCAGCACCCTCGTCACCTTCTTCTCCCCCCTCCCTGTTGCTGCTGCTAGCTGCCTTGATCACTCCCTCTGCTGCCTCCTGCAGCTGCTCTAAGGTATCACACACCTCCTGGCATAGCTGAGGCAGTCCAGCAGCTTCCCCTTCACCTTCATCACCATGCTGTGCTGCTAACGCTGCTCCAGCAGAGTCCATGAGGGACACTAGAGCCAGCAGCTGCTGAGCAGCATCTTTACCACCCTTCAGACCCCCTGCCTCAGACGCTGCTGCTGCCCGCACCTCCTCCCCTGCCACCTGTAGCACTGCAGCTGCCACAGCAGGTGTCAAGGGCTTACCCCCAGGCTGGAACCTAATCCTAGACTGCAGGGCACCAATCAGGGTTTGAGCCCGCGCTGCAGCCCCTGCATCTTCAGCTGCCTTCTCTCCAGCTACCCTCTGCTCCTCCAGCTTCCTATCCACCTGATCCTCAAGGGCCTTTGCTGCTGCCTCCTTGTCACTCGCTGTCACCGGACCGTCACTCGGCACTAGTGACACCCCCCGCAGTAACTCCAACAGCTCCTGCCCCCGCTTGGCCTTGCCGCCTGAGCCTAGACCTAACCCCCCCTGAGCCATTTCCCTGAGCAGTGCCACCTGCCTCCCCACCTCCACCACCTTGAGCTCCTGGGCAGGGCCTAAACCAGCAATCAGCTCTGCCTGTCTTGCTTCCACTGCAGCCAGCAGCAGAGGCTCACGGGTGTTGATCTCCTCCTTGAGAGCAGCGGCATCAGCAGCAGGTTGAGCCGCCATTGCTGGTTCAATGCTGAGCTGAGGCACGGGCTCCGTCACCTGCCACACCACACTGGAGTGAGCCAGGTCCGCACCAGACTGCAGGAGGGAACAGGGCAAAGGGGCCATTTCTTAAGATCAGAGATCAGAGAACAAGGAGTGATACTTAAGAGGCTACAATGCAGGGTGAAGCGGTGACCAGCTCTAGAAAAGGCACGAATGGAGGGAGCCACACCATTCACTTTATGTGCATATACTAGCTGTCAAAAGCAGCATGCATTAGCATTGCCCACGATAGCTATAGCAAAGTGGGATCATCTGAGCACCAGGCCGGTGTTGGTGTACCTCAACGCAGTACCCAGGTGACCCTGACCCCCCCCCCCCTGTCTCTGTCAATGAGTCCTAGGACCTAAAGGATTTGGGTTGGGTTTGTGGCTACCGGCATCTAAAACCTCAGTGACATCCCCACACGCAGATCCTGAAGAAACCTCGAGTAACTGCGCCACCCCCATGTGCACAATCAAGCTGATCTTCCGGCAGCTGCATGCCAAGAATGATCAGAAGGCAACAAAAGCGGATGCGCTACTTGCCCTGCTTCAGACATCACAAGTGCCATGCTATTCTCCCTGCAGTTGGGTAGGCCGACTTCAGCACGTGCAAGAATCCAGTCCCAATTGCCCCTCACTCACCTCCACTAGCTGTTGCACAAAGTTCCAGTCCATTGCATCAGTGGCCCACAGCATACACTTCTTAGCCTTGTCACTCAGTTGAGACCACTTGGCATCAGCAGGAGAGCCAGCCAGGGGCTTGAAGGAAGACTCCTGGCCTGACCAACGCACCGCCTGGGAGGAGGAGAGGGGAGCAGGGAGGGAAGCAAGTGAAATCACATAACATACATCACAAAGGAAGCCTGCTTCCCAGAGGAGAGGAAATGCATGATGTCACCACATGCCCATGCATGAAGAGCAGCGATGGAGCAAGGGGACAATACAGGTAGCATCACGTGACTTCTTGGCCACTCTGTTACATAGCTTTTACATTTGCTAGTGCGCCTCTTACTGGTTGCTGAGCTACACAAGAAGCTGTAGCACCACACGCTGCTGTTCATCCAGCCTGTGCCAGCCATTATGCAGTCCCACAAGCAGCCGCTTCTGTACAGCCGTTTTCTCGAAGCCCTGGCTGTCTGCTGTTCAGGTACCTCCGTCGGCTAGCATTCAGGCTTACAGCAGAGTGTCACCTCAACCAGCCTTTGCCCAGTAGCTGCTCGCGCTGCTGCTGCTGCCTATCTGCAAGTCAATGGCCAAACCCTGGCTAGGGAGGTTTGGCTAAACCCCAGCCTGTATGTTGCTGTTGCTTCTGTGTCCCACCTGTCTCATGTCCATCATCAGAGCAATGCGCTGGCGAGGGTTTAGTCGCTGCCAATCTGCCCACAGCTGAGCCTGGCCACTGGCCTGAGCACCTGCTCCGGGCTGGGCTAGCTCACGGTGGCCCTCTGCTGCCTCCTCTGCCAGTACTGCCTCAAACAATGACAGATAAGCAGCATCTGCATGGAGCAAAGGGCGTGAGGGCCGTTCACGTAGATGGAGGGAAGGGCATGAGGGTTTGAAGCGTGCCGAAGGTATCGCGACGTGGAAAAGAACGTCTACATTTTGGCATGTAACAGCTGTTGGGGCGACCTGCTACTGGAGGTTCCACTAATTGGTACTAGTAGGAATGGGAAGAGTACTGTGCTAGTAAAATGCAGCTCTTGATCATGCAAGGGAGCTACCATGAACCCGCCATCCATACCCAACTGGCATCACTGCACACAGTTGGAGCCTTCTGGTAGTGGCAATTTATATACAAGAGTGGTAATACGCCTGAATCAAAGGCCCAATATCAGAGATTACCAAAGAATATCATTGCTACATGGCTCATTCGAGTTCCATTAGCCCAGCTGCAGGGTTCTCACCGTCAGCCCTCTTATTGGTGTCATCTGCAAACTTCAGCCATCTGCCCACAGCACGGTAGCTGGCATAAGCCATGCCCCCGGCAAAGGCAATGTCCAGCGGGAACGCCATAGCCACCAATGCTTACTGCAATTTTAGCACCTGCGGACAAGGGAAGCAGGTCTTCAGGGACCCCATGCCATCCGGGACTCGGCCACCGCTGCGGCAGCCAGCATGCTGAGACACTGCTTGGGCGTGACATTCCAAAGCACCAGATATAGGCCGTAGAGCCCGTGCTGCAGGTCCCAGCCGTGATCCGGTGAATGCGTCTAAACTTCGTACATAGCACGCATGACCGAACAAAACAGGTACTGCTCGAAAGCGCTTGATATTGGAGGCTCTCAATCAATTGCTAGTCCCGGACTGCAATCACAAGGTAGCAACTACGTGACAAACGTATTCGAACAATGCGAGGAGGACTCAACAGGGACAAGATATGAACTGCATGTGCAATTGCTCTGCTACTATAGTCGACATATGCCTGTTAATGCAGCAGCACACCTTATGCGGTAGCTTGTATCACACTGTTGAGATCAATGGTACGGACTTGACAAATGCCGGCACGTCCTTCTGGCAAGGTCTGTGCCGGCAGATATTGGGCCGCCGAGGAACGATCCCGGCAGCTGTTGGTATGCGATCACAGGCTGCTAGCAATCCTGACGGCTCACCCCATTGCCTGACAGGCCGAGCTCATAGAATGCAGCGCAAAGTGGCCCGTATTCAGCTCAATCTGCTGCCCGATCTGCTTGTTGTACCGCAGTCAGGCAAAGCCATGGGCTCAGTCCCAGGTTATACCCTAGTGCCTTCCGAGCTCGAAAAATCGTACTGTAGCTGGGCAGCCAGATCTGTTCCTAAATGCAGTATCAGTGAGTTGCCATGCATGCAAACCTTAGGTCAGTGTGCGCTACTTGTGAAAGCGTTCGTTTTTGTATCTGCGCATGGCGACTCGTGTGCGGTCTGCTTTTTGCCTAAGCCCAAGAAATTGAACGGGACAACGGCCTCAGTGCAGCAGGGCTTTTCACAGATTATATGCTGAAACTAGCGCTCAGCTTTCATAGGGGCCAGCCGTGTCTGCAGCAACTTGGTGAAGTTGCTACGCTCGTCGGCAGCCGTGGCCTCAATCAGCAGGCTCCTGTCCTGTTGCATGGGGTGGCTCGTAAAACGCTCTCTTAGCACAGCACCAGGACGAGGAGTACGCGCTGCCCCTAAAGCGAGACGATTACTCCAAGCAGAAAAGGTGAGGCAGGTACTGGAGGCCAGAGACAATTCAGCTGTAGGACAAGAGGGATAAGATAACTTAGCTGCTCCAGAGTCCTTCTTGTTTCAGGATCACTGTTTCCAGTTGTTTGATGTTATGTTGAGGCTCTCAGCAGCACGTTTGCTCCTGCAGCACCGCTATGGGCTGAAACTGGGTGCTTGGGGGAAGGCCGCGAATGAGCATGTGTGCATACATTTGACTTGATACATCTAACCTGCACTAATGAATGCTGTCGCTCCTTCCAGGAGACTCTTATCCTGCCTGTGGCACCCACAACAGCAGCAGCAGGCCTAGGCCACAGCATATCAACTGGAAGGAGCAGGACTTCAGCAACCCAGTCACACTGCCCCTCATACAGCCACACCCTAGCCTCAGCTGCAGGAGCAGGAGGAGCATCATCCTTACCCAGGGCAGCCGCTGGAACTTTAGCGTCAGCATCACGCAGCAAGGGGATGGCTGCTGGTGCTACCGTCACTGCTGCTGTGATCGACCCACCTAATGGACATCCCAGACCAGTGGATGTGGCAAAGCAGGAGGCACAGCTCCAGAAGAAGCAGCAGCAGCAAGCACCAGGAGATATGCAGCTGCCAGCAGTAGGAACATTAGATGGAGCCGCCCCCATGCGCCAAGCCGTCAGCACACAGCTTCTTCGAGTAGCCTTGGAGACATTTACTGCAGCTACTTCATCATCAGCAGCACCAGGGGTTGCACAGTCGTCAACAGCTTGTCGACACTATACGCTCCCTCCAACAGAAAGCACCAATGGATACAGCAGCAGCAGCGGGTATGGTGAGGCTCTTCGGGTTCTGTCGGCAGCTGCTGCTCTCCTCCGGGGTGGCGATGTTGTTGCGCTCCCCACTGAGACTGTGTATGGCCTGGCAGCAGATGCCACACAGCAGGAGGCAGTGGCTAAGATCTTCGCTGCTAAGGGCCGGCCTGCAGACAACCCGCTGATAGTGCACATCTCAGATCTGGACATGTTGGCCAGGTTATACCCAGGTAAGTTAAGGGGGACAGGGCAAAGCAGCAACAGGATACTGTTAAAGCGAATTGTGGGAGAGCATATTCAATAACAGTGGGACATTGCGGATACATGCTTGGGTATCATTCTTGGTTGATTGGTGGTCTGGGATCCATTCGATGGTGTGTTTGGTCGGTTCAACCTAGCAGCCCTCTTGCGGTTGTTACATTTTAAATGTTTGTTTGTAGGTGGAAAGTCATGTTGCTCCTAGATGAGCTGAGCTTCTGGTAGTCTGCTTGCACGCGGCTGTCACAGATGGGAAGTGAGCCAGTAGTGTGATGGGTCGACTGCTTCAGAAGCGCTGTGCAACTGTATACACCGGGTATACCTGTATACCTGTCATTCTCTTCTTGTCTTTGTACGCCACCGCGTTGCATGCAAGTACCTGTAGTGAGCCACAAAAGTCGTACTTCCTGCTCAATGCAACCATCAGGTAACCCACAAAGAGAGGGACATTGCCAAGGCACAGTCAGCTATATACCTTTGCTGGTCTCGACTGAGTAGAAAGGCCTTTGCAATGGCTCACAAGCTTTCAACCTCAATGCCAGAGTTCCATCTGCACAGACACAGCAGACAGTAGCTCGAATTCATCTGCAATAGGCCTGCAAGCAAGCTGGGTGGTACAAAAGACGAGGTTTCACCGAGCCACAAGCGCTCTTCAACGGCTTGCTCAAGAACAGACTGTTGTGATTTGGGCCAAGCAACCTAGGTGCTGTGTTTTTTATCTAGTGTCTTCTTGCCCTGCTGGATGGTTGATGACCTTCAAGCATCCTGGCAAGTGACCCTGCTGCCTGTTATGTGCTGCGCTGTCTGCTCAGGTCAATCTCAGGAGGAATACCTTGCCCCAGTGTACCGCCCATTAGTGTCTGCATTCTGGCCTGGCCCGCTCACCCTGCTCCTCCCTGCCAGCCCCCTGGTGGCACCTGGTGTCACTGCGGGACATGTCACCATGGCAGTACGCATGCCATCACACCCCCTGGCAAGAGCACTAATACACCTGGCAGGTGAAGGAGGGGAGGGGCTGTTGGTATGTATGGGGGTTCAGGTTTAGTGTTGCATGCAAAACATGTGACTGTCTTTTGCACAGTAGCGGTTCTTGGCATACACGTGAACTCCTCCGGGCTCAGTGACTACCAGCACCACCAATTAACATCTTTACCTAGCTTTCTTTCTTCCAGCCGTTCTGACGCCATGTTCCACGCTTGCACAAATTTCCAAGTACGGCTACAGATGTGGTGCACTTCCTCGACTGCCAGTTGCAGTGGTCAGCTATCAGAACCTTGTTGTCAGGTTCCTGCATGCTGCTCTAAACTCTCATTTCCAAGTATATCATGTTATATTGTTGTTGCTTGCAGCCTTCTGGCATGTGCATGTGCCGTTGTGTACCAGTGGATTCCATAGATGATTATATGTAAAGCTCTCCCTCCCTTTCCCCCTTGTCCATGTGGCCAGGTGTTCCCCTGGCTGCTCCCTCTGCCAACACCAGTGGTCGCCCCTCCCCCACCACAGCAGATCATGTGATGTCAGACCTACAGGGTGTGATCCCCCTGGTCATTGATGGCGGGTCCTGCCAGGTTGGGGTGGAGAGCACAGTGCTGGATGGACTGAGGCAACCCCCTGCAGTACTCAGGCCGGGTGGGGTGACAGCAGAGGAGCTGGAGGTGTACCCGGGACTGGAGCAGCTAGGGGTGAGTGAGTCTGAGGGGGGGGGGGGTGTAGGAGCTTGGTGTGCTGTGTGGCTGTGCAAAGCAGCATTTTTCCTGGCATGGGCCTCTTCTTGCTGTGTTGTACCAAATCTGTGGAATGTTATACGGCATTGGGTTGGTAACAACCCCCAATGAGAAGATGCTTTGCCTGAAGGGCTTGGCACCTGTAGTACTGATACTGAATGGCTGCGCCAGAGCAGAGGCAGGGAGTGGGGCTTGTCATGCGAAGCATTCATTACAGGCAGGCGCGATGAGAACAGAGAGGAGAAGGCGTGTGAATTCTCTGTTGACCTGGTTCTTGTTGAGCCAGCTCTGTTTATATCAAATGATTTTCTGCACGCTGCTGCTGCTGTTTTTCTGTCAGGTGTATGCTGTGCATTTCAGGGATGCAGCGCTTGAATCTGCCCCCACAACTCCAGGAATGAAGTACAGGCACTACAGCCCAACTACACCTCTGTGGTTGGTGGACCCTGCTGGACAACATGAAAGCAGTTCCCAGCAGCAGCTGGTGCAACAGCAAGAACAACAGCAGCAGCAGCAGCAGCAGCAGCAGGATTGCATGCAGCAGCAGGATTGCATGCAGCAGCAGCAGCAGCAAGAAATGGCCGTGGGCTTGCATGCAACAGCAGCAGCAGGAGGCAGCAGCAGCAGCAGCGGCGACAGTGGCAACAGCTGTCATGAAGCAGCAGCAGCAGTGGCTGATGTTGAACCAGACAGGGGGGCCTCTGGATCATCAGATCAGTCTCCATCAACATCAGGTGTGACGCAGTTGGTGGGAGCCAGTCCTGCTGCTGCAGTAGCTGAGAGGGCTTTGCAATTAGCAGTGCAGCTTAGCAGCCAGGGGTACAGCAGGGTGGCATTGCTGCGTACTAGCTTGGCTCTTGGGGTGTCACCTGGCTGGGTGGACACACCTGGGTTACACCCTACATCCCCAGCAGCCTTAAAAGCAGCAGAAATTCCTGAAATGGAACAACTTGCTGATGGCGCAACTCATGTCTCTATGAATGGACAGGCAGCAGCAGCACCAGCAGCAGTGGGGGCAGGATTGGACGGGCTACCATGCCCAGTAGAAAGCAGCTTGGAGTCATCGAGTGTTGAGGGCCGTCAGGATATCAGGTGCCTACCTGCTGGCATCTTCAGCTATTGCTTGGGCTCGGCCAGTTGTCCAGAAGACGTTGCTCGTCAGCTGTTTAGGGCCCTGCGAGATGCCGACGATGCGCATATGGATGCCATTGTGGTGGAGGGGTTGGAGAACAGCAGAGCAGGGCTGGCGGTCATGAACAGGTTAAGGAAAGCGGCCACACATGTGGTGCAGCCTTGAGCATCTGCTTCTACAATAGCAGGACGAAAGCCCCATGCAGATGGGAAGATGTTGTATGGGCCTGGGATGGTTTCCATTAAGCACTGCACTGGGGAAGCACTCTGAGGTGGGCCTGGTCATTTCTGGGCAAAGTTACATTGGTTTACAACTACCAACAGTGAGCAGAAAGAGTGTGCCCTTGTATGCCAGGGCTGGCTCGCTTATATCGGGATGGCGGTGGTGCATTGGTGTGAGTGAGTGGCCAGCATAGAGGTGTATCGTACGGGTGGACGTGCTGGGGTTCCCATGGGTGCGTTGTTCACCATCCTATCGAACATTTTTCTATGGGTGGACCTGCTGGTTGTTCCTTATGAGTACTGTGGTTCGCCATGTTGACGGACACCATGCCTGGTGTACGACAACACGGGAACCACGGTACCCATGGGAGCCGGCAAGTCCACGGTCCACCCGTACATTGCTGTTCTTAGTCACTCAGTACAAGCGTCACTTTCTATGGCTATTATTCAATACTAAGTTGACAGCGTAAGAACCGCAAGCGAGGTCAAAACGGCTAAACGGCATTTGATTACGATTACGATTACATCATGGCCCACAAAGGGGGCGCCCGTACGGAGCCAACCTAGGCTCCATGGGCAGAAATACTGGAACCTGGTCCATCAGAAGTGAATGTCTCAGCAATATCACCTCTTGGTCCAGAAGAAAAGGTATCGAAAATACGACCTTGCCATTCATCCCCGAATAATGACAAATCAAAGTAAGGATTACAGTCCTCACATTCCTCCGACCTCCGAAATTCCATGCATTCATAAACAAACTTTGCAACTTGGCACTTGGCTCATTTGTCTACTGACCCGTTGGGACCAAACTCGACGGCGGCCCGGCAGACAGTGTCTGATTTTGGAACTAATTGATGCAGGCGTCCTGACCGTACATGTCTGAAAAGCTTTAAAAGGATCCACACGGATTAAATACTTGAGGGGCCGCAACTCCTGTATATGGAGCGGCCGGATCCTCAAGCCGGAATGGCCAAACTAAGTTCAAGGGACGGGGTTTCGGGTTCGCATAACCAGTCGGCATGACGATGGTAGAGAGGGTGAAATCATGCCTGAAGGTTATCTTCCCTTTGATTACAACCTATGGCGGATTATGGGACATGATTTAGATTAATTACCTATGACTCTCATGTTACTGGACACCTCTTAGGCATGGCTATGTACTGTTAATAGTCTGTGATAGTTCTGGAATTGCTGCTGCTCTGTGATTCTCCACATCTGGGTGAGAGTATTTTTGGCATTAAGTTGTATACAAAATTCTGGTATATATGCTGTTGCGTTGCTGTTTGTTTGCTGGATGTACCCCAAAAAATCAAAAACCCAAAAAAAAATTAAAAAATAAAAATTGTGTGCACTTTTCCAGGGCCAGTATTCTGCATCATTGTATCTGCTTGGACATGCATGATCATGGAGTTCCAACTGGTGGATGGTGTTCAGTTTTTCTTGGTTCTATCTGTGTTAGTGGCTTTGCCACCCCTGTGGTGAACTGTGGCACCGCACGCGTGCCGATGGGTTTGCCAATGTAAGATTCACACACACAAGAGGAGACACGAACAATAGAAACAAAAATTCAGGTGTAGGGAACCGCAAGAGGGTTGGGCTGGGCCATTAACGTTAAAAGGCCAACCACACAACCGGTTGGATCCAAAGCCAAGGGGCTTGCAAGAGACCAATGAGAACCACGCAGGCCGACACAAACACATCCATCTCAAAAAATTCCATCAACCAATTTATCATCTCACCTCTAATCAACCAACCACTCAGAGCCAAAACATATTAACACATCTACCATCCCGAAGCAGGACACTACAATACAATGGCAAGTTGGGGGACTGGTGAAACTGCCTCCCAGCACTAGCTAGCATACCTGCTTTGAAGCCCATGGGAGATCACCCATGATTGCAACCTCTGTAATTGTACCATAGGACTCCTGGTATCTCCCGCCGCACCGGCAAGTCAGACCCAAGGCCGTCACCACAATCAACAGCAGACTACTCGGCTAGACAGCTGACCAAGGACAACCACCCATTGAACCAACAGGCGGAACAGCATCACTCCGTGCCAGTGCATGTTTCTCAAGCAGAACCTGTTCAACATAACACATCGCAAGCATGACTTGTTCTCAATGGCAGCTTATAAAGCAAAACCTACTCCATGCAGAATTTGCTAATAGTGTCCTTATCAACCAGCAGAACTGCTACAGCAATGCTCGATGGTATGGTTCTTGCACCCCCAAAGCCTCCTGCTCGTCCTAGACCCATCGGTCTTAACCCTGAACCTCTGGCACAAACATACAGTGAGGTATAACCATGCATGCAACACAGCTTGCTTACAACTTCGGCAGGGCTCTTAAATGAAGCAGGCACACGCTTGCATGCTGCTTCCTACCACCAGAACAACATGCACAGTGCTTACTCCTATTGCTGACACCCACGGCAGACATGCAAGAGGACTCCTTGCAACCTTTCATAAAAGATATCCCCTGGATTGTACGAGCAAGCTGTGCTGAAAAGGATACAGCATGTGATGAAGGCTATCTACTCTCTCTGCACATGCGCACGGCCACTATAACTTTCCCCAAGGGTTTGCCAAGTAACCACTTGTAAACAACAGACAATACACAGCAGACCACAGAGGTATGCTCTCCTTCGACCGTAATTTACTGCCTTCACCAACACTGCGTAACGGACCTCTACTGCTTAGACCTGGTCAATGGGAAGCGAGAGACTAGGACATGCTCTTCTTGACCCCTCCTGCCAGCACAACCCCCTTCACATTGCTGCCACTCACACACACCTCAGCACTGGGCAGAATATGTGGCAGCTCCAAGACCTGCTCCACCACATGTGAACACGAGTATACGGAAAGCCTGTTTACACCCTCTCCTAAATGGGCTAGTGGCTGCAAGCTGGTGAGACCACAGTGGCCCAGTGACAAATCTTTCAGAGCAGAGAGGTACTCAATCCCAGACAAGCTCTGCAGACCAGGGCAGCATGCTATGAATAACTTTCTAGGCAGCTCTTGGAGCCTTCCAAACCCTTGAGGCTGCTCAAGCCTCCCTCTGCTGGGTTATCGGGGCTGCCAATGCGTACCTTGACACTCCGCAAAGCAGTCAGCTCAGCTAGGGGTGCCAAGGAGGTGACTGCACACTCACAAAGTCCCAGTTCTTGCAGTGACATTGCTGATTCTATGCCAGCTAGAGCCTCCAGGCCCCATGCATCCTCCAAAACCAAAATTGTCACCCCTTTGCCCAGTCCCTGCAGGCTCACCAATTCATAGCATCCTCGAATATACACCCTCTTCAGTCTGTCCAAGCTCTCCAGGCCTTGCAGGGATGTGGCAGTGCACGTACTGGCAGTGATTTCAAGCTTCTCGAGGTTGCCAAAGCCTTGGAGGGGGCGCAGACTGCCAAGGTCATACCACTCACCCGAGCCATTCCCAAGCTGCAATGACGTTAGCCCGGTCAACCCTGACAGCTGCCAGAGGAGGTCATTAGAAGCCCCGCCTTCATAGTGCAGTGCCTTAAGGTGACACATACACCCTGTACGTAACTCCGTCGCACCGCGGTGCCGAAGGGTACCTCGGATTGATTCGGCCGGCATGACGTCAGAAGCGCACCAGAGCGTCGGCTACCACAAACAAGGTTTCGTAACATCATATTCTTCCCTTCGCGCTATTGCTTCCAGCCTTGTTTTCACTTCCATTGTCCAAGCGATGCCTGTTTGCATGCCCTTTGAGACATCATGCCAATACAAGCGAAACAACGTTCTGCGCTCCAAAGTTGCCTCGGGAAGTCGGGCGCGACCATAGGGAGCTGATATTTGACAGTTGCTTCGACGAACAGTGGCTTAGGCAGGCTGGCCCAGCCTAAGAGCTGGACCAGGAAATACTCAGGAAATGCCTGCAGAGCCAGAGCCAAGGCACTGGCGCTTTCATTGTCAGCGTTGGATAGGAAAGATGTATGAGTGGTCGGAAGACGTACGCAAGCCTCTCCTGAAGTATCTAGAGGATATCGTTTGGAAAACCTGGCATGCTCAAGGGACACAGAGGACTTCTTTAGGCAGCAGTACAAACTTGTATAGGCATGATTGGGGTTTTTTGATAGTATCTGGCTGCATTGACAGGGTGTGTGGACCTGCCATAGCTGCTCTGGCTGCTTGGGTTTGGCATGTGATCCTTTTGACACCCTCTTTATGCTGCAGCAGAAACGAGCAAAACTGGGCTTTTGAGGGGCTTACAGGAGCCCCTCTCCTGACACGAGTAACACTTTTTAGGTAGGTTTATCCCACCAGGCACGCTTTTTATATATGTGGCTGCGGCTTTGAGCCAGTGTGCACAAACGTTATGTGTTTCTTTGAGCTCCCTACATATGCCGTGAGGGGGGTTCTGGGGTTCAAGAGGGCCCCTGCATTGACACGGACACAGGTTCCAGACGTGGTTTATCTGTCTGAACATGCTCAATAGGTGTAGTACAGCTGTTGTGACTGCTTGGGTTGTTGAAAAGGTGCATTTGCTGGCCCTGCCTGCTGCAGATAGAGATGGGTGTTTTTGGGGGTTTTCGGGGTTCAAGAGGGCCCCTGCATTGACACAGACATGGGTTGCATTTGTGGTTAATCTGTCTGGGCATGGTGTTTATGTGTATTATAGCTGTTGTGACTGCTTGGATTGTTGAAAATGTTCCTTTGCTGACCCTGTCTGCTGCAGCTGGGCATGGGGGTTTTGGGGGTTTTAATTGGCAAGTTAACAGGTGTGCACACGAATAATGAGCGCATAAATTGTTATCCTGAGTCCCTTGCCGTGTTCCCTGCCGCAAAAGGGTGCTCATAGCAAGTGGTTGCGAAATTCCTATAGAGGAGTTTGGAGAATGAGAGCCAACTTGAAGCTACTGCTCTCCTTGAGGTAGTTTTTTCAAAAACCCCACTTTTTTCTGAAGTCCTCTATAGAAATTTTAAATTTTTCGGACGATCCCTCCAGAACTGCGGCAGGGAGATTAAGTCCAGGAGGAAAACCCGTTCTATGCGTTTTTTTGCTCATGGCAGCCCTGCAGTCCATGAAAAGTAGCCCCAAGGGGCTGCACCAGGGTTTAGTACTGACCGGGCTTCTAAACCCTAGATAGGGCTTAGGTGGGACAATTTGCCCCTCCTCAACACACCTGTCAAGTTTTGACCTTAACAGGATTGACTTAGGCTCTAAACCCCTGCCCCAAAGTACCCCCCTTATTTAAGTATGTGTCACCTTAAGGTTGGTCAGGCACGCCAAGGAAGCCCAAGGATCTGCAACACAATGGCCATCCTCGTATGAGAGAATGTAGAGGCCAGTCAACCCCGTTAGGGCCATAACTGCCTCAATGCTATCTGGCAAGGGCTCATACTCTAGCGTCTTACACCGCGGACCTAGGAACCGCACCAGGTCATCAAAAGGCAACAAACAGTCCTCGTCACTGCCTGCATTGTAATATACTTGATCCATGCTGTTGCCATGCTCCTGCAGCCACTTCTCGGTAAAGGGGTGATTTTGGGATGTGTTGCTGGGCACCTGGACGGTAACCTGCAGATTGGGGATGGTGAAAAGCAGACGAAGGGGCTCGCTCCAGTCTTCGTTTACTTGATCAGCAAGCGAGTCATCTGATGAGTAAGGTTGCACGACACCTTCAGGCCTTGGGTGTGCTGCCGCTGCTGTGCCAACCACCTCCAGAAGGGATGAGTAGGGGAGTTGAGGTCCTCCAACTCTGGCATGTTGGAGTAGGTGTAGGTGAGGTCATCACTTAGGTCATGGAGTGAGGGCTTTACTGGCCAGCCGAAGAGCTGCTACATTCCTTGGGCCATTTCCTGGGTATGAGGCCAGCTCCTGAAACAGCAGCTGCCACCAGGCCTTGGACAAGTCCATGGGGCTGATCTGCTGATTGGCACCCATGCTGCTGGACATACAGACACCCATGAGAACCGCTTGTCACCTGCAGTTGGATGGCCAAAACAACAAGCAATGGCTTCAGCAGATTTGCATGCAACCACCATGTTTCCACGGCAGAGGTGAAGTTTAGATTAATCATCTCAAAAGAGAATGTGTAAGCAGACACACCAAATCACCACATGGATGTACACAGGATGGCCAGGCAATGCAGCTGTTGGTAACCGTAGGTAATGGAGTTGCCAGGGATACCTCTCAATGTGACTAAGGAAAGAATGACCTACACCCTGCCTGTTTGGATTGGTCGCCATGTATTTGAAGAATGTGGAGGTTCAGCACCTGTCTGAAAGAGAGCAACGTTGTAGCTCCAGCAGTATGCAGAAAGACCCACGTTGCCAATGCTCATACAGGCAGGACACTAAAATGGCCATGGATGCGTCAGGGTGACCAATTGCTTTAGCCAGGTAGAAGCCAATATGTGCACGCTGAGCATCTGCTTGTACAGTTCTGACATGAGCAAGCAAGTGCCCAGTACAATAGGTTCTTCCATGTGCGTGGCACCATTGTCATCCCTGCTAGTACAAATGATGCCCACTCACATCCTCCACCTCCGTCCTGTTGAGGATAGGTGACCCATCTCCTTACCTATTAAGTTTTTGTTTCGGGTTCAGCTGCCCAACAGGACCGTTGACAAGTGAAGGTTGGCCTAGTTCGCCATGACCTGTTGCAAGAGAGAAAGAACGACATGCATTTTTCGAGAACGGCGAATGCAGTATACCATATGGCTGCAGGTGCTAACGAAACCTGTCTGCAAGCGTGTCAGGATCGGGTTGAGAATGGCATATCCGTATGATTGAAATATGTATGCATATATGCATATATAACGCTTACAGCAGATCCAATCTTGAACTTACTTCTGGAAAGCACGTATTCGCGCCTGTTATCGGCTCGCCTCTGACCTACTTGCCCTGCTATGTCCTGCACTTCCTCCAAAAGTTGTCCAGATGCCCACTCCGGTTGTGATTAAATGGATTACAATGCCAGCTCGGGTAAGGCATGCAACCAATCCACGGCCCTATTCACGGGCCCGTGCGGGCAACCTCATGCACCAGTGAGGTCCAGGGCATGAAAGATTCCGAGAGTGAAGCAAATTAAAGTGACAGCACGTGCCTCGCCTGTGATTCAGAAATGGCGCAGTTGTTGCTGCCCTTTGGCCTTTCTGCATTTTCCATGGTCATGAAGTGGAATGCCTGATAGTTATAACGTGAATGGTGGCTGACGAGGTAAATTGGACGAGTACTGCTCACTGCATGGGCAATGCCACGCCTCATCCGATCTAAACCCTTGATTGAAGCAAATGAGATTGCAGACACGCCTGCCCACTGCCTAAAGATCACGTTCCACCACTACGCTGGAAACAATGCAGTCTTGTGTAGTTGCCTTCTGCAATAGGACCCATTTTCAACGACGTGCAAGTACAGGGCTCACATGCAGTACAGGACCCACAACAACTTCCTTTTACAACAGGTTCACGACAACAACAGGTTCGTGACATGCGTCAGTCGTCACAGCGGCTCATAAATGAACGAGCAAAACTCCAACAGCGGGGCCAATAACGAGGGCAGAATCTGAAACCAGTGAAGCACTGTGCACATGAAGCCCAACACATCTGCAGTCAAGGACACAACAAAGGAATGTCCCTACAATGAAAGGGTTGCATCACTATGCAGCTCTCAACAGCTCACATGGAGCAAAAGCGTATTAAACTATATCAAAGCAGCCAACTGATCAGAGGCCAACATCTACTGCAAGGCAAACACAGACCACTCAAGCTGCGCTGTGATGGGTATGGGGTTCATCCTTCCTACACCATAAGACACGAAGAGCAATAAAGCTCCCTTGTCAACTTCCAACCAACACAATCACTGAAGTATCACAACCGGAGACAACAGACAAACAGTGAGACCACTTAGACAATACCCAGAGCTATGAAGGCTTCCCCGCCTATAGTGGCCTTCAATGGCCCAGCCACATGTCTGAGTACCCCCCACAAAACACACCAGCCTCCAGGGACTTCAAAACAACTACAATCAGCAATGGCTACCAGGACAGAAGTAGCATCCATTAATATGTGTACGTAATACTACTAATAAAATCCATAACATCATCTTCTGACAGGCTTACAGTACCTCAGCTGGGATTGCAAGGCCTAGTGCATGGGACATGATAACCCAGCTGAACCCCATGGCTACCAAATGATCATTGACTCAGCCCATCATTATGTTGCGCACAAAGGGTGCTCGTATCCCACCCCCCATACTGATAGCTATGACAGCTCACCCCATTCATGGGAGGCCCCCAACCGTAGTATGCCCCCCACATTGGAGCTATCTGCAGCCCCACTACCTGAATTATCCTGCAGAGCCTAGGGCTCTAGCTAACCATTGCAAGGCATGCTGTCAACAACTCACATGGAGCTCAAGTGCTCACGACTACGGTTAAAGCAGTCAGCTTGCTAGCTATTCAACAAACGAAGGCAAACGAAGGCGCCTCAAATTCCCAAATACTAATCCCTGGCAAGATGTGCCACGACTTCATTCCTAACCCAGCCATTCTCTTGCTATTAAGGCGACTCTGATTTCCTGGCAAACATCGACCCAACAAGAGCCCCCCCCCAAGCATATATCAGTAGCACTCTGAGATGGGGCTCCCCAGGGTTTAGGGCTTAAGTTCAGGACCCTAAACCCTGGCTTGCACCCAGAGAGTAAAGGCCTCCCCACCACCCGGCTAACTGGCGTAGAAAGAGAATGACTTCCCCCTGTGCACAGCATCCACTTTCACCAAGGTCCTGGACCTCTGAGGTGCCAACTTGATACCCAATGCACTGCCCTCAACACCAGCACCAATCTCACCAGCAAACGACGGCCGAGCACTCCCAGCCCTGCTGCCTGCATCACCTACTGAGGACTTCCGGCCAACCAATGTCCCACCGCTGGTGGATGACTTGCGCACCAGGCGGCCAACCACAGCAGCCAACTCAGCGGGAGCAGCAGGGATGGCAGGGGTGGGCAGGGACTGCACGGACATGAGGCGGGGGACTGGGGCGGGGAGGGACTTGGCAGCTGCCAGGACGGGCAGGCGGGGGAGAGCAGCGGATTGAGTGTACTGCAGGGGAGGAAGGGCGGGGAAGGCGTCATCCCCTGCTGCTTCTCCTGCTGCTGCTGCTGCTGCCGCTGCAGCTGTTGCAGCTGCGAAGGCGGAGGATGCGAATGGGGACGCCTTCTTGGGCCCTGCTGGTACTGCTGGTACCGCTGGTACTGCTGGTACCGCTGGTACTGCTGGTACTGCTACTGCTCCCATCTTCAGTGGTGATGGCTGTGAGGTGAAGGTGGGGAGGCCAGGGGTATCTGCTGGAAGGTCAGCAATGAAGCTGAACAGGTGCTGTACCTTCCTCACTGTCCCTGCCTGCTGCAGCAGCTGCCTGCGAATCCCCCCGCAGAAGATCTCACTGAACTTCTCCCAACCCATGATCTCAGGTGTGAACATCACTGGGAACAGCTCAGCCTCTGCCGGGCTCAAGCGGCTCCTCAGCTCCTCAGTGTTGGTTACGGAGCACAGCAGGGAGCGGTTGTAGGGTTCAGAGTTGAAGTGGCACCATGCCTTGAAGCTGTGGTGAAGTGCTTGTGCTTTACGGTGGCGGCCACTGAGGCGGAGCAGCATGGTGAGGGTCTGGGTCTTGGTGCTGGCCCGGGTCTTAGCAGCAGCAAGGGCAGCGGGCTGGGGGACGTAATCGGCAGACACCTTGGCGTTCCTGTGGAAGAAATAGAGGGTGGGAAAGTCTCAGCAGGCGAAGCTGATGATGCAGGAGGACCAGGGTTTAGGGCTAAGGGTTGGGTAGGGTCTAAACCCTAAAACACTGAACCCTAAAAAAGCAGGCGAAGCTATGATGCAGGGCTGATCAATCGGGCAACTGATAAGCAGTTTGTGACATGCTCATACATTGTTTGGTCTGGTATGCTCTTTGGTGTGGAGCTGGTGTGGTATGCTCTTTGGTGTGGAGCAGGCATTACAGTAGGATGGATGACTGACCGAGGGATGCCAATGTCCCTTTCATCTCAATATTGTATGAAAACATGTGGGCTATGATACTACACACAAGCAGTTTTGAGGACAAGGATGCCTGACCAAGCAGTGAAATAGCGCTGCTCATATCACCCGCCAAGAATATGCTCAGATATACATGGTCTGATCCCCTACCTTGACAAGGGGTCTGGGAATAACATTGTCTTCTAGCCAACATGAGTCTCACAACTTCTGGACTCATATCCAAACTCCTGGACCCATTGTCGAAAAGCTTACCTTGTGAGAGGCAGCCGCACAGCAGCAGGATTGGCCTTGAAGAACTTTCCCAGGTAACTCACAGCCTCTGGCAGTCTGAGAGGGTGAACGCTGGAGGTACTGGCATGGTAGATCCTACACCCCTTCCCTGCTGTAGCACCCTGCTGTGCCTTGACCCCCTGTCCCTGCTCCACCGCTGCTGCTGCTGCTGCTGCTAAGACCAGGCTGGCCACTGTGTCCACTGGCACCAGGTCCATCAGCATGTCACCACCATAAGCCAGGGAAGAAGGGCCTTGGAAGAAGCCTAGGGCATAGCTAGCGATGAAACCAGCAGCACCGGCGTCACTCGCAACATACCTGCAGCATTTACAGACAGTGAGGGATGAGTTTAATTAGATGGGTTAAGGGTCAGAATGTAGCTGGTGATAAGGCCAGTGGCATACCTGCAGTAATAAAGGTTGGTTAGGGTTTTAGGTCTATGGTTTTGCCCAGGGTACAGCCTAGGAATGAAGGCACCCACCCCAGCAACACTGGCAACATACCAGCAGCATTCAAGGGGTGAAGCTGTCACAAAGGGCAGGACTAAGGATGTATAATAGCCCGTTTGGCCCCATCCACTTACCCTGGGTAAGGTCCTCCTGCTGCTGCTGCCAGTAGCCCGGGCCTCACAATAGCACTGCCTGCTTGAGCCAGGGGCTTACTGCTCACCAGGGTCTCTGTGAGGTGCTTGGTGAAGGCGTGGCTGCTGGTCAGCTGGTTCCTGCACATGCAGTAGGACACATGCTGTTACCACCGGAACAAACCAAAAGTGTTACCAAAAGAAGCCACTGCGTTAAGGGTCCTAGACAAGCTGTGTCAGACTGCTTCATGGGATTGTGCCTACCACAGCGTATCGATGACCTAACGGCTCTACAAGGGTCGTTCTACAATTCGCTGCTGCTGGAAGCATGCCAGAAAGCTCCTTCATGTCATTGCTGCGTCTGAGCTGAGTTGCCAGGATGCACATGGGCCTGTAACTAGATTGTAACTAGATTTACTAGATGGCAAACCTGACCATCCGAATACCAAGACAGTGCCTCTGGTATCCTACTGCTGTGAGTGTTTCCTTACTTTGTCATGATCTTGGCTGCCAGTGCATTGGCTCCCTCCCTGCTGGACCACATCAACTGCTGCACCAGGTCTGAGGGGGAGGAGCCCGCCAGGTCCAGGGGGTATAAGGTCTCATGGATGAGGGTATTGCGGGGGAGGTGGTTGTTCACAAAGGAGCTGCTGACATGGACAAAGGACCTGAGGCGGGGCATCTGGGCAGACAGCTCCAGCAGCTGCTGGGTGCCGAGGTAGTTGCTCCTGCAAAGAATACATATTTGTGTAATCAGAACTGTGGCAGATGAGTGTTTGATAAGGATGCATGCATCAGTCATATGTTCTGGATGGGCACTTTGCATTACACTACAGTAGCTAGGATGTGGATACATGCAGTGACCATGTATGCTGGCAGCACAATGCAGGATGCTCTACAGTGGCAAGTAAGAGCGAGCCTCCCATAATCACAATAGCAGCTGCAATTGTCCAGCTCCTGCTATTGCAGATCCTGCTCTTTCCGCTGCACACATCTTTGCATGGGTGACCCCAGGCTGCTGCATAGAGTTGATTTGTCACCTGAGGCTGTCGTGAACATCCCCGTCAAGATCCTGAGCTGCTGCGCAGTGTATGACGAAGCTGACATCTGTCTTGAGCATGGCACGGTCGGCGTCACTCATGCCCAGAGAGGGGAGCGCAAGGTCGCCCACCACGGGAACGACGCGGAAAGCAGCATCTGTCTTTCGCAAGCTGTGGAACAAGCCCGAGCGAAACAGCGCAGCAACCCGCTGCTGTGCAGTAGATGATCCTTTCGCACGCACCAGCACATACACCCTCTCCACCTGCGCCATGATAGCGTGCACTCGACGTCAGCATCCCAGCAGATGCGTTACCATGCTCATGTTGTGCACATATACCAGTACCAGGATACAATTGAGGCCAATGGAGCACTACATGGTGCAGGGACTTCAAAATGCATATGGCAGGTGCGGGCCGCGAGCCCCAATACCCACCTTCGTTGTGCGTAGCAGCTGCTCCAGCAACACGCTGCCTAGGAAACCAAGCCCCCCCGTGAGCATAACACAGCCGTCCTTGAAAGTGTCAGCGATCAGGAGATCTTTTGGTTCCTTCACACTGTTTGGTTGCGGTGCCATGGTAGGAGATGGAAAAAGGGGGGGGGGGGGTAAGGAACAGTTGGTACGTGGCTGTTTGGAAGTGGGCTCGGCTGCCTACCATCCAGGCGTTCCTGCAATGCCTCTCAAGGGGCACATTTATGGCCAAAAGATCAAGTCGAGTTGGGGGTGTCACTTCAGTATCTTGCGAACTCACCAAGTGACCCTTGCTTATGCCCTCACTCTAAGCCCTTAACTACTTTGGTAACTCCAGGATCTATGATTGGTCTCGACTGATCGTGGATGCATTGTACACACTAGGCATGTCTGCCAAAACACCATGCGTTGCTTTGATTTGCACCGTAGGCACACAGCAGCTTACCTGGTGTCACCGACGATGGTCACCTGCAACAAGGTTTGCTTACAACGCAGCGGATAGATCAACAGATTACCCATTTCAAGGTCGTTAATAATCTACCTCAGAGCGATATTGATGCTCACAGCTCCAGTGGTGGCTGGGTAGGGAACAGCCATCGAGCCCTTGGGACCTCTGCACGGGAGCAAGTAGAAGTTTCCCCCGGTATCGGGCCTAGATGAGCCGTGTTTACAGTTAGCATGCCTGTGAAATGAGGTAAGGATGATACGCGCTCTAGCTTCGGCAGGACCGAGCCTGCATTTTAAGGTTGCTCTCGCACTCACTGGAGGAGCCAACTTCATACAACCCGTTTCGTTGTGCTGCAGCTCGCATGGAAGTGCAACGACTTTTGGCACACGTCAAGCGGTCGCCAAGCTTAAATCAATTGCGCAGAAGACGAAACTGCTTGTTCAGGAGGCGGATGCAGTTGTCCTACATGCAGAGCACACTATTTTCACAGTCGAGCAGGTGCGATTGCATCCTTACTCAATTCCGCCATACCAGACGCGTTGGCAGGCACGTAAGGGGCCCCACTACCGTTCCTGCAGGTTCCAAACTATGGCAGCCAGCCTGCCCTGGTGCACGCTCTCCAGCAAGTGGCCGGGGCCTCAGCCCGGATGGAGGCCGTCATTGAGAAGGCAGACAGGGAGAAGTCCAAAAACAAAATGAGCCTAGGGCGGTTCTTTAACAAATCCAACCAAGACAGCAAGAAAACTGCATATCAGGTGGGTAATGCACCAGGGTCTTAGGTACCTTGGCATTGATCTATATTCCGAGGTCACCTGGGTTCTACCCCCACTCTGTTAGTTTGCTATTTACAGAATGAAGCCAATGCTTATAAACGAGCAGGTGGTGATGGTACATATACATCTTGCCTCCCTCTGCACCAATGCCTTTGATTCGTTGCTCGGGTTGCCCGTGGTGCTGCGCCACATCAGCATACTCCCAGCCCATGCAACTGTGCGGGGCTGTTAATGTGGTCTTCTTGGAGCAGCACGTGGTGGTCTGGACTGCTTATTGTGCTGACGGCATACCTGGAGGAGGGCTATCAAAACCCTAATAGTGTATCTTGTATACATAGATAGATCGCTGTACAGCTTTCGGGCCGTGCAGCGCCCACGGCATAACTCCATCCAGTTTGTTAGTATGTGGAGAGGAGAATCAATGATACCACTAATGATATATATTGTGTTTTGTTGTGCAGGAATGCCTTGCACAAGTGATGGATGCAGCAAAGCTAGCTCGGTCTGCAGTTTCACAGATACAGCAGCACAGCAGCCACACAGGAGCAGCAGCAGCAGGGGCGGGTATGTTCCCGGGAGGTCCAGCAGCATTAGCACTGAGGGCTGACTCATCCACCCACAGTGTGGATTATGGTGGAAGCTTAGATGGACGGCCATCTTCAACATCTGCCCCCTCATTCAGCATGCAGCAACAGCAGCAGCCTGGGCTAGCAGCAATGCCTCCATCATCATCAGGAGCAGCAGCAGCCGTTGGGGCAGCAGCCACTACTGCTGCTACTGCGATGAACGGCAATCCGTCACCCCCTTCATCCTCAGAAGCGTCTAGCACTGCAGCTGCAGCAACAGGCTTTGGGCCCAACACCCCTCCCCTACCTGCTGCCGGTCCCTTAACCCACCCCGACATCAACAGCAGCAGTATCAGCAGTGCCGTGCCCTCCCTGCCTCCGACCTCAGGCCCCTTCACCTTCTCAACAGCTTTCTCTAACAATGCCCCTACCTCTGCGTTTGCAAATGTTATGCGTGATGCGCCCTCTGGTGAGGTATCAAGCAGCTTGTCAGTGAACTATGGTCCTGGTGGCAAGGTGCTGCACCTAGCATGTGTACCTACGGGGGGACTTCAGGGGCCTGGGGGAGGTCCTCCGGGGCAACAGGTGGCAGCTGGTGGGAATTACACACTGTGGGTGGCGCTGAAGAATAAGATGGAGTATTACCATCGGGGCAAGTCAGGGACTAAGGAGGAGAGGCCACTGGCAAAGCAGGTGGGTACAAAGGCGGTTGGCAATGTAAATGGCAAGGGGTGTCCTTACTGGGGGTCAGGAGACATGTCCGGAATTCTGGGGGCCATGATCATGCTGTGGGGGAAAGCAGCAGCATGTTGTTGTGCGGCTAGTTAGCACAGATATTGAGAGCCAGTCTGGGCCGCTTAAAGCATATGCAACGGTGCTGAATAAAGGTGCTGAATGACCTTGCTCAAAAAGTTTTCAGCAACTGCAATGGAGCTCAGTCAATAGTTAAAAGATGTACTAGGCAGCAGGGGGCCCCTGCACAGTCACTTATTCAATGAATGCTGTCCTACAATTGCCGTGGTGACACATTGTTGACTTCTGTCTATTATGCCTGCCTCCAATGTCCTGCCGACAAACGTTCCTTGCATGGCTGTTCTTTCACTGATAAATGGTGAGCTCCTCCCTCCCCAGCAGCCAGCACTCCGTTACAGGCTGCAAAAAGATGTGCGCTTATCTGTCTTTTACAATCCTTATCATGCCATCTTAGATATTTTTAAGGTTCAGCCAATGATATGCTTGTCTACTCCTCTTATGACTTCAAAACCATGAGAGGTGGGCTGATAGATAGCTCTCTGTATCACTCTCTCGGTTTCAATATACTGTAAAACTGTTTTGACTCATGCCGCGGGTGCTGCACGACCCGGAGGGCTGTGCAGTGTCCTCTCTCAAACATTTACCCCTAACACGCTGCTGCTGCTGCTGCTGCTGCTGCTGCTGCTGGTCCTGCCAGGCAGCTTCAGTATGTTGTGTGTGTGCTGATGACCGCGGCTTCATCTGGACGGGTCACTCTGACGGCAGCCTGCACCTACATATGGGCAGCTCATGGGATGTCACGGTGCTGGTATCAGTCACTAGGAAGGCGCTGCTGGCCCTGGCAGTGGATGACAGGGGGGCCGTGTGGGCGGGGGATGAGGGGGGGCAGCTCAGGCAGATCAAGAGGGACCCCATCACACATACATTGTTACAGGTGAGACTGTGGGGTTTAGGGTTTGGGGTTTATGTCTGGTTGCTTGGGGTCTAAGGAATCAAGTCTTCATATGGAATTTCCTTGACACACGTCTTGTTACAGACGAGGCTGCGGGGAGGGTTTGGGGTTTAGATCTGGTTGTCTGGGTGCTAGGGGTTGGGTCATTACAGATGGGAACTTCCTCACACATACAGGTGACGCAGTGGCCAGGGTTTAGGATTCAGCTATAGGTCTTTCGAGCTTGGGGGTTGGGTCCTATCAAATCGAATTTCATCGTAGAGACCTTGCAAGGTGAGGCTGCAGGAAGGGAGGGGGTATGTGTTTAGGTGGTGAGCTCCTGTGCAGTTGATTACTTTCCAAGATGGCTGCTGCATGACAGTCAAGTGCTATAGGGCATATGTGTTGCCTATGCTGTTGTTTGGGAGTTCTGTTGTTTGGGAGTGAGACGTGGGCCCTGTCGAAAGAGCAGTCACTTAGGCTCGAGCGGGTGCACACTAGCTGTCTTAGGAGCATCCTTGGGGTCAAGCTTTCCGATGGGCACAGCAATGCACATGTCAGGTCTGTATGTGGTATTGCATCTTTTGCTGCCATCATCACAACCAACAGGTTGAGGTGGTTAGGACATGTGGGTCGCATGGAGGCTGGCAGACTACCGCATATAGCTCTGTTTTCACCCTTAAAGGGGGTGTCAACGAGGGGAAGGCGGGGTGCACCTCCCCTGAAGTGGGAGAAGTGCGTGCTTAATGATTTGGGAGATGTAGGTGTCCCTGAGGAGGACTGGGAGGGAAAATGTCAGCTAAAATGTGTTTGGAGGAAGATGCTCTGGGACTTTAGTCACCCAGGGCAGGAAAGCAGACCCCTAAGGGCTTCTGGGAGGAGGGGGCAGCAACCTGCAGTTCAGTATGCAGAGCGATACTCATCACCTTTCCCAGTGCCAGCAGCAGTTGCAGCAGCAGAAGGGGTCAACCTGTTTTGGTGGGAGCCAACAGCAGCTCCCACCAGGGTTTTGCTTAATCTGGAGGGATCTCCTCTACCCATGGTTCCATCAGTTTAGGGTTCCAGTTGAATAGTCCTCTTGGCGTGCACGTCGTTGCATCTGGCTTCAAGTCTATGCTACAGTGTTTTATGTGGCCTGTGGTTTGCCTGTATGAGGGGTGGCCATATGGTTGGCCGGCATGGGGTTGTGTGACTCCAGTTCGTGTGCTGCTTGGTCTTAAGTGACCTTTTGGCATAGCTGATCTTGCGTTTTGATTGATTGATTGATTGCTGCATGACAGGGTTACGTGAAATGGTAGTTTTGTTATGCTCTGCTATGTGACATGCTGCTGGGCTTGCGTGGATTGGCATGGGTCTTCCTCCAGGGATGTGGATGCTGATCTTGCTTCTCACTAAGAAATTCTTTACACACGATAGCTGAATGCTGGACATTGCCTGTGCTTCTATCCCACTTGTTCAAAGCACACCTTACATTGCCTTGCAAGTACTGCAAGTAGTACCTGTATCTCTGCGCATGGCCATAAGTAAGCCAAGGCTGCATCTCAGCCTAGGTTCTGGACTAACTCCTTCCTCAAATGTTTTATTTCCTGTCAGGTGTTCACCCGAGTCCGTCAGCCTGCTGCTGGTGTGGTGGCAGGGGCCATGACCTGGGGCCCAGGCAGCCACCCCAACCCCCCCACATTCCCCATCCGTGCCCTGCTCTTCCACCAGGGGCAGCTGCTCAGCACAGGAGGGGACAGCAAATGTGGCATCACCTTATGGCAGCCCTCACAATACCAGCAGTGCCATAGATGTGATGCCGATAGCTTTGGACCGGCTACGTGCCTTGCAGTCATGCCCTGGAATAAAGACAAGGGGGGAGCAGGGGCAGCGGGTGCAGGGGGGCTGCTGAGTAGTGTTCCTAGCTGGCATGCTGCTAGTGGTCATGTGAATGGTCAGGTGCTGATCTGGGAGGTGCTGGAGGGGAGGCATCTCAGGCTTATTATGACGTGTGTGGACAAGAGTGGACCGCCACCAAGGTGAGTGGATGAGGTTTAGGGATTAGCGAGGAGCAAACTTAGATATTGAATCGCTGCTTTTGAGTTGTGATGCAGCGCTCATTAACTGAACATGTGGATTTGCTTACTTACCTACAACATGTTGCTCTTATCATCGCCGATAAATTGGCGTCCACGAAAGGGGTGGCTTTTGGGTACATGATGGCGTAAAAATGGATGTGTTGGGGTTCAATTGAGCCAAAATGTGTCAGAAGACTTGGACTGAGTGCAGGGACAATGCCATTGGATGATGTCAGATTTCTGAGGTGCTTGTTCAGGGCATATGGGCTGTGTTCAAAGTTGTTTTATGGTCCTTATTGCCTGTGATAGGAGTGCTGGCTGGTGACGTTGGTACATGGCAGGTGTCATCCTGTGCTCAAGTACTGTAATTGGTTGGTTGATTAATTCCGCCTGTTTAGAATGCTTTTATAACCAGCCTCATCCCTGCATACAGGCACCTCCTGCGGCAGCTCCCCTAGTGATCAGCCAGGAGCATAGTAAGCCCCTGGGGAATGGAGCAGAAGCTTGTTTTAGCTAGGGACCTACCCATGTCATGCAAATTCAAGCTCTCGCACTGTGTCATACCACAACCATTGCAGTCTGCTATGTGTGCTATTAAACATCTGTAGTACTCACTCTTTACCTTTAGGATGGCCAGTAATCTAGGCATCAGAGCAATGAAACTAGCACGATATCGTCTCCACCCCTAAAAGCAAAGAAGCATCCACGGCCCTGCAATGAATGTGCCCAGGGTTCAGGCTTTAAACCCTAAACCCTAAACTAGTACCTTAAACCCTAAACCTTACAATCATCCCAGACATACAAGGCCTGGTGTCACAAAGATGCCAGGAGGAACCATTGCACCCAAACAGAGCGTATCTCTGAAGTTCCTTGTCCGTTTGTCGTGCAGCCCTGTGCTAGGTGTTGTGCTGCTCCCAGAGCAAGGTCAGATGGTAGTTGGTCAGGAGAATGGCACCCTGGCCTCCTACCCCCTCCCCCTGCCCTCCTACCTACCAGATGGCACATGCAGCAGCCCAGTGTTAGCCCAGGGGGTGTTCCACTGGAAAACTACGGTATCAAGGTTTCGGCCTCACAGGCACAGCATGACAGCATTTGCTTCGGCGGTAAGGAAGAGGGGGCATGGGGAAGCGCCAGGGGAAGAGCAGATATGGGCCGAAGTAGTAGGGGTGTGTACAGGATTAGGGCATTAGGGTTGGTCGTGAGGGGTTTAGGGCTTACAGCTTGGGCGCAAGGGACTTAATCTCGCCGGGATTGGCCCCTTGGGATGAAGGATGTGTTATAATGTGTTGCTAGGAAGAGCAGTGGACAGGGTTATGTGGGGTGGCACAAAGCGGCAGGCGAGGGCACTGGAAGGTTGCTATTCCTGTGTTCTGTGCTTGATGTGTGGCAATATACGTAATGGGCTTTGCACCTGGGAGCTGGAGTGGTCTACAGGTATCATAAGGCCATACCTCAGTATCATGAAGCACTCAAGCCATTCCTGAGTATTTGAAGGTACTTGAGCCACATCTGCATATTTTACAGTAGTTTTAAGGCCATACCTGAGTAAGCAAGGCACTTCTAAGGCTGTATCTGTATGTCTGCTTCCTGGTTCCCTAACTTGTAATCCCGAACCCCTATACCCTAAATCATACCTTATAAACCCTAACCCTTCTCCCCTAAACCCTAAGCTCCTCAAGGCCATACCTTGATGTCCACCTTGTTCCTTGTCCCCCAGTGTGACCAGGTGTTCACCAGCAGTGGCAACAACCTCAAATCATGGTCATTAGCTCAGCTGCGCCGTGATGCCCTAGCAGATGGTGTGGTCTTCCGCCTAGACAGCGCCACCAGCAGTCACTCCACAATACCACTGTCACCCGCACACTCACTAGAGCCCAGTGGCGGCTCCATCACCAGCCCGCCTAGCTCCCAACCTGTGCACTTCTTACGAGCAGCAGCAGAGCAGCTCGGGAGGGTGGCCAGTGCTGGGGAGGGGCTCAACAGATACGGCTCGGGGGCTGTTGCAGGACGCAGCGGCAGTGGTAGTGCTGTTCCACCGCCGTTGCCACCGATATCTACTGGGGGTAGTATGCAGGGTGTGGGGCCTAACAGTGTTGATGGTGGTCGTGCTGCGGGGTCAGATAAAGCTCCTTCAGCCCCTCCATCAAGCAGTACTACTGTTGGTGGGAGTGGTGGTGGTGGTGGTGCGGGTGTGTCTGCTGCTGCAGCTGCTGCTGCTCATGGGCTGCTGGCGATACCAACCCGGTGTACTGCGGATAACCCCATGAAGGCCATGCAGCAGCAGTTGATAGAGCAACAGAGGCAGGAGTCTCAGAGGAGGAGGGAGGAGCAGATGGCGTACTCGCAGATGTACAACCCACAGCAGCAGCAGCAGCAGCAGCAGCAACAACAGGTGGGTGGGTGCGAGGAGGGTTGCTTGTAAAGATGCTCCTAGCTTGTCATCAGCTACTGTCATATACTCTCAACCCTGCCTGGCCCATAGGCCGAAGGAGCACTACTTGTTAGCACAGGAGGAACTCAGCTCCAAACTGCTTGCTGACTGCTGTGCGCCTGCTGTGCCGGTCCGTTGGGGACCCGGAAGCTCAGGGCTTTCCGTGGGGTTTTGTTGTCGCTGATGTCAGGTCCCAACTGGATTGTCCTGCTAGTGACTGCTCCCTTAACTACCAACATAGGTAATCAGAGAGTAAAACCCACTAATGTTTACTTAAACAACATTTAAGAAACCAACCACAAATGACCTCTACCATCAAACCATCTTGGTAAGGAGAGGTTGCCTTAGCCTCACACCCAAGGCTCATTGTGCAACATGCTGTATTAGGTTGGGATAGGAGGGCAGCAGCCAGCCCGTGCACAAGATGCAAGTCCAACTGCATGCAGTGACAGTCACACACCCATGCAGTGACCACAGTTCAGGGCTGGCATGCTACAAGAAGCCGCTGCAAGCGGCCTACACCAGGCCCACCATAAACCCCACCTACACCAATTCCTAACTACATCCATGTACTGCTGCCATTCAAATAGAACTCGACACTGCAGTGTGCCGCATCATGAAGCGGCAAGCAAGGACCAAGACATGTACCATGCGACCATATACACATTGTCTGTGCGCATCCGCCAATGTCCGCCACTCAAAACATCTGTTAGTCAGGCAGCTACCAACATACGAAGTTGCATGCACTTCCATGTGTTGACATGACATCCACAGTTTGGATCATCCACAAACCAAGTAAACAACAACCTACACAACGGGACAAGCTAAGCAGTGTGCCATACATCAGACTTGGCTGCTTTCCATTTCAACAAAAGTGACTGCACCTCCTCAAAGTTACAGCGAGACAACGCATCAGCCATGCAGTTCTTGGCGCCAGCAATATGCTTAGCTGTAAGGCGAAAGTATTTGGACACTGATGATGCAGCCATCTCAGCAACATACTCATGACGGATGCTGTCGCGGCATTCACCCCGCAGAAGCCACCCTTCAACAGAAGCACTATCTGTGCGGACTCGCCAATGGCCACCAGCCATGTAATCATCAAACAAACGTACACAGACCAGTACAGCATAAAGCTCCCATGTGTTGATGTGGGCAACACAAGGTGGACAATCAGTAAACATAGATGAAAGCTGATCATATGACAAAGATACATATGCCCCTTCCATCCAAATGCCAATGCATGGTTGGCCCCCAGGCCCCCCGGTGGTGGATGCATCCACCTGGAAATCTTTCCACAATGCAGGAACTGGAGGCAAGATTGGGTACTTGCCATTCAGCACAGGTGCAACAGTGCACCACCAATTCAACTCCCGCCTGCACTGAGCATTGATGTATACCCAATGACCAGGCCGGGCTACAGAACGTGCAGCGACTTTCAAATGGTGACAGAATGACCTGCCCGCAAATATAACCCGCGACACCCACAACAGAAAACCCACCAATGATTCAAGTTGGCGCCGTTGCACCTTCTTACACTTGGCAACTGCCGCAACAGAGGTGCGCAGCTTTTGTAGCTTAGCATCATCCAAGCCTACAGTCATTTCCACAGTGTCAAACACCAAGCCCAGCACAGTAGACACTTGCGCTGGTTCTTCTGTTTTCCCAGGGCCTTCTGACAATTCAAACCCCAAGCTTCGCAATCGGTTGCAAAGCCACATCCACTGTGCACAACACATGGATTGTGACGGATGATTAACTGTAAAATCATCAACCACTGCCATACAGTTCTTGATGCCATGCAGACGTGCATCTCGGACCAGCGCAGAGCTGAATCGGTCTGCTATCTCAGGAGCATTACGCATGCCAAAGTTCATACGTGTGTCAAAGTATGAACGGCCATTCACAGACAACCCTTGCAAGGGCCAGAACAGAGGATCTATGCCAAAATGCCTGTAATAGGCTTTAATGTCCAGTCTTCCAATGAAGCAGCCTGGTGTCAAACCAGCTGAGAATTGATCCACCACAGAAAACTGGCGATACCAGTACTTCTGGGCATCATTCACAGACCGCCCACATGGCGCAGAGAAGTCATGGATGATACGGACAGATCCAGACTTTTTAGGGACACAACCCATTGGATGCAAAAAGAGCGCAGCACACCCTTTTGGAGGGGAAATGAGGTAACCCATTGCTATCTCCTCCTTCAAAATCTCAAAAGCAGCGCCAAAATTATCATCAAAAGATTTATAATTTGGCACAGCAAAAGGCGCTGGTACTTCATCTAAGGCACACATGGGTGCTCCATGTTGCAGCACATATGACAAAAACTCCCAGTCCTCATCAGTATCAAACCCTGCAGCTATCCATGCCATGGCACCCAGCGGCCATTGACTTTTTGCTTCAAGAATCGTTGATACGACAGCAGGTGGCAATTTCCACCACTCAGGCAGACGAAGTGTTGTAGTCGCACTAGACGCTGCTTGCACCCGGCACGGATGCGAACTCGACAAAACAGGTTCAGCAGTAAGCCATGCTGCTAGTGCTGATGGTGCCAACTTGCTCATGTCAACACCTGACACACCAGGCTTGCAAGAGACACCCCACAGATAGCCAGCCATCAATGCAGCATCATCATTAAAGCTCTCATGACCCTTGCATAGAGCCACTTGCTCCCTACCAAGAGAACCAGGCATCATGACAGAAGCATCAGAACCCTTGGATGGGCTCCCAGACAGCATGTCAATAGCATCAGACGCCTTGCAGGGGCTCTCAGACAACAAAACAGCATGAGCATCAAAAGCCTTGTTTGGGCTCTCAAACATCAAAACAACATGAGCATCAGAAGCCTTGCAGGGGCTCTCAGACAACAAAACAGCATGAGCATAAGAAGCCTTGTTTGGGCTCTTAGACAACAAAACAGCATTTGCATCAGAAGCCTTGCAGGGGCTCTCAGACAACAAAACAGCATGAGCATAAGAAGCCTTGTTCGGGCTCTCAGACAACAAAACAACATGAGCATCAGAAGCCTTGCAGGGGCTCTCGGTCAACAAAACAGCATGAGCATAAGAAGCCTTGTTTGGGCTTTTAGACAACAAAACAGCATTTGCATCAGAAGCCTTGCAGGGGCTCTCAGACAACAAAAGAGCATGAGCATCAGAAGCCTTGTTTGGGCTCTCAGACAACAAAACAACATGAGCATCAGAAGCCTTGCAGGGGCTCTCAGTCAACAAAACAGCATAAGCATAAGAAGCCTTGTTTGGGCTCTCAGACAACAAAAGAGCATGAGCATCAGAAGCCTTGTTTGGGCTCTCAGACAACAAAAGAGCATGAGCATCAGAAGCCTTGTTTGGGCTCTCAGACAACAAAACAGCATGTGCATCAGAAGCCTTGCAGGGGCTCTCAGACAACAAAACAGCATGAGCATCAGACGCCTTGCAGGGGCTCTCAGACAACAAAACAGCATGAGCATAAGAAGCCTTGTTTGGGCTCTCAGAGAACAACACAACATGAGCATCAGAAGCTTGCAGGGGCTCTCAGTCAACAAAACAGCATGAGCATAAGAAGCCTTGTTTGGGCTCTTAGACAGCGAAACAGCATGAGCATCAGAAGCCTTGCAGGGGCTCTCAGACAACAAGACAGCATGAGCATAAGAAGCCTTGTTTGGGCTCTTAGACAACAAAACAGCATGAGCATCAGAAGCCTTGCAGGGGCTCTCAGACAACAAAACAGCATGAGCATCAGAACCCTTACATGGGCCTTCAGACACCAACACAATACATGTAACAGATGCATTGCATGGACCCTCCAAGATGTCAGTATCGAAGGATGCCTCAACCATGCCTTGGGACTTCTCAATACAAGCCACACGTCCACGCAGATCTGATACTGTTGCACCACAAGTGCCATTAGTGAAGTCAGAGGTTGAAGCCTTGCACAGTCTTCCATGCCATTGGCGGCAGGCCAAAGCACCACATGTGCCGAGTGAATTCACACTTGAAGATAGAGCAACGCCACATGTGCCATGTGCATTCACACTTGAAGATACAACAGCACCGCGAATGCTAGACGAGCCAGAAGCAGGGCCAGCGCCCACGCCATCGTTGCAGGGGTTGTCCACAATCAGCCGACTGCAAGACCCAGAGCCAGAACCTTCTTGCACGCTTGTAGCAGTTAAACAACCAGTAGCACCAGGTTTGGCTGATAGCCCACACAGAGCACTCCCTCGTAGCTGTACATAGCCATCTTCACCTGTAATGCTGCGCAATTCATGCGAGAAGCAGCAACCAGGTCTTGCGCATTCACCAGCGCCGAACCAACGCCAGCACACATTGGAACCAACAGGAAACTTGAGGGAGGCTCGCTTGTTCTGTCTTCTGCGGTAGGACCTAGGACGCGAAAGGAAGGTAGTCTGCACTCCCTCTGCTGACAGCGGTACAACCGGCAGCTAGGTCTGGACAACCACGATGCAGAAGCAAGCAACGAGAAATGCCAAGGAAGGTGCACGCGTCACAGGCACCACCAACTTCCTTCTGGCAGCCAAGAGAAGAGCTTCACTCGGGCGCCTCCGCCAGTGTAGAGGCCCTTCTTGAAGCGGTAACTGAAGTAGGATCTCACGATCAACAGACACAAGGCGGCTTTGGGTGAGCCAAGTGTAAGACCCTCTGGGCAGCGCCGGTGCAGGAAGCACCTCACTGCCCAGAAGAGCTTGTTCAAAGGCTAGGACACAATCAAAAGCGTATCGGCATGGGCAAAACACACAACACAATTGCAACAACTAAACCATGCCCATGCGCTGGAGTTCACATCCAAAGCTGAACTCCGCCCATGCTGCTACCTTGCTTATATATGTTCAGTTTGCATGCTGTCCAAGGAAGAAACCACACCATTACGACAGGCATGTCACTCATGTGCCACTCGCACTTCACACGCAAGGCACCACATACACACTCGCACTCTCTAGGTGACAATCCGGTAGGTTTATAGTAAACCATTGTAGATATGTGGGCTTAGGTTACGATGTGTTGGTAGCAGCGTGATGCATGCACACCTCAGAAAGCACATTCCTGCCAGTATAGAGCAAGCATAGAATCTAGTGCCGCTATTAACTGCGGTGACAGGCTATTTGCATAAACCTATTACAGCTGCTCTTGAGGTTTTACCACCTTTTTTTGTCCAATTGGCAGCGAACTATGTGCAAGAAACTGACACAAACACAGCTCATATGCACTCACGTTGACCACTACAGACCAACAGGTTGGCTCACAAGGCCCCTTTAGGGCAGGTCTCCTGGCCTAGACACAGCAATGTTTTCTCAACATGATGACCACACCTCTCTTGTATGAATAATGCAAAAGCATGCGAGTTTGTTCAACTGTTGAAGATGACCCTGTTGCTGCTAAATGCTGCACACTGGCTCACTGCTTGTGTTTGTTTGCAGTGGGGTTCTATGCAGCCAGATGCTGGTATGGCCCAGCCTGCTGCTGCTCCTGCTGCTGTTGAGCGTGAGAAGTTGAGCAGTCGTGAGGGTTCCCAGCAGCTCCGTGAGACCAGCAGCAGCACCCGCACTGGACCTGAGAGGTATCACTTCATATTAGCAGAGGAGCTCAAGCTGGAGCACCCACCCATTGGGAAGGGGGCGCAGGGAATGGTGAGGGGGAGAGGGGGGGAGAGGGGTCATCAGCTGTAGTGGTTAGGGGGTCAAGGGGGTATGGTTCTAGGCCAGGGGGCCGGGGGGGACCAACTTTGGGGTTGAGGCGGTCAATGGGGCATGGCAAGGGGGTGTCAACATGATTTGAGTCAGCAGTGGATGAGGCTACTAGGTGGCAAGGGTTTAGGGTTTGAACCCTAAACCCTGGTGATCAGCAGCAGGGGGCCAGGCTACTAGGTGGCAAGGACTGCTCATGCAGTTGATTCACCACTAGATGTGATCTAGTCGGTGTGAAGGGTTTACAGCCAGCACTAGTAGTACATTTGGAGTCCATGTTGTAACATAGGTGTATAACGACAAAAGCACCAGTAGAGCCTGCCACAGCGAGCTGCTGTATTTACAGCCGCTTGGGCCCTGCGTAGGTATGACACCTCTTTATTTGTGGAGGAGCATGAGCTGCCATTGGAAGCAATGAAGGCTCATGGAGTTATGATGCAGCTTCTATGTTTTGAATTGCTGCCTGCGTGGTTTTGCTGTCTTGAGAAGCTAATGACACAAGAACACGTACATTGTAAGCATCCTGCTAGCCCATGCCCTTACTTGATTTGCTGCATACCATTAAGACTGGGTTGAATTGAGTGCTTTACGAAGCTGGCATCACACCTGACGTTGTGTGTGCAGGTGTACCGTGGCAAGTGGAACTACACAGATGTTGCTGCCAAGGAATATTTCAATGTGGTGACTAAGAATGACAAGGCAGCCAACCAGCAGCAGATTGAGATGGGGAACAAGATGGCACTGGTGGGTGGGGGAGGGGTTTAGGGCACTAGGAAGGGGGTCGTTTTGGGCACTGGGGTGGGGTTTAGGGCATTGGGGTGGGGTTTAGGGCACTGGGGTGGGGGGATTTAGTGCACTGGCGCTGGGGGTATCTAGCGCACTAGAGGAGGGGGGCGAAATGGGGCAATGGCGGTGGAGGGTTTAGGGCACAGCACTGGCAATTGGGGAGGTTCAAAGTGCACTGGCGGTGGGGGTATCAACGGCACTGGTACAAAGGTGTTTGGGGTTCGTGCATTTATCGGTAGGGTTAGAGGACTGGGGCATTTGTGCAGTAAGCATTCAGGCATTCAGGGACTTGCGTGGGGCGGGCAGGCCAAGCATCAGCATCATCTTTCACATGTTATACAATGCCTCTATTCCCTCTGTACATACAGGAGGAGATGATGAAGGAGGTAGCCATCATGATGCAGATCACTAATCATCCCAACATGGTGCGCTTCTGTGGTGTGGTGGTGGACCATGCTCCCCCACTGCTGGTCACGGAGTACTACCAGTATGGAAGCTTGTTTGCTCTGCTTAGCAAGGCACGCAAGCAGGTGGAGACACAGAGCGCTAAGGTGAGCAGGCGGGCTAGGGTTTAGGGGCCTAAAACTTGAAACCTAATCACATAGCGCTAAGGTGAGCAGGCGGTTTAGGGTTTAGGTGCCTAAAACGTAAGCCATGAACACACAGGGCTAAGATGAGCTGGGGGCCTGGGGGCTGGAGTAAAGTGTAGAGCAAGAAGCCACTCTTTTGATGCTTTGGTTCAAAGATATGTGGGTGGTTTAATTGTTAGAACATCTGGCTGGCAGCCCCCGGCATGATATGTGGGTGGTTTAATTGTTAGAACATCTGGCTGGCAGCCCCCGGCATGATATGTCGGTGGTTTAATTGTTAGAACATCTGGCCGGCAGCCCCCGGCATGATATGTGGGTGGTTTAATTGTTAGAACATCTGGCTGGCAGCCCCCGGCATGATATGTGGGTGGTTTAATTGTTAGAACATCTGGCCGGCAGCCCCTGGCATGATATGTCGGTGGTTTAATTGTTAAAACATCTGACTGGCAGCCCCCGGCATGATATGTGGGGCTATGGCCCCTGCTGGACTTTCATTTGCTGCTGAGGCGAGTCCTAGGGGTGATCATATGTTTTTCATTACGTCAGATCAACATTGCCTTTCTGTACATTTGACCATTGATGTTAGTTTGGAATTGTGTCTGCTCAACCTCTTCTGTTAGTGGTTGGGTCCACCTTCCCCTTAGACCTGTCTATGCTTTCACCCTAATAAGGCAGGGACAAAACCTAAACCCTATAAAAGCTCTCTTACCCCGTGTTCCCTGTGACCTGCTGCAGGCGCCTCATGCTGACTACCTGACGTGGAAGAGGCGACTGGAGATGTTGAGGGATGTGGCTTCAGGAATGACCTTCCTGCATAACAGGTGAACTAGGGGGGGAAGGGGTCTGGACGGGAGGAGATGCTAAAGCATGCTGGCTTCTCGGTAGCATGGACTTTGTGAAGCGTGGAGAGATGATAAGTGACCCCGTATTGGTATCCTCTATTTTAAATGGAGGTCCGTATTAAAAGTCGCTGGGGAACATCTGTCCCGTTTGTTGTCTATTTGCGACGTGATCTCTGATCTTGGGCTTCGCTTGACTTGGCCTGGCTTTTGGAATACATGCACTCATCTTGAATGGGATCGGAGTTTTATGGTTGAGCGTTCACGATTCATGAGCTCACTTTTGTTCAATGTCTCTATGGTATTGCAGGCAGCGGTTGCATGGTGACTTGAGGTCCCCCAACCTGTTTGTGGGGTCAGATGGGAAGGTCAAGATAGGTGACTTTGGGTTCTGCATGGAGCTGCCTCAGGGGAAGAAGGCGGTCAAGGTGGACAAGGTCACGCACCCTTGCTGGACAGCTCCTGAGGTGAGGGGCAGAGGGGGGCTGTATGGCGGGGCTGTACGGTGGGTTTAAGAGGGTTTGGGCTTTAGGGTTTACTACTTTAGGAAGTGTTTTTGTGTGCTATGGGAGTGTGATGGGCGTTCAGCAGGTTTTGAGTGCCAGGTGTCCAACCGCTTCCTTGGAGTGCATGCGCCGTTGTGTCTTGCCTCAGCTTGTGTGTTGGAAAACAAGGAGTAAGTGCAACAGCTTTACCATAGTACTGCAGGCGCTAGCGAGACTGAATTGTGGTACCTGAATGCCTACGTTGGCAAGTTCGTCATTGGTTGTGTGGCTTCGTGATTGTGATCAGGAGCCTTGTACTTATTGCCTGGGTTTCATTGTTTGGCCATTGGCATATCTGGTCTTGCATTGTGGTTGATGCCGCATGTCGTCAGTCAAGGGTTATTCTGGGTTCTACCAATCGCATGGTGTGAGTATTAGGCTACAATTATGGGTCCTTAGAGGCGCTCCTTTGTAATTCCATGCTCCTCCTAGACAGGACCCCTTGTGTCCTTGGAAGGCAATCATTATTTTGTTTATCTACCCTGCCTGGCCTGTTGTCGATGGTGCACGACTTGTGAGCAAAGGAGGAGCCTTGCCCCTGACTTATTTGCGCCCACTGTGCCGGCCTGGTGGGGACCTATGCCAAATTTCCTATGCCGTGTCCCTATAATGTACTAAACTCTAAACCCTAATCTACCCCGTTGCTCTCCTCCCAGGTGTTCTCAGAAGGCAAGTTGACAAAGGCCAGTGACGTATACTCCTTCAGCATTGTGATGTATGAGGTGCTGACCTGGCGCATCCCATATGAGGATGAGCCCAGCAGGGGCCCGCAGCTGGTGGGCATATTGAGCAGCAGCAAGAGACCAGCCATCCCCCTGGATGAGCAGCTGTATGGCGGAGCACCACCAGCAAAGTATAAGGAGCTCATGGAGGTGAGGAAAGGGTGAACCATTATGTTAGCCACATGTAACCTGGCTTCAACTGGCTTTGCTGCATTGGTTTGTGTGGCTTAGGGGGTTCACCTGTACTAGGGGCGTACACAAGGTTTGCCGGTGTAGAGATTAGAGGTTACCTTTTGCGAGGCGTCACTAGGATCCCAAGGCAAGGGAGTGGTTGTGTGGCTCCAGTTTATCAGGAGTAGTGGAGCAAAACTGCATGGTCTTTCAACACCCTGTGACAGAGCCGGTTTCTGTTCTGATTGATCTCTGTGGCCAAGTGCATTGTGTGCTGGATGGCTCCTACAAAGATAGGACCAGCTCTTGGTGGTTGCTGGTCCTGCTCGCATTTCTTATTGGTGCTGGGGACGCTTGCAAGTTGAAATAGTGCTGGCTCCAGTAGATGTCATGAGAATGTAATGTTATGAAAGGGGCCAGCAATTCTTTCATCTGTCCATCTGCAACTGCTGTACCATTTGGCACCTGTGCTTGTGGATCAAATGGTGGGTTCTACACTCAAGCATTGAGCCCTCCCTACTGATCCTAGAAGACTGTAGACTGGGACGCGCACCCGCTTACCCTGTCCAAAAGAAACCCCAAAAATGCCCAAAAAATGCCCAAGAGAAAAAGATGCCCCAGACACTACTGATGTAGTTACTCCCATCTTTCGTCTCACAGGACTGTTGGAACCCTGACCCTGCCAAGCGCCCAGCCTTTGAAGACATCTCCCAACGCCTGCGCACCATCCTGCTCTGGGAGCGAGCACGCAGCAAAGCCAAGGTAGTCCCTCGCGCCCTCCCTGCTGCTGGTCCATCAGTCAAAGGAGAAGCATTCGCAGAGGTGGTCCGAGCAGCTACTTATGAGCACCATCATCCCCTAGCTTCCCAGCAGCAGCAGCCACCGCTTGTGAGTAGAGAGGGGTCTGCGAGCTTCAAGGAGCAGCAGGAGCAGCAGGGGCAGCAGGAGGGTGAGGAGCATGCTGTGGTCAGCTCAGGGGGTTCATCTCAAGGTGGAGCAGCAGAGGGGGGGGTGCAGCTAGCAGGTGGTGCCATGGTATTGCCTGCTGCTGAAGGAGGGGGACTGTCACCAGGTGAGAGGGGGGGGTGACACTAGGGTTCATGGGTTGGGGTTTAGGGTTTAGGCTGGCAGGTGGTGCCATGGTATTGCCTGCTGCTGGAGGAGGGGGACTGTCACCAGGTGAGAGGGGGGGGTGACACTAGGGTTCATGGGTTGGGGTTTTGCGATTTGGCTGGCAGATGATGCCATGGTGCCGGCTGGTGCTGATGGAGGGGGACTGCGACCAGTTGAGAGGGTTGTCATTTGTCAAGTTGCTTCTGACAACCAGTTGGTTGTCAAAGCTGCATTTACATTACCTGCAGTATGGCTGTGGGTCTAGGGGATAACTAGGGGACTGCCGCCACGTCGAGAACTAGGGAACTGCCGCCACGTGCAGCTTACAGTTTCCTGTGCAAGTGACGTAGTGTATACCGGTATTCTCTATGCATTACTGATGGGTCTATTATTACTGATTGACTGGATTATTGATATTGTTGTATTGCAGCTGTCCATGTGATGCTCCCGGGTGATGAGGCGGGTGACGGCCCCGAGGACCTGCTAGAAGTTGGTCCACCCCCACGCACGGACCCACGTGACCAAGACGTCCTAGAAGCACTACAAAAAACCCGCAGTGTCCGTGTGGTCTTAGAAGAGGAGCTCCAGCAGCTGCAGTCCCTACCAGCAGGAGCCTTTAACCATGATCATGATCAGGAGGTAGATCAGGACCACCACAGTCAGCAGGAGGTAGATCAGGACCACCACAGTCAGCAGGAGCAGCAGCACCAGCGGCAGCAGTATACGTGCGCCCCGCCGCTACGCCCTGAATTAAGTGGTGGTGTTGGCAGTGCGTTTGGTGGTGATGTGAGTGCGAGTGCTATGACCACTCCCACTGGCTCTGCTCCTAGCAGTGCGAGTGAGATGGTGATAGCACTGCCAGGAAGCTGCAGTGGTGACATGGGGGCACCAGGGTCACCCGCCCGGGGTGTGTCACTCAGCGGCGGCAGCTTCAATGGGCGGTGCGGTATGCACCCATACACCTCCCTTCCGGTGCCTGTGATGCCTCAGCAGTACCACCAGCAAGGTGCACTTATGGCTGTGCAGTCGGAAGGAGGGGGTTTTACACGCAGTAACCAAGGCAGGGTGGGGGTGGGAGAAGATTGGGGCGGGGCTGGTTTACCGCTGCATAGAATGAGTGCTAGCAGTACCAGCACGACACAACCTACCAGTGGAGGAGATGTGGGGTTGACAGCCGGGGAGTTTGAGTCGGCGTTTGTGGCTGGGCGCGCTACCAGCAGCAGCACCAGCAGCGCAGCAGCATTGCCCATAACACCAGCTATGAGTAAAGAGATTCCGTGTGGTAGGATCAACAGTGGGGCGAAGACAATAGTATCTCTGGAGAGGGGGATTGCAGGGGCAGTGTCAGGGGGGCAGGACCATGCTGCTGCTGCTGCTGCTGGTGGTGGTGGTGGTGGTGGTGGTTTTGAGGGTGGTGCAGGGTTGGAAAGTGCGTTTGCCACACATTGGGAGGTGGATGAAGGATTCAGCATGCAGGCTGGGCCTGAGACAGATGTGCAGGTGAGGGTGGGGTGGTGAAACTTGTTGTGTGCTTGGACTAGAACTGGTGCTGTATCTGGAGCTTGTCATTTTTGGAAGGAGGTGTGACAGTGCTGACAGTGCAATAGCTCGGTTGCATGATGATTCTTTATTGCTTAGTGAATTGAAAGCGCAGATGCATAGTAATTTCTCCTGGGTGGAGTAGACATAGATATAGGGTTTAGGGTTTAGGGGTTTAGGGTTTAGGGGTTTAGGGGTTAGGGTTTACCCTAAACCCTAAAACTAGGGTGGAGTAGACATAGATATGTACTGTGCAGCCGCTGATTGACATGTGCGTGGCGGCTTCGTCTTTTGCATGTATGACTGTTCTCCAGCAGTAGTTATCTCTTACAAGAAAGGTGGTGATGCAAATATTTGCGAATTGAGTGGTACAAGTAACCCACCATCGCATTGCTGCTCTTTCCCTTCTGCTGACTGTACCCTCTTCCTGCTTCCCTCGCAGACACACTCCGGAACTGATTACCACACAACTACTGATGATCACAGACGATTAGCACCTGCAGCTGCTGACCGTCCCAACAGTCCCCCCAGCGCCTTTGCCACCCCCCTAAACTCCGTGACTCCAGATGACGGGCTGCAGGCTGAGGCCCAGGCAGCTCCTCCCAGCAGCTATGCTACAGCTGTTGGTAGCAGCAATGCAGGGTGGACTCAACTAGAACACCCAGATGAGATTCCCTTGGATCAGTTAGCAGCTGTAGCAGGGGTAGCAGCTGTGGCAGCAGTAGCAGGGGGGAGTGTGGCATATCAGGGCTTAGGGGCAAGGAGGTTGGGGACTGAGGGGCAAGCAGCTGGGGTGGTTGTTGATGGTGAAGAGGGGTTGGGTGGAGTAAGCTGTGGTCCTGGAGAAAGGGTGGCAATGGATGTCCGGGATGGAGATGTAATGGGGAGTAGAAGTGAGAGGGCAGGAGGCATGGAAGTGGGAGCAGCAGCAGCAGCAGGCGAAACAGCGGTAGGGCCGATTGCAGCGGGAGCTGATCAAGATGCAGCAGGCGGAGCAACAGCAGCAGCAGATGCAATGCCAGCACCACCAGCAGCAGCAACAGCCAGCGCAATAACAGTGGTGACAGCAGTAGCAGCAACAGCAGGGGGCCATGGATTAGCAGCTACACCCCAGGGCCTCAACGCCCCTGGGCAAATGGCAATGAATGCATTGCCACCTGCTGCTGCTGCCCACCCTCTTCCTCCCCCACCCCCAGAGAGTGCTTTCATAATGAGCAGCTTCAGCACAGACTTGGGGTCATTTGGGCTAGACGCTGGGGTGGTGGGCACTGCCCTGTACCCATGTGTGCGGGCAAATAACTTTGGTAGCGGGGCAACCCAGTCTGCTGCTGTTAGCGCGGTAACCTCTGCTGCTACTGCTGCCAGTGCTGCTAGTGCTGGGCTTGCAGGTACAGGCAGTACAGCCATACATGATTCCGGAGTGGTGTGTGCCGCTGACTTTGCTGTAGCACCTGAGTTAGACAGGTTGCAATATCCTGAGGTGAGCTTTTCATCGCCAGATACGATACGTATGGGCAGCAGTACCAAGCCTACCAGCCCGTTAGCTACGATACCATCTCCGGGTGTGAGCACTACTGCTAGTGAGAGCAAGCAGCTAGGGTTGGTGGATGCAGCGGGGGAGGTACAGGAAGGGGGGGAGGCTGTAGCAGATTCTGACATAATGCCACCACCACCACCAGCAGTACCTGCGGAACCAGCAGTGGCAGTCAAAACAGCAGAAGGAGCAGCAGGAGGAGCAGAGCTGTCAAGCAGTGCTGCAGCTGAACCATTGCCATCAGCAGCCACAGGAGTAGCAGCAGCAGTAGCAGCAGCAGTAGCAGCGGTGGCGGCGGTGGCGATACCAGGCCCCGTGTCAGCAGCGGAACCAGATGGTCTGGCCTCCTTTGATGACATGGACTTTGAATCTCCCTTCATCTTCACAGGGGACTTCCCAGGTGTTCCAGCTGAGTATGACATCACCCCCCTGGTACCTTTCACACAGCAGCAAGTCACCAGCTCTGAAACCAAGCAGCAGGAGGAACCTCCAGCATCACCCTTTGAAGCCATGTTGTCCATAGGCACAGGACCACCTCCCGGTACAGCTGCCGCTGCTGCTGCTGCTGTATTTGCTGGTGGTAGTGGTGTTACAGACAGTCCCTTTGCCGCCATGATGCTGTCTGGGGTATTGTCAGTGGAAGGCCAGCCCACAGAGGTTAAGGGTGGGCTAAACCCTTGGATAGCACCAGCAGAGCAGCAGCTAGTAGAGAGCTTGGCGGCAAGCTCAAGAGCAGCTGCTTCACATCATTCGTCATATGCTGTGTCAGCTGGGCGAGGTGGTCCCAGCAGTGCTGCGGCTAGTCATGCCTCGGGACCGGCTAGTATGACTGAGAGCCCCTTCATGGCAGGAGTGCCCGCCAGTGCAGCAGCTTCAGGGTCACAGGCACCGGTCACGCTGCAACCTATACCCAGCGGGTGAGTGAGAGGGTGGGAGGAGGGACCGGTGGGCGAGAGAGTGGGCGGGAGGGCTGGGAGGGGGGTGCGCGGGCGGCCGGGAGGGGGGGGGGGGGGCGGGCGGGCAGGTGGACGGGCCGGGAGCGGGCAGGTGGGCAGTGTAAGGAAGGCATGTTGGGTGCGTTCATTAGTTCAGTCATGGGCAGCCAGTAGGAAGAATGGAAACAGTTTGTCCCAGGGTTTGGTGTTGTGCTTGCTGCTGAAGCTTGCTGCAGTCAAATCATTGTTGCAAAGCAATCGCCAGCTTTGGGCAGGTTGAGGTTTGTAATCTATTTTGGTATTTTATGGACCTGGGGGAAGGAGGACAAGCCATGTCTTTGCAATGCATTGCAAGTGAGGTAGCCCAAGTGGATATGTGATTTTAGCCCAAATGGATATGTGCTTTGTTTATAAGCAGGATACGTCTGGAGCCACATATAGTGCGGCTATGTATCTTGGGTCAGGGCTATGCTACATGGAGTGTCCGGCAAGGTTTTGGCAGTATGGAACCATAGGACTGACTAGTAACCGACTTCTAGCCACCTCGTCTCAATAGAACTTCCTTTTGCAAATAGTGCGGGCTCTCCTGCTCCCTTGGTGGCTCACTTTTGCGTCTAAAGCATGCAATGCACTGCTGAAGTGTCCCTTGCACCCCTCTTCCTGTTAAGAAAACTATGAACTGAGTTCAAAACAGGCGGAAGTTGCCCTTTGCTGCACAGTTTATTATGGGCCAACTCTCTCCTGCTTCTCCTTCGATGTATAGACGGTCTTGTCAAGCATGCACTAGGGTATAGCATGTACACAACTAGATATCCTGGACCCCAACCCCAGCATCTCACCCCGATAAGTAATCGTTTGGCACCTGCTGCAGGCGTCCCAATCTGTTGGGTTACACCACCACCTCCAGTGGCGAAGATGCAGTGGGGGCATACGATGGTGATGCTGATGCTGATGATGAAGAAGAGGCTGCAGACAGAGACAGGCACACCAGGATGGACCAAGCCATGGCCATGTGGCAGCAATGGACCACTGGCAACCCGGCTGGACCTACACCAACAAGGCAGGGCAATGCAGGAGCAGCAGACGGGCTGTCCCCTTACCTTCAGAGCCCTGAACCAGCGGTTATGGGCGAGGGGCAGCTTAACCCTTCACCATCTATTGCTCAGGCGCTTGGGATGGGTGTGGGGGGGAATGGTCAGGGGTGGCAAGGGGGGAGGGATGCCCCGCCCGTGCCGTGGTTGGGGCCTGAACTGAATGCAGGAGGTCAGGGGCGGGGGGGTCAGGGTTTAGGTCAGCGGGGGGTGATGCTGGGAGGGGGTGGTGGTGGGGTTGGTCATGGTTTGGTCCCCTGGATGGGTCTAGGTGGCAGCTTAGGTCTGGACAATGACAGCAGCCTACGGATACTATCAGCAGCCATGCGAGCCTGGCGTAGCAGCTGGGTGATGCATTGGAGTATGTGCAGTACCGGAGAGCGTAGTGCCTTGCAGCAGCAGCTGGTGAAGGAGGCAATACAAGCAGTGGTATCACCTGGAGATGACCCCTTGATACAGCCCATACCAATGGGTGGTCCTGGAGGGGGGCTGCCGGATATGCTGAGCATGCGTGCGTCACAGCTTGTGGGTCATACGGCGGGTAAGGCCGGGCCCATGAAGGAGCTGAGGTTGGCTCTGCTGGGGAGTGGGCAACCTCCTGCCCTTCAAATGGATTTTGCAGCACTTGCTCCAGGGGCAATGATGGGTGGGGGACAAGGGCAGCAGGGGCGCCGCCTGCATATGTATGCAGCCCCAGGCCCAGTATTGTAAAGTATCCTAGGTTCTTGGGGGGTTTGTGGGATAGTTTCTCAGGCAGGCGATGTATATTACTAGTGTATGCCTTCTTTTGAACATGGAAGGACTTTGGCCTAAGTTGTACAGTATGAGCGCATGCTTGTTTCTCATTGGGGATGCACTATGATCAGCTATTTACACTACCGGTGTCAGGTGTCCTTCATATTTGTGCAGTGCCTCTCCTGCACAGAGTCTGAGCATTGTTGCTTGTATGGTCCCTGCTTTGGCGTTGCTCAGGATTGAGTACATAGCAACTGCAAAGAGTGGTAGCTGGATAGCTCATGGGGTTTGCACTGGGTGCTGAGACTCTGTGCAGGATGGAGGGACACTTACAGCAAGCACACAAAGAAACAGTCTGAGTAGGCCCCGGTGCGTGTGGCTGTGATCAGTCAGGTTGGATTGACCTGCGTGGCATGCTGTAATGCCAGACCCAGGCCGCCCACAACTGGTGGGACCGGTTAATGCTGGTGTTGATCCAAGGGTGCGTGCGAAGGCCGGGTTTTGAGGGGCGGGGATGGATGGCCGAACGTCGTAGTCAGGTTGGACATGGAGGCATCAAACTGCTTGGCTTGCTCTCTTTTTATTTTTTTTATTTTTTGGGAGGTAGGGAGGCGGCACCACTACCAGAACAGCGGCCCGGGATACCGGGTATCGCCCACGACCCGTGAGGGCCGGCGTTCCAGGCCTGTTGAGTTCTGGCGGGTAGTCACCGGCTTGCAAGCAAACCAGTGCCAGCCTCAACCCACATAGTACGAGGTGGGCAACGCCTGCGCCAAGAAGCAGGGGAATTGACCCACTCCCTGCTTGGCTTGCTCTTGACTGGGTCAATGACTGGTGAAGTCAGCACACGCTGGCACTTAGTACATTGCCAAGCAAGGGACTGTGGGTGGGCTGGTGCCAGTCAGTGTGAGACTTTTGAACATTATGAAGCAGTCTGGGTATGTCGTTGGAGCCTATTAAGGTGTCGTGTTAGTTCCGTTGCGCGTGTGGGGCTGCCCACTGGCCGGCGGCCTCACTTTGATGTATGGTTGGGTACTTCTGGTAAGCTGTACGGATCCGCTGCCATACTCAGTACTCCGTCGGTACCAGTATCTGGGTACTGGGGGCGGAACCCAGAAGCACCTTACCATACACTGGCATCAAACATATCATAACATAACATAACAAACATTTAAGGTGTGGCAACCGCCAAGGGCTGCTAGGTCGAACCGACCAAACACACCATCGGATGGATCCAAAACACAATGGGTTCCATACCACCAAGCAAATGGATACCAGGCAGGTATTCACTCATCTAGAGGACTTCAACCAGTTCATCCTCAGAATTATCACCAGAAATATCAGACTCCGAATCAAACATATCTAAATGCTGATCTTCCGGAAGCAAGATGTCTGGCAAGTCCACCACATCAGTACCACCAGACTGGTGGCATTGTCGACCGACACGAACGCAGATGGCAACATACTTGACCAACACTGGAAGAGGGACCCTGCCAGTTGAATACAGTGCCCAAAAGTCAGCATACCTGAGAGACAACAGTGCGGACACAGGTGGCACAACAGCTGACAAGAAGACATCTCGTGCCTCAACAATTGTCGGGTGTTCACACAAGAAGAGACAATGTGCCTCATCATCCACGGCTGTGGAACTACAGCGCAAACAAGTACGTTGAGGACGTAGGAGGGCAGGCAGCTGCCAACGTCCCGTGTGAATGCGCAGATGATGGCAGCCAAGACGAAAACGCAAGAAGCGTACCAACACACCATGAGAAAGTCTACATGAGTAAAAAGAAGGGACCACGCCCAAAGCATGTGTACCCACAACCCTGAAATACAGACCAATACGGGATCCAGTACCATGTTCAACCTGGGACAGATGCTGGATGTGCTGAGTGTACCTAGTGGACAATGCCTCATCAATGGCAGTAGCATCCAAAGGCAGGCAATTCCGCAAGGTGCGTGTAATTCCACCTGCACGAGGCAGGAGAATCCGTAACACCTGAAAGAGAGCCCCCACAAAATTATGGGCCCGAGAGCGAGTCGAGAGAGCATCATCAATGTTCTGTCGTAGCACACCTCGATACACTGAAGCAACATCTAGGTCAACAAGGCAGTTATAAAAGCGAACAGCACGCCGCACATAGCAATGCACAAGAGGTTCAGATCCAAGCTCATGTAGTAAAGGCAAATGGGGCACAGATGCAGGGAGCCGCAACCATTGACGGATCAGGCGGCACCGCTGAACCTCCAAAGGATCTGCCAAGCCATAGAATTTAGGGAGGCTCCAATTAGACGACCACAAACCTGGAATAGACAAAAGGCCCCAGAGTTCACTACCATACAAACCAGCAGGCTCCATAACAGTGTGCAACAATTTCAAGAAGGCGGGGAGGGCACACGGGAAATCTAGTGCGGCACGCATTTGGGCTGTAGCAGCATGAAAGGAGGATGAAAAACATTTCACCCTGTGAGCCGTGCAGGAACTAGGCTAATGGTACCAGGAAGGACTGTCTGCATCCTTACAGTTGTGGGATAGTTGTGGGATAGTACTCTACTCGCACGTAAAGCACAGGCCCACATGAAGCAGCCCACCGGTTAAGCCAAGGCCGCTGTGCATGTGTACCGGTGCAGGCGGCCCGATTGCAACAAGGCGGCACTCCGGTGCCTACTAGCCAGATGTCATGGGCATCAGACTTTGACGCGAGATGAGGCACTTACTTTGAATAAACCAAACGCACGTTAGGCCGGCCCTTTCAGTCCATCACTAGTATAGCCAGTCCGACTTCGGCCAGTCATCTTAACCCACCGTTGACCCGTAAACCATGGGCACTGCCTAGTCGCAGCAAAGTTGCAGGAGCTGATAATATGGCCATTTTCTAACATAGTTTGTTGAAATGCACCCTCCGCCCCGTTCCCAATACACAGCTTCAAGACTTCTGTGTAACCGGCGGTTACGACTGTACTGCCCTTGCGAGAAGCGTGTGACGTAAACCAACTTCCTGGCCATTGACAGTTTTTCAATGCCATAATTTACGCCCAGACTACGGGTCTCAGCTGCGCACGGCTCGTACTCTAGGCCATCTACAGCAGAGCCCGCATCAATTGTGCCATCGAACGGACCCTCCGCTAGACTGCCACTTTTGCCTTCTTACATGCTGAGGCGCAGCAGGCACGCCCAACTCCTCTTTTTCATTCTGGTAAAAACTTGCTGTTATATATGACTGGCTAAAACAGCAGCGGTTCCTGGCGAGTCAGCATCTGCAAGGACTCAAAGGAAACTCGATAGAAATGCAACAGCCACCATCCCCGACGCCCTCTTCAGACTCGACTAGCTCTAACTGGCCCTCCTCGCCCACTTTTCCAACCCCGCTTCTTAAAAGCTCCTCCCGTTACAGCCATGGGGGTCCGCGAACGGGGAGCATGGGGGGTGCTGGTCCCCGAGTTGGCAGCCTGGGGGGTGCGGGCCCTCGCGTAAGCAGTCTAGGAGGTACCGTCCCAAGAGGCAGCGCCGGTGGTCCAGGGCCACGGCGGAGCAGCAGCGGCGGCAAAGGCAGAACTTGTTCGCAAAAAGTCGTGGCTCTGTTGATAGCTGCTGCCGTCTTGTTAGGTATCACCCTCGGGCTAGGCTTGGGTTTAGGCTTTCCGCAGAAGCCGTCAGCAGGAAAGCAAGGCAAAGGGAAGTACTCTCTGGACGGTGGCCTAGACGGGTCGTACTGCACAGCTCTTGTTGGCTCAGCGTCAACCCTATGTGAGGCGTACCTGAAAGGAACCAGCAATACCAAGTTTGCAGCAGCCAGTGCCTGGAGGGAGGAAAGCCCTGAGACATGTAAGCAGGGGTTTAGGGTTTAACCACATGACATTAGAACCATAAAGATGTCATTGAGGTTGCTAATGCGATTAGACACAACAGAGCTCAGGGTGGCATGATTGCGTGAATGTAGGGTATATGACAACATACAGAAGATCACATCTGCATTTGCAGCATGCAATATAGCAGGAATATCTGGCATGTGGTGTGAAAGAATCCTGTTGTGACGCCAGCTGCAATCGAGCCTTAATTCCAGGCCAGCAGCTCATCTGGAAACATTTGTAAGCTAGTTTAGGGTTTATTTGGCCCTGAGCAAGGCATTAAACTGCTTGGCTTGCTGTTGACTGGGTCAACTGGTCAGCACATGGCAAGTCGAAATGGGCTGGCCTGACATACATTGGCTAGCAAGGGATCTAGGGTGGGCTGGTGGCAGCCACTGTGTCAGTTTTGGACAGGAATATGAGTACGCCGTTGGAGCCTAAGTTGGCTCCTTGTGGGTGGCGCTGCCCCCACCGGCGCCCCGCTTTGACGGGGCCATTTGGTAATTGGTAATTGGTAATTATTTAGTACAAACCCTTAATGGTAAACCCTAATCGAGCCTTTGCTTTCAGGCCAGCAGCTCATCATGGAAGCATTGAATAGCAGAAGCTTCCAACCAACCAACATGCACTTCATGAGAAAAATCTCTACCAAGATTAGAATGCACATTGCCACGTCTGCCTAGCTAGGTCTTATTTGCGCAGGCACTTGCCGACATGCGATGGTTTTTTATGGTATAGAGGCCACCCCAAACAGGTTCGTTCTGTCTAACTAACCGCAATTATAAAGATCCACCCTTAAGGGCCAGGTTACAGTAGGCCACGTTTGGCCACGTTCAGTTATGTTCAGGCTCCCAGGAGACTCGTTCTTAACAATAAAGTAAACGTATACATTGAAAACAGTGTTTCCCAACAGGCCCGTTTGGGTCCCCAAGCGTAACGTGGGGTCCGGACCCTCCGTTCGGTTATGTTCAGTCACCTTTAGCGAACTGTGACCTGGCCCTAAGGCATGACAACTTGGGTTCCCACTGTATCGCCATGCTATGCCACCAGAATAAACCTAAACCCTGTCTGACTAAATCCTGCTGCCTGCTGCTGCTCCCGCCCCCCCAGACTCGTGTGCTGGCCTCACTGAGAGCTGCATGTTCTCCGACATAGAGTCCAGGTCCAGTGGCAGCACATGCAGCCCACATAAGGATGGCAGCGACTGTGGGCATGGACAAGTGTGTGCACAACACCTATGTATAGGTAAGCACTGCAGAGTCCTGGTAGAGGCGTGCGAGGAGTGTCAGCGACAGTTGGCGTTTGACCAACACTATGGACACTAGGGTTTAGGGTTTGACCAACAGTACGGACAGTAAGGTTTAGGGTTTGACCAACAGTATGGACAGCAGGGTTTAGGGTTTGACCAACAGTATGGACAGTAGGGTTTAGGGTTTGACCAACAGTACGGACAGTAAGGTTTAGGGTTTGACCAACAGCATGGACAGTACCAGGGAGCTGAAATGATCCTTCGACCTTGCCCAAAGCAGACAATTACAGCAGTAGTTGGCAGAAAGTTTAAAGATCTGCAGATGCTGCTGTTGCCATCCGCTTAGATTTAGCGATGGGTAGAGCTTGATCTACTCATGACTTCTGAGCAATACAAAAGCATGGTTGTCCATCTGAGGGTCGCCTCAAGTCCTGGCCCCGAGCGCATGAGCACAAAAATGAGAAGAAGCGACGACTGCCCACAGCAGCTTGCTTCTTGAAGGCTGCTTGCCTCCACTGTACTCTTTGTGTTGACAACCTTATCTTTCTCAGCCTCCTGTCCTGCCCCTTGTTCCAGGACAAGGCCGGGCTCAGAGTGAAGATGGTGATGCTTCAGACACCATTGCTTATGTGGCAGCAGCAGCTCCTGGAACAAACTCAACACTCACACCTAGAGGTGGGTAGACGTCAGCAGCAGTAGCAGTAGCAGAGGAACCAGTAGCAGGAGCCGCATGCAACTATAATAATGATAATGCACACCAGCCAGGGCATTGGGTTTGCATTGGTCAAAGCACTCTTGTTGCTCTGATAAAGATGAATTTCTGCCTTGCATTGCTCATGGATGTGTCGCAGAGAGACTAGAGCAGCAGTCCATATAGCATAAGGCTTTTTCTGTTATTGCTAATGCTGTAGATTACACTGTAGACTCCTGTGGGTTTGGTTGTGTTCTGCTATGTTAGCTCAAAGTTAGCGCCCTGGGAGCTGGCTTTGAAATGAATATTATGCCACAGAATACAATGTCATGTACCTCAGCTCCACATCTTCAGGAGATATAGGTTCCCCTGTGCTTCCACACGTAAGGCTTTTACACATGCGCACAAGGTCCTATTGATGTTCAGATGTATGCAACCAGATACAGCCCTAGAGATGTTTGCATCCGCAGCTCCTGGACCATCCACAGCTCCATCTTCCATGCTTTTAACCTTCCTTCTTACCCTCCTGATCTGAGCATGGAAACAGATCTAGCCAGCCTGTCTGTTATTTCCTGGCTTTCTGACAGCTTGAGGTCTAGGGTCTATGAATGCTTTCATTTGGCTGATAAAGTGTATCAGTACTGTGCTCTTTCACCCTGGAACCAATCAACAAACAGGCAAGACTAGCTACATGATAATGGCCAAACAAACCTAGCCCATAAACCACAGGCTCCTGACATTTTCCCCGCAGACCTTGCTAATGGCTGCTAAGCAGAACTGCACTTCCATGATTAATGTCTATGCAAATGCCCAAGTAGAACCTACATGTCCTTCTGTTCCCCGCAGACCTTGCTACTGGTGCCTGGCAGCCTGGTCCTGCTGGTCCTGTTGAGATCAGTGGCTCTGTACACCTGCACTACCTGGCGGACATCACAGTCACAAAAGATAGCAGTGGACGGCCCCGGTCAAATTGCATAGACAGTGTGAGGCGGGCAGCGACCTTCCACTCCAACTGGATTAACATCTTCCCCCTGCTTTACTGGTGAGCTTGGGGGGCTGGAAGTACATGATTATTCAAAACACGGCTAGTGGTGGCATGTCTGAAAAGAGATTAGCATTTTAGATGTCAATGTTTAAACCCTAACACTAGGTTGCGAATCAGATTGGTGTGTGTGCATAGTGGAATAACATGCCTCCGTCTGTCTCTAGGTGCCTCGTTGCAAAGAAGATGCTTCTGACAACAGATGTCTTCACTGGGGCTCAGTCACTTGATGCTCCCTGCTTCTCTGCTTGGCCCCCTCTTTTCCCCAGGTATCACCGCAGTGGCAGCTATTCCCCTAAAACCGCCTAAAACCCCCCTAAAAACACACTTAAACCTCTCTGACAGCCCCTCTCCTCATCCCCCAGGTATGAATTTAGTGGCAGCTATTCCCCACTTGAACCCTCCTTAACTTGCCTACCTCCCCCCTAAAACCCCTAAACCCGCCCAACCCTCACAAACCCCCCCCCCCAGGTATGACCCCAGTGGCAGCTACTCCCCTCAGTACTTCTGCTACAAGTCCTCCCGCCAAGACTCTAAGTGCAGGCCTGTGGATGACAGCTACATCAAGGCCCTCAAGGCGGGTCTGGAGGCTTGTGTGTCAGCAGCAGTGGCTGAGGGCATGGGCGTGTCCTTCACACCACATCTAGATGACTCAGCTGCATCATCTGTCACCAAGTGGAGGAATAGATTGATGCTGGACCCGTACCTCAAGTACCTAGGTGAGGGGAGAAGCAGGGGTGGGGTTGGTGGGGGACGGTGGGGGCGTGTGTGGGTGGGTGTGGGGGGGGGGGGGGAGATTGGGTGTGTGTGTGGTGGGGGGGGGGGGGGGTCGGTCGATGTTTAGATTAGGGTTTAGTCAAAGTGGGGAAATAAATGATGTCGGACCCATACCACACTAAAGCTCTTACAGTGAGGGGACTCTGAAGCTACTGAAACATCACTGCATCATGTAAGGGTTCTCTTGCCACGCTGGTGGCTCCAAGGACTGGCTGTTGGCTTTAGTTGGTCGCGTCAGGAATTAGGGTTAAGGCCTACAGTTCAGGGTTTAGTCCAAGTGGAGGAACTCGTCAAGTACCAAGGTGAGGGGAGAGAGGTGGGGTGGGTGGGTGGGTGCGTGAATCTGGAGTATTCAAGACAACTCAGTACCGGAAAAGAGAAAAAGAGAACTTCCTTAAAACAAGGGGAAAACTTTCAGTATTGCCCTTACAAAGAGTATTGCCCTTACAAATCTTTAAAAAATGTACAAGCGAGTACCTTGCCAGGGAGGAAAGCAGGCTTAAGGAGTCCTAGGAAACATTTGAACGTGATATTCATGTGACAGTATCTGCCCTGACCACCGTGCTGGTAGGGGTGCTAGCATGCTGGTCAGATCCATGGGGAGGTTTATCGGCAGAGGGCATCTCCCAACACCCCTGTGCAAGTGGGAGACAAGCCAGAAAGCAGCAGAGGTGCCCCCTTCTGGCAACACACAGCAGTTCTATCCACCATTGTTACCAATGGCAGTCAACCAATCAATCAAAACGCAACAGCATTTATACCCACGGCCAAGCTAACAAACTCAGGCCACAAACACAATGACAATCAAAGGCACTAATAGGGTACTGCTCTGACTTATATGCTGCAGGTTATAGCTACTATGACGCCTTCCTGTGGCCTCTGGCTCAAGCTGCCAGGGTGGCAGTGGCAGCTGGAGAGCAGGTGCGTAGGTCAGGGTTTAGACCCTAAACCCTAAACCCTAAACTTATGTCAGAGGACCATAGACAGTAGATACTAAAGCCTAAACCTGCGTCAGAGGACTTTGAACCTTGAACATAAGAGGCTGAACCCGATGTCAGAGGACATGACAGTATGATTGAATGGCGGCTGCTTCCTGGATTGATGGGTACTCTGGCTCTGGCTCAGATTTGCATACTCTATGGATCATTAGGATACCCTGAAGTGTCCAACCCCTGGATTTAATTGACATCATGAGATCAGCTGGACCAGGCTCAGTAAGAATTTGGGATTGGGTGGTCAAATACACGGCTGAAAGTTGTCTCCTGGGTGGTGTATGACGAGTTGATTAGATTGCCACCAGTCTCAAGCAATGCAGCACCCACCCACCACTCCAACCAGCTTGTTAGTGTGCTAAGGAGGGAAGGGCAAGCTCTGGGAACCAACAAGAGACGACTTAGTAGAGTCGTATGCTATGGTTGTGGTGATGGTTGCCCTTGGCAGGTATACCAGTCCACATGTCGGGTGAGGCTGTGTCCCAATTTGGCTACATTGAACCGCATGCATTTATTTTGCCTCCAGTGCATTGTGCTTGTGCATATGCAAATTAATTGTGCATATGCAATTTAAGTCTCCTGAATTGGCGTCTGAGTGAACAACACGCACTGACCTAATGTGGCTGTGGTTCTTCATTTGCCCCCCCCCCCCCCCTCCAGGTATACATGTCCACCTGTGGTGAGATGTCAGGTACTGTGTTGGCATTCCCTGATGCACACAGCCGCCTGGTGGATGACATCAAGCAGCAGGTGCTCAAGGGAGACTTGAACAAATGGAAGAGCAACATCAAGGTAAACACCACTATGGTCCAGGATTTAGGGGTTTGTAACACGGCAAAGCGACCGCCGTGACTTTGTGTTAACTTCTGCTATCAAAAATAAACTGTGTCTGCTTGGCCGGTCTGCTGCTTTTGCTGCAAATGAGTGAAATGCCCTGAGTCACACCAGGCCTGCTTTTGTGTGCTGCTTGTTTTCAGGTTGGTGTGAGCACTAACTTCAATAAGTTCTGTGGGTGTGAGGATCTGTGGGACCCCCTCAATTCAACCCAAACTGCCGGGTACAATCAGCTGAAGACAAAGTTCAATACCACTGCCATAGGGGCATTGTATAAGAAGGTGAGGGCTAGCGCACTAAAAGGCGCAAGCCGCAGGATGACAGGCAAAGAACCCCATGGTTAGATAGATGCCAAGGAAGCACATTAAGCATGTTGCTTCCCTGTAGCTATGTCACATTGTGAACTCAATATGGTGTTCGTCCCATGGTATGCTATAGCATTAGGGTTCTTGTGCTGCATGGTCTTGAGCGACCTTTTGGCATAGCTGGTTTTGCGTTTTGATAGATTTTTTTGATGCTGTATCATGATTGCCATAAGCGCCACCAGACAGGAAGTGGGAGTGGCATTTATCCCTTGGCGCTTGATCCCTCTGCAAGTGTTGGTGATTCATTCTCATTGCAATGCCACCAGTGCTGGGACTGGCTTGATGCTTGTGTGCTACAAGGGAACCCATGGAACCCATGATGTTCTATGGCTATGCATATACCCACTCAAATCTATGTATGAGATAGATGACTGCACAGCTTTCGGGCCGTGCAGCACCCCCCGCATGACCATAACCAGTTTGCTAGTGTGTGACTCAAACCCATATGCATGTGCTGGCCGTAAAAAGCTTGGACTAATCCAGAATAGTTAAACATTGACAAATGCACTATTTGTTCTGTCAAAACAGTATCACAGCGAGGTGTTTATTGTGTCAAGAAAATTTCTCCCCCCCCCCCCCCCCCGTCCCCCCCCCCCCCTGCTGCCTCCAGGTTGACTTCATTGGTGTGAGTGTGTACCCTGTGTTGACCAGCCCCACCAGCTTTGACATTGCTGAGCTGGAATGGCCTTTCTGGCACTTTGGGAGGGAGGCAGCATACCTGGGGGTCGACTTCAAGGCACTGTTTGTGTAAGGGGGATTCAGGTTTAGGGTTTAGGCAGCATACCTGGGGGTCGGCTTGAAGGCACTGTTTGTGTAAGGGGGGATTCAGGGTGTAGGGTTTAGGGTTTAGGCAGCATACCTGCGGGTGGACTTGAAGGCACTGTTTGTGTACGAAGGGGGGGGCGGGGGGTCAGGGCATTGAAAGGCGAGCACTGGGGTTTTCTTGGGGGTTCGTGTTCAGTTTCCGGTTACTGGGTCACTTTTCCAGAATGCGTACCCTTAAGAGTGCTCTGTGGAGACCTTTGATAAGCATAAGGGGGCAGGGGCACAACTAGCCCATCAATGCTTCTTTGTGACAACATCATCATTGGAAGTAGTGCTCTGCTGTTGAAGGGCCCTTTCTAGCTCTCTGTGCCATAGCAGCGATTACGCAGGCCTTGGAGCATTAGTCCTAGAAGCGATGCCAATCTACCTGTGTCGCTCAGCCAACCTAAGATCTAGTGTTTGGGTTTAGGGTTTAGGTGTCACCCCTAAGCTCAGCCCACACTCAGAAGAGCTGCTGCAGCAGTGTGGCATGTTACAGCAGGCAAAGCTCAATCCAGCAACTCCCTTTCCTTACAAGCAGATAGACCATGTCACAACCTGGCTTCTTTCATCATCCTGGCTGTAACTGAGGCGGAGTTGTGGTTCTGCTGCTGCTATTACCAACACTATAACCCTAAACCCTAGGTTCTGCTGCTGCGGCTGTTGTTTGTACTGTGCAGTGAGCACGGCAAGAAGCTTGTGATTTCTGAGTTTGGTCTAGGAGGAGGCTGTGGAGGGGATTACTCCACCGTGTGCCCTTCTGCAAAGGAAGCTGTCAAGCAGCCATACTTTGGCACCATGCCCACCATACGTAAGTGGGTGTCATCTCCGCATTGGCTTGAGTTATGATATGGACTGTAGCTTGGAGCTCCTTTCTTGTTATAGCTTTGCAGTACAGAGTGGGTTATGCAGGATGTGGGTCTTATAGGGACTTGATATGTGTATGTGTCACGAGTGACAGCAGTCGCCAGTCGTCCTCCAAAGCTGCTGCTGCCTCAGGTTCACCTCTAAATGCTAATCCCTAAGCGGTCCAAAGCTGCTGGTCCCTCAGGTACCCCAGGGTCGTGTGTCACATGTATGTCAAAGTTCTCATTGATGGTGTATCTTTCTACAGGCCATGTAACAGGTCCCGTCCAGGTCCAGCAAGGCTTGAACTCGCTTTGCATCCAGGCCGTGGCAAGATGCTATGGATGTCCGCCTCTGCCGCCGTTAATGCCTTTCAGTCGCAGTTCCAATGTTGGTACCCCGCTGGGCAGGAAACCACTAGTAGAACCTACATCAATAAGCTGATCCATCTGATCTGTTTCATGTTGCTTTTTGGGATCTCCCTGTGCTGCAGTTGGTAAGAGCTATGTGAAGAGCATGGACCCCTGGGTCAAACCCGACAACAGAGAGCTGATCAATCTGTTCTACATGCGCACCATAGAGTGGCTGGCAGGAGGAGGGGGCCCGCACTACTGGGTGGACAAGCTGTTCCTCTGGAGCATCGGCAGCTGGGATGTTATGGGCCTCAACCAAGACTCTTATTCAGATGAGGGGATGTTCTTCCTGCCTGATGTGGCGTATAAGATTGCAGATCATAACTACAAGGCCAACCAGAGGATTTCTGCTACTGGTGGTGCTGCTGCTGCTACTGCCGTTACCAGTGCTAGCTCCACAGCTACAGCGGCTAGTGAGCGAGTGACACGCTAAGGAGCCCCCCGAGCATGTCCTAGCATGAGTGCGCCCATGCATTGTAGGTTTAGGACTGCATGAAATCGATGGTGGATGCTGTGTTGGACATTATGACAAGAGCATGTGCTCGAGGGTCTGCAGTATTGGAGGTGTAAGCTGGTGGATAGCTTTGAACATTGATGATCTGCCCTGTTGGATGGCAGCCAAGCAGTAATGCGGCTTAAGCGGCCGTAGGTGGGGTGGTTGCATTGATATATGAAATAGAAACGCACATGCCAGAGCCTATCGCTCTACATAGATGGAAAGGTCACTGTTTTGGGATGTTGGCCCATCTGGCCTAATGCACAGGTTTTATCTTCTGCCACAATGCAGGTTGTTCAGGCTAAAACTGTTGTAGAAGCAGGTAGTACTTTAAAAACGTAGAACAGGTTTCAGTATTGTGCTTATTGATGTAGATTAGGCAGAAGCTTTTCATAGCAGTTGCAAAATGCATGTTCTGTTATGCAAGCGGGATGGTCTTGACCTTATGCCGGATCAGGCCGAGGTTTGCAGTGCTATGTACCCCGAGTTGCTGTTAAAAAACTATCATCATTTCGTTGTTTCCCGCGGCTGATCAATGTTCTGTAGGAGGTCCATCTGTAAGCGTCAGGTTGCTGTGAGTGGCATTAATGCATGTGAAAGTGCGATACAGTTGTAGTTAGAACATATGTGGTTGAGGAGGTTTCTAGCTTGAGGGTGATCTATGCTGCGACATGAAGTGGCATCAGCCCTTCGCTCTTGTACGGCCCTTGAGGGTGCCAGGTTGTTTATTGTGGGCAGTAACATCCTGCGTATATTAGTGTGAATTGGAAAGTGGTTGGGACATCTTGCATATTCGATTTTGCAAGAGTCACCGCAAAGTAACCCGCTTGCAAAATGGATTTTGGCCACTCCGCGCCAAACCACGTCGCGAAACATCTCAACAAGCGGAAAGCGAACATAAGAAACAGTATAACGTTTACAAAGCTAGACTCACGCGAAGTTTCCGTGGTCAGAACGGTGCTATCCTCGCTCCGCGCGGGTTGGACCCCGAAAACGCCTTTGCAAGATTTCAATTTGCAAGATGTCCCAACCACTTTCCAATTCACACTACAAGCTTGCTCATGGATGATTGTTTCAAGTGGTTTCCTGTGCCATCAGCGGAGCGCTAGGAAGATTTGGCCTTGGACGGTCCTACCAAACTCATAATTGGCCTCTGAGGCAGGAAGACATCACATGATCGGACTGGGTTTGGGGCATTCTTAGACCGGTCAACAGCTCGGAAGTGTACTGCCAAAGGCCGGACTCGCAGATACTCTTCAGGCTACCCACTGCCGGCGCTATGCACTATGGTTAAACTGTTGCCGTAGGGCTATCTAAGCACCGATAAATTGAAGCCATGTGGACATTCTCTAGAGGGTAGATGTCGTCGTGAGACTCCGTAAACACTCGGTGGCGGATGCCTAATCGGATCAACAAAGGCCACGAGTCAAGACTGGTACGGACGAATGAGTCAACAGAAGTTCTACAACCAGAAGCAATCGAAAAGTTACCACAAAACAGTTCTCAAGGGCACGAGGCCAGATGGCACAGACGGAATTCAAATCGACCGGCTGCACATGAACGCATCAACCCAATCCCCACGTCATCGGCGAAAGCAAAGGGTACAACTTTAGACTACACGAAACATACTCATGATACAAGACTCCGTTTCCAGTACCACAAGAGGGCCTGAATGCGGATAGAAGCACTTTTGGGCAGCATCCCTTTCTGGAGCTTTCGGCCAGTAACCAGTCTGCTGGAGCAGACCCTACCTATTCTACAACTATGACCTTATCCCCTGAGCACATCAGATTGTCAGAGGCAAGCCTAAAGCTGCTTCAATAATTGTGCTCAGAGTGCAAACATGGATTGCTTGCTCCCCACCCCTCCAGCATCAGCATTTCAGCAACTGAGGTGGGCCAGGGTTGCCAAATCTTCTGAACCCAAGGCACCAACATACTGACCGCTGGTGACAAACTCCACAAAGGACTCATTGGGCAGCATCAACTGCAAGCAGGAGTGGCACAGAGCAAGACGCGTTATGCATAGCACAAAGACACACAAGCAGGTACATACATCAAGCACTCTGCTGAATCCCAAAAAGGATGGACCCTTCATGCTGCATCAGATTAACGCTCCCCTAGCTAAGGCACCTTTCTTTCAACAACTTCCCATGCCTCGTTAAAGGTTATCTTTACCTGATCTGAAACTACGCCGCATTTGTCGGGTCAACGTGACCGCCAACAGTAGATCAAGGCCCCAGCTGTACGCCTTTGAAGAGCTCAAATGGCAAGAGCCCGGCTTAGCTCGTTCCGCAGCATTCTAGGGAGCTGCAGTTTGTTACTGCTGTATGGTTGCTTTGTGCGCCATCCCATGCGAAAGAGGCAGCGTTTCCAGTGCACCCCTGACGCTCCTGACTGCTTGAAGCTGCAAACTCCAAGGTCGCTAATGCTTTACTCCGTAACAACATTTGCGACAGCTATCCACAAGTCGTACTGTACAAGAAGACTGACCTTTCCCCAAGCTGTGTGAAAACCAGGCTACAACTTGATAAGGCCAACATTACCCCCCTCATGAGTTATTATTCAACACCACCCCTCCATGTCCTCCCACCCTCACCTGTAAGCAGTACAAGCGCTCTGCATATGGGTTGTCCAAAGCATGCACAACACCTGGCGGAAACACAGCAACATCACCAGGCTTCAGCCGCACATGAAACTCGTGCCCCTTTGACTGCTGCTGCTGCCCCTGCTGCTGCTGCTGCTGTAGCATGCGCTGCCCCTCCCTCCCTCCCACCACCCCCAGTCCCTCCCCTGCCAGCACAAAGAACAACTCATGTGCTGAGCTGTGTATATGGCGAGGCGTGATATGGCCTGGCTCAAAGATCTCCAGCCCAAATGAGATAGCCAGACCAGGCGCAGCATGAGGACCAAACAGCAATGCAAGGCGATTGGTCTGGTTGGGCAGCTGCCAGGTGGCCGCCTCTGACACAGCTCGCTTGGCAACTGCAGAACCAGAAAGAGATGAGCAGCTGTCGCTGCTGGTGCTGCTGTTCGCAACTTCGTGCTTATTGCTGTCACTGCTACTGCTGCTTTCAGCGGGCCCATGGGCAGTGCTGCTGCCGCTGCTTTTCCAGTTGCTGGACCTTTCCTCTCTTTCTGCTTGAAGCTGTGACGGCTGGGCTGCTGCTGCTGGTCTTGCTTGCAATTGCTGCTGGTTGCGTCCCTCCTGCTCCAGCTGCTGTTGTGGCTGCAGCAATGGCAGGGTGGCCGCCAGAAGCTGACATGCCAACTGTGGAGTCACTTCACCTGCATGGCAAAGGTGGGAAGCAGCTGTCATAAGCAGACATGACATACATGGAAGCAATAACAACGCAACATGGCAGAACAGGAACATCCCAGGCCACCAGGCATAGCATGTACATGATTTTGAAACCACCAGAACAGCTACTTTGTACAGCAGCAGCTACTTGATGGGGAAGATATGGCATGTCTCTTGTGTACGGATCCCAATAAACTCCGTCACGGCTGGCAACTGCTACAAAGGAAGCTACAACAACACCATGATGGGTCTGTTATTGCCTCTCATGATTGCAGCATGTACATGATAGGCAGAAACACCTACATGCCAAGCCCCTGCCCCCACAGGCTGCCAGCCCCTCACCTGCTTCTGTGGCATCTGTCCACGGTAGTGCAGCTGCTACTGCTGCCTGGTGCTCAGGTGATGTGGAGGTCAACTGACCAGATAGCACAGCATCAGGCAGAAGCAGCTGCAGCACCACCAGCTGCTCTGCCTTCCCCTCCTGCTGCTGCTCCTGCTTCTCAAAGTGCCCCTGGTGATGTGTTTTAGCAAGGTTTGCAAGTGGTCTTCCTTGGCTTTGCTGTGTTCTGTGCTCGTCAGGCTTGTGGGGGCAGAAGGTGGCCGTTCCTTGCATGCATGCCACACAATCGCCAGCTGCAAGATTGTGAGCAGAGCCTGCAGGGGTGCTGCAGCTGCCAGCGCCGCTGAGGACATAGTTCAGCTCAACCAAGCTGCTGGAACTGCTTCCGTTGTTGCTGCTTGGGGACTCGCTGGCTGTGAGAAGATCTTGCTGAGGACTTCTGGTGCTGCAGCAAGCGACTTCAGGGTGAAAGATGTGAAGCGAGGCTGCGAAGGGAATGCCATGCTTCTCCGGGAGGAGCAGAGGGACGACACTGCAGCATTCGTTGACTCGCAAGAGGGGCTGGCCTTGAAGCGTGGAGATGATTGCGCAGCACCTGCAGTAGCAGTATTGTAGCACTTGTAAGCATCCGGCAGTCAACCTGCTTCGGGTGATACATTAAGCACGCAACGAAGCAAGGTTATGTGGTACTAGCAGCGTGGCTGTACCTGTGTTGCTTAAGTGACGTGGCACGATATGGTGCGAACCTCCGTGGTTGGTGGATGCTGCTAGAGGTACCGCGACTTGACTGGAAAGCTGGCTTCCTTCCGAGCATTCTCGGGCTATTCAGCGCCCTTCTAGATGCGATGTGGACGTCTTACTGGTGACAGCTACGATCTAACCGCCTCCCGTGCACACACACGCATGCCTCAGTAAGCTGGTGGCGAAGGGTTGCTATTTATCAACATCGCGTATAAGCTATCAAACTTTGACGTAGCCTAGACTTGACTGATGCTTCTTGGCGGAGGAGGAGTTTCACATGCTTTCACAAAGCACACACACCCACACCCCGAAGGGAACTTCGACACCCAAGATCTCCGACCTTCCTTTAACAAGCGGGCTCGCGACAAAGGCGGTCATTAGTTTTACAATCAAATTTTGTGAGGCAGTACCCTTATATGCGGGCATAAAGAGGGTAGGGATCCCATGTGACATGTCATGCCACAATGATAGTGTTACTGCGTGGCTCTGCTTGGTGAAACTGTCTTGTGCATGCATGAGCTTCACTAAGAGGGTTATTATGCTAAGAGGACAATACAACGCGTTAGTCGGCAATGGAAGGCTCTTTGAAGCGCCTTTGGTGTGATTTGTTTGACGAGGCGTTTGACCCAGAAGAGGGTCTTAGCGAGAGACGTGCCAAGCTCAACAGGACAGAAAAGCGAGAGACATCGAACACTGATCAGGAGATCTTAGTATGTCATCAGGAACAGATACAACCAGCCAATACACAGCTAAGCGCCCTAGCTGCACCTGTACCAGGTTTGCACCTCATAAAGGGCTTCCTAAGTCAAGCTCAACAGGTAGGGAACACACATGTCAGATTTCTGCCGGTGTTATATGGTGGGCTGAAAACTCGTTAAAAACTGGGCTGCCCTGTTTGTCTGCTCACCTTGTGTGCATGTCCAAGGGCAAGCAGGGTCCAGCTGATCACTGATCGATGTGCAGCTCTGCTCTGCGGGTCACAGGAGCGGCCCTTGTCGGTTGATAGGCATCCACCTCCTGCCTGACGCCTCACCTCACCTAGCACGGCATGCTCTCATATCAATGTGTGTTCATGAGCAGGTGGTGATGGAGCATTTGATGTGACAGGACTTCACAAATCAGTTAAAAAGCTGCAAAAGCAGCATAGATGAGTCCACACATGTCACTTTGTACCTTGTGCATATTTCTGTGCGGGTGTCTTTACCCAGGGGTGTGAATCTCAGAGACTCACCAAGCCCTTGTCGTTGTGCTCCTTGCAGGGTTCTCTGCTGTCACTGATTTTGTCTGAGGATTGGTTCTCTGAGGCAGGCGTGAACCAAGCCATGTCATTTGGCAGCCTGCCTCCCTGGGCACAGCAGCTAGCAGATGCAATGCCTCTACACCTGCTACCAGCACAGGTTAGTCCCGTACCCTAGCCATAGTATCCTAGGCTAGTCCCCTAGCAATGGATGGGCAACTTGAAGCAGTAGCAGTGCATTGGGTTTGGTTTAAAATGTGGTGCTTGGCTTATTTCCAAGGGCCTCTGACAGGCGTCTGAAGCAGCATGCCATGGACTTGGCTGCATATTGAGGCGTACTTCTAAAACTACGGGTAGCCCATACACACAGGCTTGCATGAGTTATAGGTTCCATTGGCGACCAGCTACCATGCGGTGCATCACCCGTTGTGTCATTAACTTGCTTTGGGGTATTCTGTTCAGCTGCCAGCAAGGATGAATGTTTGCAAGGATGTGCTCTTGGTGCAGTCTGTGGTTGTGAAGAGTAGCCCTGGAGGTTCAATGTAAGAGTAGCACAGGAGGTTTGATCTAACTGCTTGAAGGGATTTTTTACTTCACTTTGTGCATGTTCTGGTTAGAGTTCTTCCAGCTTCGCCATGCTTTGTGCAACCACATCTGCTGGTAATTATGTGGCTCTGCTGGTTTAATCATCAGGTGCAAGACCGTGAACCTCTGTTCAACCAGATGATTCTCAATTTGTACAATCCTGGAGATGGCCTCAGCCCACATGTGGACTTACTCAAGTTCCAGGTAGGTCAGGGTGCATTGATTGCTTAGCTTCTGTTTTATGGGCCTCTCTCCACATTGCAGTTGTTTGCTGGGCAGTTGAGGCCCACAAGGCAGTTGTTTTGCTGGACAGTTGACTGGGCATTTTCTGCAGTGCTTCCCCTCTAACAGATGGAGCTATGGCTGTATGGCCAGCAGCTTGGTGACAGTATGGTGCTAGGTTAGGTTTGTACTGAAGCGTGTGTTTCCACTGGGGAAGGGGCATTTAGTGAGTACCTGTATGTGTATGCAAGAAGGGATTCCCCCCCTTCTTTGCGTAGTTTCTCTCTCTCCTGTATGTGTTTAGAAGCTGCTGACCTTGCAAGCACTCTGACAGCAGGCGGAAGCAGCTCCCATTAGTCTGCTGCAATCTGCAAAAACCCTGCTGCTTTTGCTCTACAACTGTGGATTCACAGGGTCCATGAAGCATGGAGTATTCCAGCAGCGCTGAGCACATTGTAACTTGGGTCATGGCATGTTGAGCCTTTTCCATCCTCAAAGCTGAGGCCCCCCCTGTGTTGCATTCCCTTCTTGACTGTGCCCAGGATGGCATTGCCATTGTCTCCCTGGGAGGTCCTGCCATCATGCACCTCACAAAACAAGACAAGCATACGGATCAGGATGTAGCTGGGCCTCTCGAGGGGCAGCAGCAGCAGCACCAGCATACCCAGGGGTACCCTGTGCGTCTGGAGCAGCAGCAGCAGCTTAGTGAGCAGAAGTTGCTGTGTGAAGAAGATCAGCAGGAGCAGGGGTGCAAAAGATGTGCGGCAGACGAACAGCAGCAGCAGCAGCCGCAGCAATGTGGGCCACAGCAGGACGGGGAGCAGCCACAGAAGCAGCAGCTGACAGCGCAAGAAGAGCATGAGGCTCCAGCATCTCCAGCTGCAAGCAGTGCTGACCATGCTGCTGCTGCTTGCAACGGCAGCCAAGTTGCTGCGGTGCCTGCTGGCCTTGATGCTTCTGCTGCTGTGGCTGAAGCTGGTCAGGCTGTTACTGCATCTCCTCCTGTTGCTGCTATTGGTAGTGCCTGCTATGGTCCTGGTCACTGCGCAGTACTGCTGGAGGGTGGGGACCTGCTGCTGCTGGGGGGTGAGGCGCGCTATGGCTGGGCACATGGGATTGAAGCAGAGAAAGAAGAAGTCATGCTCCAAGCAGGGGGATGTGAGAATGGAGCTCAGAAGGCAATGGTAAGCTCAGAAGGTAGCATAGCTATTGGTATGGAGGTAATAGCAACAGGAGCAGCAGGTGGTCAGGGGCCAGAGGTGAATGGCAGAGGACCTTTGGAATCAGGAAAAGAACAGCAGGCCAATAAGCGAGAGCAGTTGGCTAGTCAGGACAACATAGGAGCTTGGCATGTCCAGGCATCAAGCGACAGTTGCAATGGCGTCCCTGATGTTCGTGTTGAAGATCATGTAGCTGACGTGAAGGATGTGGGTACCATCCAGGCCCCTGGGGTAGAGTATAGGGATGGGATTGTCAGGGTGGTCAGGGGCTTGCGTGTCTCGATAACGTTGCGAGCGCTGGTGGACGGTATTCAACTTACAGAACATTGATGCATATGATACGTCGCCAAACTGGAGCTTTATACCGTGACTGAACAAGTGCCCAGTAATGTCTTGCAACCTCTTCCGCGATAAAGATGCAACTGCCTTACTTTTGAACGCCTCCGCAGCTGAGCCCGTACAAAATCTAGCAGGCCAACATTAACAGTGCCATACGGTTGCACTGGCATTATTGCAGTCTCGTCTAGCACTAGCACTCGCCGGGATTTCTTGGTGCCCGCCGACCCGCCTACCGCGGTCGTGGAGCGCAGTTTGAGTGTGGGCGTTTGGAGGCTACTCACTAGGCTTGCTTTGAAGCCTATCTTAGACGACTGCCTGAGGCCAATAGATAAGTCGTTCTGCAAACTTTTGGGGTTGCTCTCAGTATTCAAGCATCAGCATCAGCAGGCTGTCAAGGGGCAATCCTGCGTGTGCAGAGCCCTCCATCGCCTGTTGCAGCAGCCTGAGTCAGAATGGTTCAACTCGGGCTCGATGCTGTGCTTGCCGGGACCCCCTCGTCAATCTGCAAGACAAAGGTGTGGACCGATGGCTGCTTTGTGGCTTGGCTGCGCTATGGGGTTTGCCATGAGAGTCACCACGTGCCTGCTGGCTGTCTTAGGTGGTCTGCACGCTAGGACCCCAATCTCGCAGTGTGGAGATATGCGAGGAGCTGCTGCGTGCTGGCATGAATGTCGCGCGCTTCAACTTCTCCCATGGATCTCATGAGTACCACAAGGTAGGCTGCAATGGCCCGCAACTGGCCGGTTGGACCGCAGTGAGAGCAATGTGCCTAATAAGGCTGCTTAACAGCTCTGAGGGGAGTTGCACATGAACTCAAAGAGGGGGGCTGTATGGTTAAAATGGGGGCAAAGCGTTCGTCCGCTGACATGCTGCCAGTCTTGGCGACGGGGAAGAGCGTTACGCACGCTCCATCCCCCTAGGGCATAATTTCACATGCAAATAGCTGACCCACCGATACTGATAGGGTTCTATGTGCTCTCGCAGGAAACTCTGGACAACCTGAGGAAGGCTATGGAGAACACAAAGATAATGTGTTCTGTTATGCTGGATACCAAGGTAAGCCAGGCATGACCTCTTGCGGTCTGGAAGCTCATTCATGTTCGCTCATCATCGCCGTGCACGCTCCGATGCTTATGCTTATACGGGTTTGCCTCAATCTTGGTGCTGCTATCACACACTAGCCCGTCCACCAGCAGACCACCCTTTGTGCCTGAACCCTAATCTGTCTGGTCTGCTATACAATGTCTATGCTGTTGTGCCTCACAGGGTCCCGAGATCCGCACAGGCATGCTGGAGGGAGGCAAGGCAGTTCAACTGGTGGCCGGACAGGTAAGAGCCCTGCGATCTCAAAGAGGGACAGCAGCATTAGCACCAGGGGAAGCCAGGCCACCAGCAGCATTGTTGCAAGGAGTGCCATGGCATCAGCATGTGTCTGCCAAGCTGTGATAGAAACGGCAGCACAACTTCCCCACGAGGAGGCAGTAGCAGGGATGGTGGTTTGACGGCAGTATCAGCAACAGCAGATGCAGCAATGGTAATAGCGGCAGCAGCATTGGCAGTTGCAGCGTCGTTGAGGAGATGCGTATGAAGCAAAGAGGGTATGTGGCGAGGTACATCAAAGTTCAAAATTCCACTGGTGGCAGCAGCAGCAATGCTCTTGCTGATCTATCTATTGAGCAGCAGCACCAGCAGCAGCAGCAGTAGGGATACCTGTAATGCAGGTGCATTATCCAAGATGGCAGTGCACTTAAGAAGCGTCAGAATGGTGTCAAGTTTTGATGTTCGCTTAGGGGTCTCTGGAACTGATCATATGGACCTGATATGGCTCACATCTCTCCCAATGGGCTTTCCTCATTAGAAGTTGAACCTTGAGGACCATGCTTCAGCTCCAGCATAAGTGTAGCAGGCGATCCTGGCTTTACCTTGTTTCCTCCTCTGCTGCTATGTTGCAGGATGTGACCATCACCACCGACTATGGTGTGGCTGGAAACAGTGGACTCATTGCCATGAGGTAAAAGAGGGGAGGGGGGGGAGGCTGGAGGGAGAAGAAGAAATGGTTGGTTGCAGGGAAGTTGACAGGGTCTTGGAGGAAGAGGAGGAGGGGGCCTGGGTGGAAAGCGAGGGTATTTGGGTTAAGATGATCCTCCAGGCTTTGCCATCTCCGTTTTCAGAATTCTAATGAAGGGCCCAACACATGCTGCCTCTTATATGCTTGGCAGCTCCTCTCGTGCACTGCACAGTCAAGTGTACGATCAAAAGCCCTCAGCTATCTATGTCCTTGCTTGATGCATAAGCATGGTGGTTTCAACGCACACTAACAAACTGGTTTGAGTCATGTGGCGAGTGCTGCACGGTCCGAGGGCTGTGCAGTGATCTATCTCATATACAAGTATGGTGATGATTTTTGACTGACACTTGGATGATTCTGCTGGAACTACCCATTCTAGGGCCAGTGGATCTTTCTTCACTCTGAGGAGTGGGACGTTACCGTGCTAGTTTAGTGCTGTAATGCCTGGTCCATCTCTATGATGGCGAGTACAACATGACATGACTTGGATGATTGGCCAACTGCTCCTATGCCTGCTGTGGTCTAATTGCGACCGGCCTCGACCTGTGCTCGATCACAACCAAGAGCTGCGCATTCTGCATCTCTGTGTCGTGATACCTTTTATATGTGAGATGATTCTGCCGAGGCTACCTGTTTCACAGCCAGTGGACCTCTCTTCAATGTTAAAGTTGGAGACATCATCCTGCTCATTTAATGCTGTATTGCCTGGTCCATTCCTGCATGACGAGCCCTGCTATTCTCGTCCGCACTCTCCCCTGCTTTTATAACCTGTACCAGCCTCCTGGCCTATTCCTAAGATGTTGAGCCATCCATTACCTGCCTTGCTGCTGCTGCTGCTGCTGCTGCTGCTGCTGTTCCCTTGTCCTTCAGCTACAAGAAGCTGGCCCAGGACCTTAAGCCTGGCTCACAAGTGCTGTGTGCTGATGGAAGCATTGTGCTGGTGAGGGGGAAGGAGGACTTAGCCAGGGCTTAGGGTTTAGGCGTCATGAGGTTACTTAGGGTGTAGGCCATGTATCTGCGCAATGGGCGGGTTGGCTGACAGGGGCATGCAGAGGGACTGTTGCTTTGCTGTGCACCAATGGGGTGTGCGGAGTAATGTCTGTGCAGTGCAAGGCGCAAACGAGGTTGGCTGCAGTATTACCAACGAGGGGTGGGGCCTGTTTTGAGGTTTTCGGTGGGGTGCAGGGGCTAGGGTTTGCTTCAGGATGCTCTGAACCCTAGTCTGGGTTGTGGATTCAGATGCAGGGGGACAGCCATGGCTCAGGTTTGGGTTGTAGATGTGAATTTGGTGCTGGCAGTATCCTGCAACTCCATGTAATGTCAGGGGGGCGAGTGCTGCATGATCCCAGGGCTGTGCAGTGATCTATCCCATATACGTTGGCAGCAGTGGTTGTGCAGTTGATGAATGCCTTTGAAATCTGCTGTAGAAGTTCAAGTAACGCCATGGGAGTAGCAGGAACATAAGTGTAACCACAACCGCTGCTCACAGTGTTGTTGCTGCTGTTGTCGTTTGACCTATGCAGGAGGTGATTTCCACTGACCCTGCTGCTGGTACTGTGAGGGCAAGGTGCAAGAACACTGCCATGCTGGGGTGAGGGGGGGGGGGAGGAAAAGGGGGGGTGGGGGCGCTGGGGAGGGGGCAGGGGGGCTGAGAAGGGAACAGGGGGGAATAGAAGAGAAGGGCGGGGAGATTGAAGAGGAAGGGGGGGGGGGGAGGTTGCAGCAAGGCTATTCTTAGGAGCAGTGCATTGTTTGCCCTTGCTAGTCCCATGTGTCAATGACATATTGTACTGCCTCATGCTGTATATTGTATTGCCTCCTGTAACACAATGTACTGCTTCATGTCACATACTGTACTGCATCATGCTTTGTGCCGGTAATGCAGTAGCTCATGCAAATGCTTCTCCTGCTGAAATCGATTTGTTTCGCTACCATGCTGCTTGTTGTCCTGCAGAGAGCGTAAGAACGTGAACCTGCCAGGTGTGGTGGTTGACCTCCCCACCTTGACTGAGAAGGATGTGGATGACCTGGTCAACTGGGGGGTGGCCTTTGAGATTGACCTCATTGCTGCTAGCTTTGTGAGGAAGGGGAGCGACCTGGATTACATCAAGGAGGTCATGGGGGAGAAGGGAAGGTGAGAGACAGGGGGGGCGGGGGCTAGTAGGGACAGGGTGGAGTGGATGCTAAAAGTTGAGGGTGGAGGGGTTGGGAAAAGGAAGGGAAGGATGGGGAGGTGGGGCCAGAAAGTTGAGGGTGTGGGGGGGGGGGCGGAGGGGGGGGA